>CM060676.1:40267500-40713417 GCA_030686995.1 Artemisia argyi | reverse complement strand
AAACGACAAAACAAGTTCTCGACACAATTAACAAAATATTAATAATACACTAATACTAATTAATATTTCCTAATTCTAATTACCAAACCGGATGGGCCCTTAATCCTCCCTAAGCCCAACCAGCCCACTACTAAACCCATTTTTAACTCTAAAATTTTCTTTTTATTTTCTAACAATCGACTAAGCATGCTCCAAATCACCTCGTTTATTTCTAATTCGTACACACGACACCTCTATATTTTTGCACATTCTCATTAACCTCCTAGCCAACTATTAGTGTGTCAAATCTCACGTTCATACGTTGAGTTTTGATATGTTTTTACGAGGCAAATTGTTTAGCCATCAACTAAACCAAATCGATTTGTACTTAATCCAATTCTTATCCGTTTTAATTCCCGTTTTTTTCTAAATGATCCCAATAATATTTCTAAGTTGATTTCATGATCAAATATCATCCATGACCAGCTAAAATCGAGTAGTACAAGGTTTAAGCAAATCGTGTATGTATATATTTGGTTGTCGACATCTATTGTGAATCACCAAACACATTCCATATTTCATGCACTCACATCCCATATAATAACTATAAAATTTGTCCTAGGAAGCTAAGAGATACTGACATCGAATAGTCATATGGTTTCCTTGAAATTTATCACATATACGTGTGATATATTGGCACCATATATACGATTCATGCATGCACTTGCTTCATTTCATTCTCAAACTCTTTTACCTATACGTTTCTTCCTAAACATCACCTCTACAACTCAGAAGTCGAATGATATATTAGTTGGGACTCAAGAAAAGGAAATCGGGTTTGATTAATAAGTATAACGTTTGGGTTATGCTTTGAAACGTGAAATCCTTGTGTTCCATTCTATCACACTCGACCTCTTTATCACCTCTACGGTGTTTGTAAGTTGTTTACATCCTTTCTCAATTCATGTTACACGTTAAATTTATGTCATGCACTATATTTATTTAGTTTCGAACGTATATCATTTCATATATATATTACACGTACATATTATTACGTAGTACACAAAACGTGACTAGCCTCTATTTTGGAAGGCCTAGGAGTCACGTAGCACACACACTTCACGTTTATTCTCACGTTACGAGCATTTCATGCACTCATTTTAAACCATACTCCATCGTATGAAAACTTGTCAAAACACTTAGAAAATAATTCAAGTTTTTCAAAATATATACCGGTTTCAAACATGCCACAAAACCTACGTATAACTCAAAATTTTATTTAACAAGCGTACAATATTATTTCACGACTCCATAGACCACCTAGAAAACTATTAGTTTCATAAACACGACTTATAAAAATAATCACGTTTTGACACTCTAAACGAGCCAAATTAAATCGACAAACACAAGTTTTTCAAACTAAAACTTTATATAAAAACCTTATTTTGTCGAGTGGGCTAAACCAAGGCCCAATAAGATTTTAAGATCTAACAGCCCACTGGGCCCATAAAATATATTTTTGAAATCACAAAAGAAGCCCAAGTTCAAGCCCAAAATAATTTTCATGCCCTCGCCTCTAAAATTTTAAATGGGCTTTTGTTCTATTTCGTTAAGGCCCATAAGCAATAAAAATTAAGCTTTTCATAAAATAAGCTGTTGAAATAAGCTTGGAATAAATAAAATAAGCTACAAAAATTTTTATAATCATTTTTGCAAATTTGGACTAAAAATGTAACGCGACGACACCTATAGGGACTAAAAGTGAAAATATTGGAAAGAAATGACTAAAACTGTAGAAACAGAAAGTTAGGATAAAAATTGATAATATATGATGTTACAAGCTTAGATTGTAATATTGGACAAGTAGTGGACAATAAATATAAAATAGATACGAAAAAGGACTAACTGTGTGACGCTAACGCCGTTAGTATAAAAAGTATAAAAATTGGAAAAGGACAAGGACTACACATAATCTATTTGACATTCTCATTTTATTTTCTATTTTATGGCAACCATCACGTCATATGCATTTTATTACGTTTTATATATATATATATATATATATATATATATATATATATATATATATATATATATATATATATATATATATATGTTATTTATTTTTACGTTAATAATATATATAATGATATCTAAAAAGTTAATATTATTACTTACGATTAAAAAGGTAAAATTACGATGGATATTTTAAATAAAGTATTTTATCATATCATGCATGGCATAATAATTTCACTGCACATCATCTATTCGTCATAACAAATAATAATTATTCGTTATTCGTTCGTATTTACCAAATAGTATTTGGTTATATTCTCTGATAAATTTATTTATCAGGTTTCGTATCAAAGACGTTTCCATAATCGTTCCCATAAATCTTGTTCTACTTTACTTTCCATCATTTCCAAATCAATCCAGGTGAGTCATAGCCCCATTTCCAATAATTATTTTTAAATCATTGGGGGAGATACATGCTTACATATACTTTGATAATTTGATAAGTATATGAAATAAAATACATGATTCAGATCAATTTCCTAATTGATATTAAAATAATATAAATTGTGATTTAAAATGTGATATATACAATACATGACAAAATACTTAATTGAAATACTGATACTCGTATGATATTGTTTTCCATTCAATTATTGTGATATGTGATATAAATAATTTATTGATGAATTACTTGACTGAAATACGGATACTCATATGATAATGTTTTCCATTCAATTATTGTGGTGTGTGATATATATATATATATATATATATATATATATATATATATATATATATATATATATATATATATATATATATATATATATATATATATATATATATATATATATATATATATATATATATTTTGCTGATGAATTACTTGACTGAAATATTGATACTCATATGAAAATGTTTTCAATTCGATTATTGTGGTATGTGATATACATGTGTTACTGGCGAAATATTTAAACTGAATTTCTAATACTCAAACGATACTGTTTTCAAATTGATTACTGTGATACGATACTTGATTACATGATGTTATGCTAAATGATCTCATTATTCCTTGATATTGCCTAAGTTAGCTTATCGCCATATAGTCCCTCAATCATGAGACATTAACCACATGTAAAGTGGGTGCGAATATAGTGAACAGCTTCGAAACCTGTTAAGGATTGACCCCCTGTCCCACTAATACTTGACGGAATGCCAATTGCAATTGGTTAGTCGTATTAGTCGTGATACACTATATTCGTAGACAAATAGGAATTGGCAAATCACCTATTAATAGAGGGCAAAATCTGTCATTGATTTGATAGAACACCCCCTTCTGGTCAAGCTTTGTGTGTCATGAGGCTTGGTGCAATATCTATAAAGGAAAAATGTATGTTTTCAACATATATTTAGATACAGCTGTAAAGGTTTGACCATACGTGAATTGTATATCTGATTGATTTAGTATCATGAGTTTCCATTTCATGTTAGGGTTATTGATTCTTTATTTGAATGTGATTGAATACTTATATGATTTATTTGTGAATATACTCGATACTTGTTTCATTACTGTTTGTATTTTATCAATACTAAATATTCCTGAAATCTAACAAAATAAAGGGTTTTTCCTAAAACTCTATGAACTCACCAACCTTTGTGTTGACACTTTTAAGCATGTGTATCTCAGGTAATTTAACGGAGCAGGACAAGACACGGAGTGGGCATTTATTACTCTGATAAATTAAAATGGTGTAAAAATCAAATTTGTCATTTTTATAAGCCTTGATATCTTTTCATAAGATTTTAAATCGAATGGTTCATCTTTTATCAAAATTATTATTTGAATGACAAATAACTTTCAAAACGTTTCTTTTAAACCGTTTTATGTGATTAAAATTTCGATCCTCACCGTAACACCCAAATTACTTTTCCGCTGCGACAAACTTAAATTTGGGGGTGTTACACCATACTCATGAAGCAACTCCAAACAATATTTTCTTTGATTCAAACACATTCCATTATTAGTTTTTAAAACCTCAATACCCAAAAATTATTTTAATTCACCAAGATCTTTAATCTTGAACTTGTTATTTAGAAAACTTTTGAAATTCTCAATTTCACTTTCACAATTACCACAGATGACTATGTCATCAACATAAACCAGAAGAAACAACACAACACTTCCTTTCTTCTTAATAAACAAAGAATGATCATTTTGAGATTATTCAAAACCAGCCTCAAACAAGGCTTCAGACAGCTTATGATTCCACTGTCTAGGAGCTTGTTTCAAGCCATACAAAGACTTCTTAAGTTTGCAAACCTTAGTACTACCCTCTTTATGATATCCTGGGGGAGGAAGCATATAAACATCCTCACTCAAATCACCATAAAGAAAAGCATTGTTCACATCAAGTTGAAACAATTTCCAATCATTTTGAACAACAAGACTAATAAGACATCTAACAGTACTCATTTTCACCACAGGACTAAAAGTTTCATCATAATCAAGACCCTCCTTCTAAGTACAACCCTTAGCCACAAGTCTAGCTTTATATCTATCAATCTCACCACTAGCTTTATATTTAATCTTAAAAACCCACTTAGAACCAATAGGAGTTCTTCCATAAGGAAGATTAACTTCAACCCAAGTATCATTCTCATATAAAGCATGTATTTCATCATTCATGGCATTTCTCCATTTAACATCTTTAGAAGCCTCATCATAAGATGAAGGTTCACAAGACTTATTCAAATTAGAAACAAAACAACAATTTTCAGGACTGAGCACAGAGTGATTAGCATATTTACCAACACCATATCTAACCTTATTATCAAGAATAAAATCATTCAATTTAGCAAGAAGCTTAGAAGGCCTAGAAGACCTTCTAGAGGTGCCTTCTTCTGTTTGATTTTGTAAAACATTTGGAAACCTAGACTCATCTGTATTGGAAGAAATGTTTCCCTCATAATTTATATTATCATCTAAAGGAGTTGCACTCCTACTCAACTCAGGTTGCTGTGAAATAGCAGGATTATGTATCTGCTCAGGAGTTGCAACCTGTTCTAAGTTCACAACCTTACCAGGTTGAGATGGACTACCATTTCTACCAACAGGTGCACCTTCCATTTCAAAACTAACATTCTCATCATTGGGAATGGGACTAGGAGTTTTGGTTTTTGACTCAGAATCAAAACAATCAAACAAGTTTAAATGTGTTACTCCAGAAATAGATTTAGAAACATTGTTTTGACTCATTCTTAAAGGAAAAATGGTTTCATAAAACTTCACATCCCTGGAATATAAAACTGCTCTATTTTCCAAACTTAAAAGTTTATAAGCTTTTTTACCACTAACATTACCAATGAGAATGCATTTTTCAGATTTTTCAGAAAACTTATCAGAATCTTTAAAAAGAGCAGCATAACAAAGACATCCGAAACTCCTAAGATGAGACAAATTGGGTTCCCTACCATACACCAAAGAGAAAGGAGATTTTCCATTCAAAACAGAGGAAGGCAACCTGTTAATCAAGTAAGTAGCAGTTAACATACACTCAAACCAAAACGCAAGAGAAATCCCCCCTGAAACATAAGACTTCTGGCTACATGAAGCAGATGTATGCGTTTCCTTTCAGCAATACCATTCTGTTGTGGTGTATATGTACAACTAGTTTGATGAATAATACCTTTGGTGTTAAAAAACTCACTCATTTTATTGTTAACAAACTCAGTACCATTATCAGACCTGACAATTTTAACCTTTTTATCAAACTGTATAAAAACCATATTGTAAAAAGATACAAACATGTCAAAAACCCCATCTTTCCTTTTCAAAATATACACCTAAATAGACCTAGTAAAGTCATCCACAATAGTCAAGAAATATCTATAACCTTCTCTGCTAACTACCTTGTAAGGTCCCCATACATCTAAATGAATGAGATCCCCAAAAAAATTTGACTTATGTTCACTTATAGGAAAAGGATCCCTTGTTTGCTTTGCCTTATGACAAACCTCACAAGGTCCATTATGATCAACATTATTCAAATTTAAAGTTCCTTTAAGCTGTTTTAAAACTTGGTTAGCAGGATGGCCAAGTCTGTTATGCCAAACTTCCTTAGAAACAAAACAACACAAAAACTCACTTCTAACCACATTAGCAGTCACATTGGAAGATTTATCAAACAAATACAATCCACCATATTCACTACCAGTCCTCAGCACACTCTGCTGAGTCAAATCCTGAATATAACATTTAGTTTCATCAAAACCAACTCTCATTTTGCCATCTTTAATCATCTTATTAACAGACATCAAACTGACACAATACTCAGGCACAACCAAGACATCAAACAACACAACATTACTATTAAATCTTAACTTTCCAACATGTGTAATTTTAGCTAAAGTCCCATTAGGATGACCAACAGTGAGCTTTAAATCAGATATATCAACCAAATTAAACATGTTTAAAGCAGAATTAGTTAAATGTTGATTAGCCCCAGAGTCAATTATCCAACCAAGATGATAACTGACTCCATTAAACCTCAGATTAGCATTGAAAAAATGATAAAAAAATGTTGATTAAAAAACACACTTCCATTAAAAAAAAAAGGGAACCATGTCCAATACCTGCCATATTAGTCTAAACAGAAGGACCAGGTTACTCATTCAAAAGACTCATTAACTTCATAACCTGTTCATTACTAAAAGACAGATTTCCCACAGTAGTTTTACCATTATTATTCACCACTAAGGTGACTTTGGAATCATTGGTTTTGTTAAAATTATTAGCAGGTTTAAGATTAGGGTTCCTTTTAAAACCAGGTGGATAGCCAATGATTTCAAAACATCTCTCCACAGTATGACCTTTCAAACCACAATTAGAACACAACAAACTATCATAGTTTCCTCTGTTATTAGACCCATAATTATTAGTATTCCTTTTCCAGTTACCATTTTTATTATCAAATGTCTTAGAAACAAAAGCAGACACCTGAGCCTTCTCAGATTTCACAATTGTGGTTGGAATCCCTCTATGGGATTCTTCCCTTGACACAATGACAAAAGCATCTTTGACCTCAGGAAGAATTTCCCTGGTCAAAAGAGTACTTCTTATGGGTTGATAAATGTCATCAAGACCCATAAGGAACTGCATCAATTTTAACAACTTATCATGATCAACAAGTTCTTGTCTAGCCTCATAAGTATAATCAGGCAACTTAGTAAGAATATCAAACTCTCTCCACAAAGAATTCAACTTATGATAATACTCAGACACAGGTAAACCACCTTGTTTAAAACAATTAATCTTTTGAAGAAAATTGAAAACCACAAAACCATCAATTCTATCATAAGTATCTTTTAAATCTTTCCACACAACAAAGACATTATCAGAAAACACATGACCAAGATACACATCCTGAGTTAAAGAACTCATAATCCAATTTAATACCACTGCATTACATCTGTCCCACTGGGCTTCCAGTAAAGGACTAGCAGCATAAGCAGACCTAAGACAAGAACGATCAAGAAAACCCATCTTATTTTTAATTTGCATAGCAAGTTTGATAGCACTAGCCCACACCCTATAATTCTCAACTCCAGCCAACTTGATACTCACAACAGAAGCAGAATTAGAGTCATTAGGATGCAAATGAAAAGGATTACTCTGATCAAGACTACTAATCATAATAGCCATATTGACAGTTAAAGAAACAAACAAACAGAATAACAGATAAACAAACAATCAAGAAACCAAACAACCGATAAACCCAAAGAATCAAACTAACAGCAAAGAAACAAATAGTCAACAACCACCAACTAATCAACCAAACAATCAAACTGATAAAAATACAAACCATAAAAATAAAACTAAACCCACTCACACCCAGGACTAACTTAGCCCAAGCCAGCAAGCTGTGATTGACCAGAGCAGGTATTCAAACCACTCACGGTGGCAGATCAAGATGTTAGTCAACCCGTTTGCGCCCACTCAACTTAGAACTAGTTAATCCTAAAGGAAGGAACAATATACTTACAGTTCTTAAAAGATGAAACCAGCAGCGGAAAGAAATCAAACAATAGCCCAGAAACCACAAGATTCCTAGAATACAAGAAACCCCCAATCTGAAAAATTAGGGTTTCTTTCAATTGATCTAAGAAATCAATAATCAACCTCAAGAAACCACTCAAACCACCACCAAACGAACCAAGAACGTCAATAACAGAAAAACCCCCAAAAATTAGGGTTTCAAGAAAAAACCCTAATTCTTCAATCGAGGTCACAACACCTCAATTAAGCCAAGAATCACCAAGAATCGATCAATCACAACCTATTGCTCTGATACCATGTTAAAATGGTATCAAAACAGAAGCTATAATCACCCAACCAACCACCCCTTGATGATTCACTTTTATTATAACAATAAACACTGAATGATTGTCCCCAACACGGATGCAATCAATTATAATACAAAGAAACTAGTTATAGTCCCTCTACAAGGTGCAATAACAATACAAATACTTACACACTAAATCAAGACTATAAACCAAACTATCTAAAGATCAAGAAGATCTTGATACAAACCAACTGATACAAACACTACCCAGAAACCCAAAAGAACCCAAATGAAGATCTCCAGAAAACTTATGTGTGTAAACATGAAGCAATAATGAGAGAGAATGGCAAACCCTAGCTCGGCCTTAGCTTATATAGTAGTATGCTACACATAGAACCCTGTACAACATAAAACTTACACAAGTAGACCAAAGTTAGTGTTAGACAAAATATAACAAAAGAAACTTACCAAATAAACCCTGAAGTATCATAAGTTTGACAAAGTGGTGTAAAACTGTAAATACTTTCAACAGTCGGATAAATGGACGGTAAGAATTTGACATTTTTTTTACGACATTTGGTGGGAAAATGCTTTTTTGTAAAATATTTAAACCTAAAGTACTCTTGTTGACAACTTGTCACTGATTATTCTTCATATCTAAATGTATACATGTATTTTACAATTGTATTAGTCTCCAAAATCATTATAACATATTAACTTTATATGGGGGCCGTTATCCCCACCCTCCCCAAAAATGTTAGCCACACCCTCCCTTTTTTTTTTTTTTTTTTTTTTTTTTTTTTTTTTTTTTTTTATATCAAAAAGCTATAAACCTGAAAGTGCGGAACAGAAAATATAAAGTTTAATATGTCAAACGCTTAAAACTGTCAGAAATACAGAACAAAAACTTATAAAAAACTGTGCTGTACTGAAATAAATTGAGGGACAAAGGAAAAAAACAAGGGGACAAGAGTAGGCCAGAGAGTGTGGTTAAGACAACCCCTTTATATATTGAAAATTACTTGTGAATGTATCAGCACTTGCGTGATGGAAGCAATGACATATATATACTGTATGTGTTATTTCCAGGTCTTTAGTCTAATCTCTTTTTCTCTAGAAAATGTATTGCTCTTGCTATTTCAAGTTTCGTTGGCTTTTCTAAATTACTCGCCTCATCAACTACAGTTGAACACCTGAACCTTTATAATATAGTGTATGATTTTAATGATAAACATTCGAACTTAACGTTAACCTTAACATATGACGTGAACGCATTGTGCTGTAATTGTAATTAAGTGTCACAATATATCATATTTTTCCCACATAAAACTATTCATGGAATCATGGTGAGTGTGTTATCCTCTGACCTCTGCTTTTGTTGAAATTTATTATTTGGGTATGACGATTTATATGTCATTCAGTTTTTCCGTCCATATTAGGACAGCTGAAAGTCTTTGATGTGTTGCTTAGATACTGATCCACCATATCATATATATAGTTGTCCCATTATGGCACCTCAAGGAACTAGTATTTCATGCTTGTTGGCTTGCATTCTATCCGACACATCTAGTGCCGAGTACAGATCTATCAAAGAGATCAGGTAAATTGGTACCAGTAAACGATGTTTTTTGCCTGATTTCACACACGCGATTACTTTTGTGCATTATTTAATCCCCGTTCCAACTCGGGATTATCCAAAATGGTAGTCACCCTGGGATTAGTTAGCTAGCAATGTCGAGTCGAAACCCATGTAATAATAATAATAATAATAATAAATAAATAAATAAATAAATAAATAAAATTGATGGGGTTGCGGGTGAGTTGCACCTGTCAAATGATTTTTTGCTTTTCATTCTTAAAATTGACACGATATAAAGAGCACCAAGGAAAAGTCTAAAAATGTCACTATTAAAATTAACCTAACACCAAAATCATGCTATAGTTGTTCAACAAATAATTTCACCTTTTTTGCATTTTTTTTTTGTGGGAGTTGGGCTGCATTTATCTACTTCATGCTCCCTTTTCACTTTTGCTACATGGGATGTCTTACATGAATGGGGACTTTTAAAAGTTTATATAAATCTTGGAACCTTTGCTTAAAACTTGTACGCATGTACTCATCTTGTTGAATTTGATAAACATTTTAAAATGTTGTATAAACATTTTATAAGAAGATTCTAATTGTATACAAACAATCAGAAGTACCTTTCATACAGAGAAAAAGTGCAGCAAACAATTTTGTTTGGTATTCTGTTCGCCATTGTGCACAATTTTGTTTGTTGTATGACTTGTTATCACACTGGCTCATCCAGGTTGAAATATATTATAACAGTGCTAAAGTAATATGATTATATGGATTTAAGTTTATGGTTACATGGTTAAGCTGATTTGGTACCATGACCATACAAATGAATTCATATGCGGAGGGGCAGTATAAGTTAATCATTTATAACCATAAAAGGAATTGTGC
Source organism: Artemisia argyi (assembly GCA_030686995.1). Classification (NCBI taxonomy): domain Eukaryota; kingdom Viridiplantae; phylum Streptophyta; class Magnoliopsida; order Asterales; family Asteraceae; genus Artemisia; species Artemisia argyi. The sequence continues at coordinate 40,702,611 of CM060676.1, read as the reverse complement.
TAGTTGTCAATGACTAGGAAAAGATAATTTGACCCCATCTCATTCTACTTAGAGTCGAATTGGTAGAAGGTTTGCGATCATGTGGTTTTTTGATATCGTTACTTTAGGTGAAGTAATTGGCATCAAGATCGTGTGGCCGGTTTATGTTTGGAGCCATATGACACGGTTACCGTGTCATCACTGATGGACTAATCCTAGCAACCTCCGTGTTCCTGTATTCCTTGTTGGTCGATCTCAAGAAGTAAAGAGCAAGGGAGATCATGCAGTTTTGAAGACTTGGAGTTTGCTTGCATTGCAAATAAGTAATCTAAACACTTAGTGGTTGTGTTCGTTTGATTTAATATTTATCATAGATCACACAAATGATCTTTTAAATACAGATTTTTGTCTTAAACTATTAATTTAATTATAAAAATCTAGACTCATATCTTTCGACCTATGCTTATGAAAATACTTACTACGTACAAGTTAATCATTCTTTAATCTGAAAAGGAATTCTGCTAGTTGTCCACTATATATGACTAGGAAAAGACAATTTGACTAGAAATTAGCATCAAGACCGAATCTTTGCTCTAATCTATGAGTTGTGATTACGCACACTTGGACCATGTTGAAAGAGTGATCATCACATGATGCAAGACTGAAACCAACACAATCTATTATACAGTATAGTTTATGTTGAAAGGATCAACTTTGTAGTTCACATGTCCGACCATGGTTCTCTCTATGATACAAAAAGAAACTTAATTGTTTTATAAAAATATATTCAACACAACAAACATATAGCATAAACTACTTGTAAACTACAATTACTACCTGGATTGACTGATGGTACAATGCAAACACAAAATCAACTAGTATGTCCAAGAATCTGTTTCAATACCAATGATAGAAAATAAAAAAAAAATAAAAAATAAAAAGTAAAAATAAAAAAATAAAAAAATAACTAAACTCCATCAACCTTCTTTTTCTTTTCTTTTTCTGATTTTTTTCTTGATTGCAAATGGGTCAAAAACCTAACCCAGCCATGCTTATGCTGAATGAAGCTCGGCGTGGTGGCTCTAGCTTGTTTTTCCAATAACAAGCATCTTGTTTCTGCTTAGCCTCTGCGATTCTCATTGGCTCGGACTTGCATCTAGTCAGCACCAATGGCTCGTACCCCATTGTGTTCACTAGCTTCTCCTCCAACACTGTGGCCATTAACGGCCGAGTAGGAAATGAACATGAGGATCGACCCGGTTGGTGCAACAGTGGCTGGTCCTGAACCGCACCAATTGTCATCACATTATTGTCACACTCTTGAGCAGTAACAGTAGGGCTAGAACATTTGACCATTGACTCATCTTGACCATTAATCAACTCGACTGGTGGCAATTGTGGTTGTGGCGGCTTCTTTCTACTCGAATGACGCCGGATGAAGTCACTACTGCAGACCCATGTCTCCTTTGACACTTCCATTGATAACTTAGGCTCATACATCATCAACAACAAACATTCTGGCAATTCTTTGATACTTTTATCTCTCTCATCATTTTCTCTCACCACCACATCATTTTCTACTTTCTCTGATTCTATAACAATTCTTTCATTGGTTTCATTCTCTGTCACCATATCATCATTTTCTTCTTCTAAAGGTTTGTCTTTTTCTGTGTTTGACTCCCCTGCTTCAAATTCTTGAACATCCTGAATTGTAAATAATAATTCCAAAGCATGTCCCATATCCAATTGTGCATCTTCTTCTTCTTCATCATCATCATCTTTAAATCCTTCATCTTGATTTTCAATTTCATCAAATAAACACCAAAGAAACATACTTTCATCCTCTTCATTGACTTTTTCTATGTTTGACTCTATTGTTTCATTCTCTTGATCATTTTCATCTTGCACATAAATCGCCTCCATTTCGACATTTTGTTCGATTTTTTCTTTTTGAACACTTTCTTCCACCTCAATTTCCATATTCAATTCCACTACTTCTTGATCAACTTCAAACTTTTCCAAATCACAATGTTCTTGATCAATTATTTCATCCACAAATTCTTCAACTTCTTCTTCTTCTTCATTAATTTCGACATTCGGCTCCCAAAACCGATTAGTTAAAGCCTCCATCATCATAGGATCAGATCTACACCTCATTAACAACAATGCATTTTTAGGTGGCACACAAATACTCACTCTACCTTCATCTATATTCACAAAATCTAAATCATCAAACACATGTCTTCTTAAACTCATAACATCATCATCTATACTTCCCATAATACTATCATTCCCATTATCTATATCATCATCAAACACATGCCTCCTTGATTTCACAGCATTCTCATCATGATCATTAAAAGCCGCTAACCACCTTGCAAAAATATCACTACAAGATCTTTCTTTCTCACACTCCATATTTTCTTCCTTGTCAATCATCGTGTTCGAATTGGTATTCGAACAAGAAGATCGACAAGGAAATAAACAACTAACTTCAGAACCAAATGTCCTCAAAGCTTCACATATAGTCAAAGGCAAATGAACCCATCTTTGATTATTACTCCTTTGACTATGCAAACATTCAAGATGTTGGCTATGAGTTCGACTCAAGGAATGATCTAGTTTTCTTTTTCTTGACAATGACGATGTCATATTGTTTTTTGCATGTTTTTTCTTGCTTTTAACACGAACTTGACCAATGCATGTAACTTTAGGTGAAGATGGTTCAGGGTTATCGAACCCTGAACCTCTTTTTCTCCCATTTGTTGGGAACATTGCAGGAGATGCACCACCCTTGATGCTACGACTGGATTTTAGCCTGCGGCTAAGTGAGGGTGTGAGGGTGGTGGGTGGTTGGGGTCGGGCTGAACCAGCCCGACCCGGGCTCAGGATTGATCTTGATGTGATCTTCATGAGTATGAAGATGTCAAGAATGAATAAGGTGTTTTAGAGTGAGTTATAGTAGTACTATAGTAGACAATGGGTGAAGAATGAATGGAATGTGATGTAAACAATGGGTGTGTCAAGTTGGAGTTCCACTCTTTTTTATTTTTCCTTTTATTTCTTGAGGTTCGTCACCAAAATGAATGTCTTTTATGGCATTTAGCTGCTCTCCCCCCTAGAAATGTCAAAAACTACGTACAATTTAGTGAACTTTTCTTTTTAATTTTTTGAACATCAATTTATTGGCACACCTAAATATTACTGTACAAAAACAATTTCGTAAATGTCGAGACTTGAATTCACAAATTTATGTTGACAGGCGTTGAGGTAAAATCTTACACCGGGTCTCTTTTGCTTAAATCCTGAGCCTGGTGAGCCTGAAACAGAAGCAACACACACATTAGCCTCGCCTTGAGTTTTATCTCAGTGCTTAAGTGGACGAAGAGTAAGAAAAAAATAAATGCGAGTAATAAGTGTAAGTAATAAATGAGATGAAGTTATGATATGTTGAGCATTGAATGGGGTTGGGTATTTATATTACCACAACTATTGTACCTGACCATTATGGAGAAGTGGAGAGTTGGTCTACGCCTAGACCAGGCCTGTAGGTCGCTGTTCACGTATGGGGAATAAGGGTGAGCAAACGGACCGGATAGACCGGACCGACCGACAAAACCGACCGGACCGGACCGACCACATTCGGTCCGGTCCTCGGTCTAGGATTTTTGGCTAATTCGGTCCTCGGTCCGGTCCGGTCCGACAAAAAAACCGAAAAAACGTGCCAAAATATGTCTAATTGGACCGGACCGACCGAAGACCGGACCGGACCGAGACCGGACCGACCACATTCGGTCCGGTCTCGGTCTATGGTTTTTCCGGTTCTCGGTCTTCGGTCCGGTCCGGTCCGGTTTTTGGACCATGCTCACCCTTAATGGGGAACCTTGTCCCTGAAAACCCGGGACGACGGCGCATGCCTGGTTTGCGCTATTAACCACCGGTCCATAGCCATTACCTAGATGATGTGATGCCTTGGTCTTTCTCGAGGTACTTTGTTATTATTTTATGTGTGGTCCATGACGAGTGACATGAATGGGTGTCGTCCGGAGCAAGTTGTCCGGTGCAAACACATACACGAACAATAGGTCATTCACGTACCTTTATAACAAACACCTTTTAGTGATTTCTTAATCTTACGTAAAATATATTTGTTTTGTTCAAGACATTTCAACAAGAAGATAAATGTTTAAAAATCAGACAAGACAGACCGGTTGAATCGGGAATCAATGTGTCAAAACTGGCTAGTTAACCAAGCTGGACTGGTAAAAGTCGAGTTCAACCGGAAAAAACTAAAAACTATTTGAAAAAATAGTTCAATATCCTGTATGATTCTAATAACCAATGATGAAACATAAATGATAGTAATGCATTGAAGACGTTGGCTATTTGGCATATTCGCTCTAATATAACGTAGTTGTTGGATGTTTTGCACTTCGCTGCTTTTAGGGCTTAGGGTGTGATGCTGGAATACTAGCGGGAAAAGACATTTATCATGCGGGAAAAGACAAAATTCCACACCTCACCATGTGGGATATTGCAGTTTTCTTCATTAACGGGACTTAAGTCCCGACCTCATTTTGTGAATTCCAAAAATTCCAACTGTTGCATGGCTCGTAAATGTTTTTTTTTTTAATCTCATTTTATCTTTATTAATACCCCACATTTATACAATAAAATCCATACTTTTTAACAAAAACTTTCACCACTCAAAAAATTCAAATATGTTATCATCATCTTCTTTATCTACACCTTCTTCAATAATTTCTTCATCTTTCGATGATTGAAAATTTATTTTATATGAAACAATAAAACAAGCGGCGTTGTTTATCAAACAAGATTCGAGCTAAATTAGCCGGTTGCTCAAGACCCAGAAAAAAAAATCTAGACCCTCCAAAAAAAACGTGATCGTTATGTTGCACACAATTGCCTTGTTGTCGCCTACTTTTCCAAAAATCCCTTTATTATTTATGTTTGTGTCTTTTAATTAGTGAGTGAATGTTTAATTTTATACATTGTGTTTAAATTAAATAATATTGTAAAAAAATTGAGAGGATGAGAGAGAAGGTACTGCAGAGGTTTAGGGAAATAGTTGAGGTGAAAGAAATTGCTGAATTAGCATTGATGTGCCAAACAAAATGAGGCAATCACACCCTCCACCCTTATTGTATTGGACTATTGGTATCTAATAGCAACGAATATTATCAAATGTTCACATATCAGTTATGAACCCAATAAAATACCACAATACCAATCAAACTTTCAAATTTTAGCTCGATATCATACTTTTGATTACGTCACATGATCAGTAACCGGCTACATTGGTTAAATTGCATAAATGAATATTTTTTATTTATTTTTTAATTTAATTACGTGAAGTTAGCTGTTTCAAAATATCCATCAAACTTTGTCAAAATGTTTCAAAATACCCATCAAACTTTGTCAGTTATTCACTTATCAGACATGAACCAAATCTGACGTGGATCATAACGGTACAAATTTATGATTTGACATGTACATTTGTCGCTGACGTGGATTTTAGAGGTAAAGAACGGGTTTTTGTTGATATCAACACAAGACAAACAAAGTTTGATGTATATTATGTACTTTATAGGTTCATAACTGATATGTGAACATTTGAAAAAATTTGTTGCTATTAGATTTCTTAAACCCTTTTTGTAATTTAGGTCCACATGTTTTTGTTTAAATTGTTTTTTAGTTGGTTGATGTGGTTCGAGCATGTTTGGACCATGTGAAGTTTGCTTGATGGTTTCATCACCACTCTCTCATTTAACAAACATTTATTTCATTTATTCTATTCACTGAATATTGAAACACTTTACTTAAAAAAAAAAAGATCACAATAAACTTGTTACATCTATGGTCAAATTAGAGAAGTTATTATTCAAGAATTTGAACTACGTGTTTGTATTGCTAGAGGTATAGAAATTGAGGTGCTCAAAACTGAGTAAATTACAGAATGTTTTGTCGATTTTTTTCACATGTAGTCACTGAATTTTAATTTTTTATTTATTTTTCTTTTACAAGTTCAGTCATTAAAGTTTCAAATCGTTAAATATCCAATCCAATTGCATTACATAAATGGTCACTGTGGTTTTGCTAAAATTACATAAATGGTCACTGAAGTTGACTGAATCTGTAACGATTTGAAACCTTAATGACTTAACTTGTCCAAAAAAATAAAAAATAAAAAATAAATTCAATGACTAAATGTGAAAAATCGACAAACCATTGTGACCATTAATGTAATTTACTCTTATAAAAGTATTGTTCGTTTAGAGTACTAAATGTACAGTTACGATAAAAATTAATCGAACAGCTAAGATGTACATACTTTGTTTATCAAAACCTACTTGAAAGTTCGAAACTAGCATTTCATTGATCTCCCTCAACCTTGTATCTTCGACTCATCTTCAATTCTACAAATCTGTTGATGCTCTAGTAACTTGTTTAGTTGCATTAGAGCATAAGGTGTAGTCGAAGAAGGCATGCTCGGCGTCCGACGTGGAAGAGGCAACGGCGAGCCGTTCCTCTTCACTACACCAATTGAGCCTTGCCGTTCTTCCCCGTTGCATTCCTCCTCGTGCCGACGAAGAGGCTGAGATCTGACATCCATTTTCTTTTCTTTTTTTTTCTTTTTTTTTTCCTTTGAATTTTAGTTGAATAAAAAAATAAAAGTATAAGAGGTGGGGCTTTAATGAAAAAGTTGAGGTTTGTTGTTTGGTGAGGAGGGGGTTTGTTTTGAAGATTTGAAGTTGAGGTGTTGGGTGATGTGGCATAAGTGGGACCCGAATGAGGAGTCAAATCTCTTTGACTACAACTTGTGCTCTTAGAGTTTACTTAAAAAACACTAAATTGTAGTGATATCAATGTCGTGCAAGTTTATTTAGATGGTGATATGGTACTATTTGGTTCCAAAGTATGTTTGGTCAAGAATTTGGTAGTTACTCAATTGGCTGGGTATTAGTTGAATGTGGTTAAGCTGTTTCACAATCTCTCATAAGTAAAACCAACCAAATTGGTAACACTTTATTATTTATTTATTTTTTTAAATTACAAAACATTTAATCATATAGGTTTTTATATAACGGGTAAACATATTAGTCTCTTTTTTTTTTTTTTTTTTTTTTTTTTTTTTTTTTTTTTTTAAAGGTAAACATATTAGTCTTTTACGTGGTTTATCGGTATATTCTTGTTTACGTATGATACATAAAGCAAATATTATAGTAAGTTTATGGTGTGAGACTAAGTTAGCCATATGTTCGGTCATGGACGAACTCACATGTATGCTGGGTGTGGCATGGGCTACACCCGATTTTAAGAGAATAAAGTGCAAAAAGATTTCAAAACTGTTATTTTTTTGGCATGTGCAACCCTCAAATTTTGTTTGCTACTTTCGTTTCTTACGGGGTAACTTTAGCTAGCCCAACATCTCTTTTATACAACACCCTCTTAAAAATCTTGGGTCCATCCCTATGTTCGGTTCCATTGAGTGGTAAGAACTTTAAAATAAGAGTGTTTTTCTAAAGTCGGGTAATACTCACATACAAGATACAACTAGGGTTTAGCATGTGTAAAATAGAGAAGACGAACTATGACCTTTCTCAGGAAAATGCATGTATATTTATATGGATGCATTTATGGTTGTGTAAGATTTGTGGATGTGATCAACGGCCTTGGGAGACCCACTTGAGCGTCATCCTATAAAGGAGATAAGAATGACACATGGCGTGATATTCTTGGCTCATGATGTTATGCAAATCTTCGTATGAGGTACTGTCAATATGTTATAGCGAAATGCCCGTCGCGCTACTTCTGCACGAATGAGGTATTTATGCATGGTTATATTACAATAACGGTATGGGTGGACAGACTGTTATGCCATATTGATTCTTCAGGCGAAGCTTGTCACGGGTTTAGCTAACAGTTGTCTGAAGATTGGTTCTCCAAGTGAAGTATGTTGTGGGCTTTGGCTTTTTGGCCTACTACGGTCATATAACACTTAATTATTGATTTAAAACTCCTATCGGTATCAATTTTTGTGATTTTTTCTAAACCTCATCCGTCACCACACGCAAAATTTGTAACTACCTAGTTTTAAGCTTAATAACTATTGAATAAACATAAATATCAGGACGGCTAACCACTTACCAATTAAGATCATATTTAATTTTGTAAATGGAGATACTCGTGGTAGATAAAGTTAGGTATTAGCTATTGGGGTAGCAGTGTCGTAGTTGAGCGAACGGAGGCCATGTGCGAAAACGTATACAATAAATAAATATCATAGTCAAAAATATATTATACCAATTATGTAAACCAAAATTATAGTATTTTGATAACTTATCTTAAGTCTTAACAAATGTTTACGGCATAAAATTGTATAATGTTAACAATTTTTATTGGAAGTGAATCTTGAGAGGTATATGTTTTTGGGCCTCAAAAAATTTAAGACTCTATGCAACAGTACACTTCACACATCCTCTTATACGGTTGTGAGTGGTAGCTTGGTGACATTTAGGGTGGTATTTTCGTAAGAGTAGTGGTAAATATTTTTGAGTGTGTACAAATCACCTGCTACATAAAGAATCCAAGAGGTCACGTGACTTACGAATGATTAGTGTTGAAGTACAGACCAATATCCCCACTCTTCTAGTCAGTGCGTGTACATTCATTCTCGCTATGTGAGCACAAGAAAACGCAAATGCGCTTAAGACGCAAGTGAATAAATTGAGCCCCAAAGAATGCAGCGCGTGACTTATCTTAATGCTGATTTACTTACTCCATAACCAATTCGGATTATTTGTTTGGTTACAGAGTACACCAGGCCTTCTCGGACCATAATAAAAGCTAAAAAGCTGGAATCATAAACATTTTTTTTTTTTAATCCATTTCAGAGTTTATTGGAGTACGTCGATATAATTGGGCAATGTAGAACACTTAAATCGACAACTGACGAACTGTATATTGACTTTGACTAATTGAATGGTTTAAGGCCACGACAAATAGGTATGCACAAAAAGCCATTTAAAGCATCCTTAAAGCTTCCCGTCGTACCCTTTATCTGTACGCTCATCCTCGATTTTCAAACTACCTTTTTTAATTTTTAATAAAAAACATGGTATAACATCGTTCCCTTTTTGTGATTTTTATGTAAACGACATCATTTTGTCGCTTTTTATTAACGGTTAAGTTTAATTAGGGGTAAAATGAAAAAATAGTCCATAAACTATCACGAAATCGTAAAAATGAGACTAAGACAAAAAGTCACGCAAAATAGTCATTAACGTTACGAAAATTTGCAAAAAAGCCACCGAGAGCGCTTTTTTGCTTACTTCCGTTAGTTTTTCCGTTATTCAAGGGTATTATCGCATGAAATGACTAATATACCCCTTTAACTTCAGATATAACCCTCTTTCATCATCTTCCATCCTCATTCACCTAGTTTATTGCCGCCAATTCTGTACCAAATTAAGCCGAACACCTATATTCAGATACAATTCTAATTAACGTATAGTTCCGGTTAGATTATGTCGATCGTCCGTGCCTTTGATCAATACGGTAAGACACAGTGCATTTTTTTATTATTATTAAAAGGTGTATTTGTTGTTAATGTTATGGACTTACACTTGTAGGTGGTCATATGGGAAATGTGAAAGTAGTAGAGGTGGATAATGAAACAGAAGGAAAGAGTGGTGGAAGTGATTCAGAGGATTTGGATTATAATCCAAATGATGATGAAGTGATTGATGATGATGATGAGCTAATTGAAGATGTTCCCGTAAGTAAGTATGATTTGCTATGTAATAAAGACTGTGAACATCAATCAGGTATACCTGTTTTTACGAAACATTATGCACTGCTTAGAGAGTATACCCAAGAGTTGGTTAATCAAAATCCAGGAACTACTGTTAGGATTGATGTACAGCTAGAACCAAATCCATAGAGTGCAACAAGAACTTTTAAAAGGGTTTATGTGTGTTTGGGAGCTATGAAACAAGGTTTCAAAGCTTGTGGCAGAGAATTCTTAGGATTAGATAGATTATGCATGTCAGGTCCTTTTCCAGGTCAATTACAAACAACAGTTGGGATTGATGCAAACAATGGGATTTATCCAGTAGCATATGTTGTAGTTGATGCACTAAATAAGGCAACTTGGTGTTGGTTTTTGAAACTACTAGGAGAGGATCTTAATATACAAACCAACTGCAAGTTCACTTTCATTTCTGATAAGCAAAAGGTAACATTTGTATTCTATAATTAATCATGTGATTTATGCACAATGAGAACATGTAAAGTTTTAACACCATCAATAACCTTAACTGTTCACAGAGATTGATACAAGCCATTACTAGTGTGTTTCCAAATGCTGAACACAGGTTTTGTGTTAAGCATATTCATGAGAAGATGAAGTCACATTTTAAAGGAGGTGTTTTCAAGGACATGCTTTGGAATGCAGCTAGAGCCACTATTGTTGTTGAATTCAACAAAGAGATGGATCACCTCTAGAATAACAATGTTGCAGCTTATGATTGGTTGCTAAAGATTCCAGCTGAACAATGGAGCAGATCACATTTTTCAGGTAATTCATTAAGTGGCACTGGACAAAAGCATACTGATAATTGATCATATATTAATATATAATGTGTGATTTGTTTAACAAGCAAAGCCCTATGTGGACTACTCTTAAACAACATATGTGAGGTGTTCAATAGCCAGCTAAATGATGTCAGAGATAGAACCATCATCACTTGTCTTGAATATATCAGGGAGTACTTGATGAAGAGGATTGTGGTAGTTCAGCAAATAATAGAAAAGAGTGTTGGACAACTTACTCCTACTGTGCAAGCCATGTTTGATGCAATAAAAAAAGAAGCTACTGATTGCGTTGTTGAATGGATTGAAGCTTCTTTATATAAAGTATATGTGCCTAACGAGGATCATTGTGTTGTTAACATGGACAGGAAGGAGTGTGGTTGTAGGAAGTGGGAGCTGACTGGAATACCATGTAAACATGCTGTGGCTGCAATAAACTACAAGAATGAGGATGGAAGAGGAGTTGGTTTACCTGAAGAGTGGGTTCATACTGCTTACAGACTAGAAACATGGGGGCGTATGTACTCATTCAAGATCAATGGTTGTTCTAACCGCAAATACTGGACAAGAATTGACTCTACAACAGTAATTATACCACCCAATCACATACCTCATGTTGACATGCCAACTAAAAAGATGAAGTCAGATGATGAGCATGCAGTTCCTAGTTCTTAATGTGTTACCCACTGATCTTTGAACAATATGTTTCTGTAGAACCGTAGAGGGGGGTGCATACGGTTTCTTAGGCTTATAAGATGTTTAAAAACTTTAAGCCTCAAAGAAAACCAAGTAGTTGTATAATCAATCCAAACAACCACAAACACAACCAAAGAATATAAAGAGAGTAAAGAAAGACACCACGATATATACTGGTTAGAGATGGGGGGTTTATACCATCCGTACGTCCAGTTGCGAATTCGCGACTCCGATACTATTCAATAGTATAATCCTTTCGGTGGACTACAAACCGTTACAATTCACTCCACCGATATTCACCAATATCGATGCTCACAAAGAAGGAGTTACTCTCACGGTATTCCGCCCTCGGAAACCACCCAAAAGAATCTCACGATTCGACTTTACCTAAGGGTCACCAAGACCACTACCAAGACTTCCCACCGGAAGTATCAAACCCCAACTAGATCCCCAATGATCTAGGCTTGGTCACCAAGACACAAGACTTCCCTTACAAACAATTGAATGAATGAATGAATGAATGAATGTTTGTTCAATCAAGTCCTAACCTAACCTAGTGATTCGATTCTAGTAGAAAGGGTATAGATAAGAAGACCCTCGACACAATCACAACAGTAGATTAGGTTCTTGTAATTCTTCCCTTGCAAGTAGATGTGTTCTTCCAAAGATGTTAATGTGAAAATCAAGAACACAAGATTAGAGATAGAGAGATAGAGAGATTTGAGAGTGTTTAGAGAGAAAGAATCTAGAGAGAAAGAATAATGGCAAGGGGTGAGGAATACAAGAGGCAAGGGTGGTATTTATAGGCCAAGAACCCAACTTGGGAAAATTTTACCGAGGTCGGCGCGCTGCCCACGCGTTGACGCGTGGGTGACGCGCCAGACACTCTGGGAAAATTTTCCCAAAGCTTTGGGTGTTTGCTTTATGAATACCTTACCTTGCTAAACCCCCAATTGTACTTCACACTAATCCTTAACATTAATCATTCTAAGGTTTACCAACTCAAATAGCCAATTTGGAAATCATTTGTGAAGTGTTTAAAGAGAAACCAAATTACCAAGGGTATAAGGTGTAGATAGGGTAATTTGGAAGGGGTAGAAGTGTATCTCCTCACAGGGCATAGAAAAGAGAGAAAGAATATGCCAAGGAATATTCCAATGCTTGGGGGGAAGAATGAGATGGAGGGTTGAGATTAAATGGTTTGAATTGGATGGTGGAGATCAAAGGGAGCCTCCCTTGGTTTTCAAACAATTTGGCATGTGGGGAAAATGAAGGGTTGAGATGTGTTTGTTTGAAATGAATGGCTAAGATCAAAGAAACCTAGATTAGGGTTGAGAAAGGATATTCCAAAGGAATATGCTTTGCTTGGGGGGAAAGGAGAGATCAATGGTTGAGATGGTTTTGGTTTGAAATGGAAGGCTTGGATTAAATACATGTGATGGTATAGAGAAGAGAGATTGGATGGATGGTTGAGATGTGTTTGATTTGAATTCAATGGCTTGGATTAGATGAAGCCTCTTTGGAATTCAAACAATTCCCATGTGTTGAAAATGAAGGGTTAGGATGTGTTGTAAGGGAATGGATGGTTTAGATGTAATGTGTAAGGGAATATGTAAGAGTGTAAGAGATTGTGTAAGAGATTATGTAAAAGAATATTTGATTTGGATATGATTGGATATGATTTGTTTTGTCTTTTGTATCAATGGGATTAAGAGAAGATTAAGACATAATCTAATTATCATTAAGAAGAAAAGGTTTAGACAATTAAGATTATAAGTTGAGAAAATCATAGGTTACTTATAAGTTCAAGTAACACAACGTCGAAAATTCATAGGTTCATATCTCGTGACTTTCCACGACTCGACGTTCTCAACTAATACCTTGGTTCAAACAAGTTAAGTGCTTTGCCTTGATGTAAAGCATAACCCAAGTGGGAAAGGATGCGTTTACGCAAAGTGACCTTTGACTTAGTTTGACCAATAAGGGAGTAAACCCGTTACGTAATTAGAGAGGACGTAAGCACGGGATATGAGCATATGGATGCTTCAACACGATGTCACGTGAAATATATAAGCTCCCTAAGTTTAGAAAAGCCTTGGCTAGAGGCGATAGTTAGAAAACATGAGTTGACGTTTTCCCGTAAATGGGTACTTTAAAAGTAGGATCTCTCAAGTCTCAAAACTCGTTTCGAGTGTTCTCAATTAAGCACATAACATATTCATACCTGTATTGAAAGATCCACATTTGTCAGGTAAGGGGAAAGCCGACTTTCAAAATTCGCCCGGAACCATACAGACTCCTGGCGCGTCACCCGCGCGTTGACTCGCGGGTAGCGCGCCAGGAGCAGACATTGGCTCCGGTGATTTTGAGCTAACGTTTGTTATTTTATGTGTTTCGATGGTTTATTTTTCATCATTAAAACATAAAGAGATCTTGATCATGTTGCCTCAACAGTTTCACTTTATTGTCTGTTGGATTCCATGTTTGTACTCTTTGTTTAAATTTATTGTCTTTAGAACAATGTTTTGAACTATGTTTGTATTCTATGTTTGTACCCATTGCATTTGGACTTTCAAAAGTCAAACTTGCAAATGTTGAATGGGAGTGACCTAGAACTCATTCCCTTGTACCCATTGCATTTGCACCCATTGCATTTAGACTTTCAAAAGTCAAACTGCAAATGTTGAATTCCATAAAGTCAACTGTCATATAAGTCTTTTTTTTGGTCCAACACATGTAGACTACACAGTACGTGGAAATCTTATAAGCCCTTTTATAGGCAAACACGTGAAGGCTACTAAATATGCATCTCTCAAAACACTCACTTGCAAAACACACCTCCCTATTTCCTTAACCATGAACAACTAGCAAAGTGATATTGATCTAAAGGTTCTGTATAACTCGTATGTGCTAACTGAACTAATGCTTGGCCCTTACCACACAGAGATTCTTCAAGACTTGCAGCAGGCAAACGATTTGGAGAACAAGTCCAAAAAAATTACAGAAAGGGTCGAACATAGGGGGGATGTGATTGTTAGACTTCGAAACTATTCACGTACAAGAATTGCAAGGAGTAATACAAAGAAGCTTAGGAGGCTACAAACAATTGATAAGCGTAGGGCGAATGCACTGTTGATGATGGCCAGGCAAATCAAGGACAAGATGTTTAAGAAGATTAAGGTTGTTGTGAAGAAGAAATATCCATGAGGGGGTTGGTTATTTTGAGATTAGTGATGGTTAATGAATGTAATGGATCTCATGATCCAGATTTTGTATGAATAATGTCTTCACATATGTTTATACTTCATTATTGTTTTTGATAGGTACCACAAACATAAACAAGAAACTCACATTAATGAAACATTAAAACACATACTAAACATAGTGATTCAGTTTGAGGTTTGGACATGCCCAAAACCATAGTGATTTAGTTTCTTGGTTTCTTTTTAATCTTCTTCTTTGCTTCAGTTGATTGAGTTGCATCTGCAACCCCCCCTGCACTTATGTTTCTACTTGTAATACTCAGACCAATGACACCACAACTTACTTCCTCTGCCGTTGCACAACCTGCCTATTCAAGTAACACAACACTATGCCTCCAACACTTAACATCCCCACAACAGATGAAGCATCTTTCGTCCAACACCTCTATCTTTGCACCACCCCTTCCTGTTTTGTTCCCACTTCTGATACCTAGACCAATTATACAACCACTTACTTCCTCTACATATCTATGTTTTTGATAAATTTAGACAGGAGACTTTACTATACTAGTTGGTAGGTAAAGGAGTATTAACTTCTTACTAGTGCTAGTCAATAGCTTTTGACTTTCCAAAGTCAACCTACAAATGTTAAATGGGAGTGTTGTATACACTCATGCCAAACAACCCCTATCTAATAGTTTCTGCATAAGCTGTATCATTGTACCTTGTAAATATTGAAACACAAACATAAACATCAAAAATTGAAAGACAAACATAGTAACATAAAGATCGAAACTTTCATTGATCATACGAGTTCACAACTATTACATCACCCAAAAGTTATCTAAACACACTAGTTTAGAAGTTGGAACCGCTACCTTCCGCATCACCCCTTTTCTTCCTTTTCTTCATGCTCTTCAATTCTTTTTCTTTCTTGTCCTTATTATCCTTCAGATACTTAAACACAACTTCAAGACGGGAAATCCTCTCTGCCAAATCATTTGGTAAAACGGTATCCAAAGTCTCTTCCTCCTCCTCTTCTTCATCACTCAAAAGCGCTTCATAGTAGCCATCTTGTTTCCTAAGATAGGTCAGAATCTGAGTTCTCAACTCTTTAGGAATCTGCCTATAAGAACCATACTCATCAATTGGTTATGCGCCATATGAATCAAGAAGTAAATCATTAGATAATCGGTTCTTAAAACTTTGTCAAATTCCTCTTCCTCGGTATCAATATAGATGCCCTTCCCTTTACCATTGTTTGCCATCGTGGGTTGTTTTGATCGTTGGGATTATGTGTGTTTCGGTGAAATGTGTGTGTGATTTGGTGTATTTAAATAAGCAGGATAAAGATGAACTGAATAGTCCCTATTAGGTTGCCGAGTTGCACAAAAAGGAAGGAAAGGTTAATCTCTTCGGCTGCCACGTGTGTTTTTGGCTCCAAAACTTAAGTTATAACTTTGCAAATTTGGTCATTCAAGTAAAGTGTAGGTAGTCAAAGGCGGGAAACGAGTGAAATGGCGATAATACCCTTGACTAACGGAAAACCTAACGAAAGTTAGCAAAAAAGCGCTCTCGGTGGCTTTTTTGCAAAATTTCGTAACGTTAGTGGCTGTTTTGCGTGGCTTTTTGTCTCAGTTTCATTTTTGCGATTTCGTGATAGTTTAAGGACTATTTTTGCATTTTACCCTATAATTAGAATAACTAAGGTGGTGTTTATTTTTCATTAAGAGGCTCTTAACAGCCTCTTAATCTGAACCGTTCAGAAGCGGTCAGACATTTTGGTCGTTCAGACCGTTTATTTTTTTTCCCGTTCAGACGTGTTCAGAGGTAGTAAGATATTAATGGTCTAAACTTGAGAGGGGTGTCTTAATGCCTCTTGTTGCCTCTTGCTGACGCAAAAGAAAACCAAAAAAAAAGATAGTACAAGCAAGCAAATGTGCGGTTCAAACATGAGTTTTTTTTCCCGTTCAGATGCGGTTAGATTCAGACATTTACGCCTCAGATTCAGATTCAGATATGCAATTCAGATTCAGAGCCTCTTAAAAAACAAACACCACCTAAGTAAATTCCCTATATATATGCCCCAAAATTCAAAAGTTGGTCCTATACATACCCTAAAAAAATCACTTCTTGAAACAGATTTGGACGATTTGAGCTATTGGTGACTCAACCCAAATTTTGATACGTGACAAATTTTTATTGATAAAGTATATGGGCGATTAACACGTGTCACATATTGATAACGCTCAAAATAAACATATTTTTAGTCGCGTTATTGTTTGTTTTATGAGTGGAAATTGGTCATATTTATATATATTTGTTACTTAATCATGGAAAAGTGTTTATGCATGCAAATATAACCAAAACCAGGTAAAAACGATTAAAAGATGAAGTAATGAAGTGGACATGCATTTTTGGAGAGTTTCAAGAGGATCAAGGAAGAAAGAAACGTTGCATGGACAAAAGGATTTGATAAAGAAAGGTTGTTTACATGAAATTATCAAGGAAATATCAAGTTCTAATGGACAAAGTCATGCCACAAAGAAAAATAATGCATGCAATGTAAAACGACAAAGAAAAGACAAAGAAATACGGTTCAGACAAAATCCAACCGATCGGTTGCAACCCGCAACCGGATCGGCTGGAAACGTGCCAAGATTGACCATCCGATCGGATGGGGTTAACTGAAGTTACAAGTTTTGCATTTATTGGCGAATTTACTCCCCATAATCATGTGTGACTGATCATTTCTGCTTATTAACTAAGGATGGACGTTTTTACTTGAAGGATAAGTGTCATTATGCTATATAATGAGCACTTAGGGTCTAGAGTTACTTGTACCACCATTATCTAACTTAGTATTACACCAAATCTTGTTAGTTTATCTTATATTGCCTGAAAGTTTACTAAGTGTTGTAAAAACGTCCAGAACGTGTTGAGTTAGAGTCTCAAGCATTGGTTCGAGTGTGGAGTTGTTTACTTACGTTAGTGAGCAATTGGAGGAGTGTGGTTGCTATAGTTCCACAAGTTTACTCATTGTAATTCTCAAGACTAGGTACACCTTGATACTTATAATGAACAATTGTTACTTTAAGTTTTATGAAAGTTTTCTTTTACTTGTGTTTTAATATGATTGCTATGGAGTAATTTGTGATATACTTGTGTATATGATGTGATTGGTTAATGGAGTATTATTTTATGAAAAAGGTGATGCATGAAAACATATCTATTTTATGAGTTTGTTGATATAACATCTTTTCTTGCTTAATTTGTCGTTAAAAACAATTTCTTGAAAAATAGGTCCGAAAGGATTTTCAACTTGTTTTTATTCCAAAATATTAATGCACCAAATTAGTATGGAATAGGATGCTTGACAACCATCTTATTTACTTATTAAAATAGATTTGAGACGATTTCATCACGAAAAAGGACTGAAAGGATTCGTAAGAATTCATAAGAAAAGAATTGATTTTCTAAACAACCATGTGTTTATAGGATTGTCATACTAATTTGATATGTCCAAAAGGAGTCATTTAGGTGATAGAATTCTTAGTAGTAGTGAAAACATGACATACATCATAGATTGTATAACTACTCATTTTTAGTTGCGCATCATAACAAGTTTTACACCAAACTTCATACTCAAATTGTTACGATACTCCTAATTACCAATCAAGGAATTATACACAAGTATATGTTTAGTTTCTATTGAGTTTTTTTTAAGATTTTACATAAATTTGGATTGACAACCCTTGTTTAACAAACGTTTTTCTTATTACTAAAACCACCAAATCCCTTGGGACGATCTCGACTTACCCACCTTTATTACACCGGACGAGTATACTTGCTCGTATGTGCTAGATAATAATCGAATAATTCGTGTTTATAAATTTTAAAACTTGTACTAATAAAACGCACATCAAGTTTTTGGCGCCGCTGCCGGGGATTTGAATAATTCTTAGTTTTTAGTAATTAAATTGTTTGTAATTTGTGAAATTATAAAGTTTTTAGATTAAAAAGTAAAAAAAAAAATGGTTTTTTGACCAACCGAATCGGATGGATACCCATCCGATCGGTTGGTGGTCTCGGTAAATTTTATAGGATTCTGTTTTTTGTAATTAATTTTTATTTTTCTGTTTTTAGTTAATTAGTTTTAATAATTATATAATTAATGTTAGTTTTTAATAGTTTTAAGTTGCAATTGTTTTAGTAGTTTTAATTTCAATTAATGATTTAGTAATTTTAAAGACACCTTAGTTAATGCTTTCATTGTTTTTAATTTCATAATTAAAGTTTTATTAAATATTAGTTTTATAAAAAAAAAAAAAAAATTAGTGTAAAAAAACTCCAACCGATCCGGTTGCGGGTTCCAACCGATCGGTTGGAGGAGGTAAATTGTGCCAATCGATTCGGATGGGTTTCAAACCGATCGGTTGGGCGTCTTGGTAAAATTTTAGACATTTTTAATTTCTAGTTTATTTTCTATTCTTAGTGTTTTATTTAGCTAATTTACTTTTTCTTATTTCATATTAAGAGTTATTTGATTATAACTAACCCTCATGCTAATGAATTGGATTTTTTTTTTTATGGTTATGTTATAGTTAGTAAGTGCTTAAGTTGAAATGGAGAGTTTGAGTCAGATTTCTGCGTATTTGAAAGACTTGGAAGATATGTTCAAGGATTTCGGTGATTCCTTGGAAAAGTTGGAGAGTATGTTGGAAAAAGCTAAGTTGGATTTAGAAGGAGAAGAGGTTGTTGGTGACAATGTTTCTTATTTGCCACATGAAATGTGTTACCCAAAGAAGGAAAATGAGAGAAAAGTTGTTGTTTTCACTAGAGCACCACCTAAGAAATATGATGCTCCACACATGAGGTATTCTACACCTTGTGCGGTGGAAGGAGTTAAAGCGTGGGATGCGGAATTGAATATGGAATATGGAGACAATTACATTTCGGAAGAAATGCTTGACAAGCTTGGTTTTGTTAGGCTTGATTATGGAAGTTATGGTAAGAAGGAAGTGAAAGGAGTTAGAGTGAATATCCATGGTCACATCTTTAAAGTTGATTTTGTTGTTTTGGAATATACTAATGAAGATGAACCGGAAGTGATCTTTGGTAGAGATTTTTTAGTGAATACCAAGTGTAATTTGGATTTTGCACTTGGGGAGTTAAGAATTAACATAAGTGATTTGGAAGAAGGGAAGAGTGTGAATGATATGCTTGTTGATGTTTGTGAAGGAATGGAAATGATGAAGGAAAGAAGGGATGAAGTTTGTAAGATGGGAAAAGCTAACCGAAACAAAACACCATTGAACAAATTAACCCAACCCTCCACCCAAAAAGAAAACAAATCATCATCATCATCATCCAAAACACCACCTAATTCACCAAAAAGTACCAAACCTTTAACCAAAGAGCAAAAACAAGCTATCTTGGAGAATCTTGAAGCAAAAATTAGTAAATTGATAGAAAACAAACCGGTCATTGAGGTGTTGAGGAATTATATGGAGTATAGGAAGAAGTTAGATGGAGTTATGTTGGCAAAGTCTAAATTGGAGGATAATAGTTTTGATGAAGTAGAGGAGAGAAGGATAATTGAGAATGGGCTCCCAAAGAAAATGAATGATCCCGGAAATTTTGTTTTACCGGTTAAAATTAATGGGACAACTCCTTTATATGCATTAGCCGATACGGGTTCTAGTGTGAGTATTATGCCTTATCCATTATATCATAAGTTAGGATTAAGAGATCCTACACCTAACAATTCTAAACTCACTATGGCGGATAATTCTAAGGCAAAAGCGATGGGAGAAGTAAGAAATGTGAGAGTTCAAATTGGTTATCAAGCATTCTTGGCAGATTTTCTTGTGTTTGATGTTGCGGTTGATAAGGAACTACCTTTGTTGTTAGGTAGACCATTTTTAAGAACTTGTGGAGCTATAATAGATATGGGAAAAGGTACCATGACAATTTATGATGGAGTTCTTAAGAATACTTACTATCCAAAGCCTAGAGGGGGTAGTAATAGAGATGATAATGATGAGGACCAAGAGGAGGATTACCTTGGTTGCTTTGAAGTAGGAAGGGATGAAGATGGTAGACCTAAGTTTGGTCCATGCACACCTAGTTTCTTTGATATTGAAGATGAAATGGAAAGAGCTCTAGCAATGGAGGCTTTCTTTAATCCATTTAAAAATATTTTTGTGTTTAACAAGTTGACAGATTTTCTTGGATCTTTACCGGTCCAATTGAAGAACTTGGAATGGGGTTCCGAAGGTCATAGCATTTACAAAAGAGAAGAAGGAGATGGTGATTGGCATTGCAAATTTGATATCACATGTCCTAGCGGAAGGAACTTTGCACGAACTTTCAAAACTCAAAAGACTACTAGGAAGTTGGCAAACAAGTATCGTGGAGAAGACATTCTTAGGAATGAATATTTCTATGGATGAAGAAGAATGATCACAAGAATAAAGCACATCTTGTGCTAGTTTGTTTATTTCGTATTTTATTTTTCATGCATTTTATTTTATGTTTTTAGGTTTTATGCATTTCATGTTTGAATGAGACTATTTATTTAGCTATCTATTTATTTATCTATTTATCTTTTTATTTAGTTTTAGTTTTTAGTTTTTAGAGGTTAAGTTATGTTTTAGTTTTAAGTTTAGAAGTAGAAGTATATGACCAAATTTTTGGTAGACAAAGTGTGTTTGAAATACATACAAGATAATAAGTTTTAGAAAGAGCTACTAGCACTTGTGTGAAGTTTAGTAGTGGAGAAAAAACTTTGAAAAATCAATTTTATACCAAACCGAACGGATGGATTCACAACTAATCGGATGGAGTTGAATATATAAACCAAAATTTTCAAAAACTTAAGAAAAACACATACACACAATCCACCAAAAATTGGGGTTAAAGATTCGACCATAAGAAGTTGTTAGAAGGTTGCAGGAGTGATAATTAATCATCAATGGCATCAAGTCAAGTAAGTTATATCATTAATTTTGTTCAATTAAGTTTTAATTCGGATGATTGAAATTAGGTCACGAATTGGGTATTTTTGAATTAGTTCGAATTGAGATGTAATATTTTGGGGATAAGTGATTAGATGATAGGAGAATGTATTGCAAAAAGAATTAGATCAATTGGTTAAGTTTCGAGTAAGAATTCATTGATTGAATTTTCGGATTGAATTGGGTATAATCTTTGGAGCTAGTTTATTTGCAATTGATGAATCCCAGAAGTTATATGATTGATAATTAGTGATGTTAGGTTATTGCATTGTTGATTAGAGCACTAATTGGAAGATTTTAGTAGATGATGTTCTTGGTTTTTATAGAATCATTAGGTTAATGATTGGAAATGTTAAGAATCATTGATAGGAGAGTTTGAATGTTAAAAGTACTCAAGAATAGGAGATCATAAGTTAGAAAGAAGTTCGGATTGATTGGGAAACGTTTAGGATGGATTGAGAATGAATGTAGTATGCAGAAAACTCCAACCGAATCGGTTGCGAGTTGCAGCCGATCGGTTTGGAGTGTGCCAAAGTTGCATCCGATTCGGTTGAACCTCAAACCGATCGGATGGACGCCTCGGAAAAATTTTGACAATTTTTGAAAATGTGTTTTCTAGTTTCTAAATTGATTGGTATTAGTTCTTGTACTTATATACTAACATAATTTGAGATTTCTTTCAAGGAAATGTTGCAAGATTGGGACGAAATCCGATTGTTAACAAGTATTTGAAAAGGAACGAGAGGAAGAGGATTACTTTCAGTTTGAAACCGGAGTCTAATGAAAATGTCAAGTTTTCTCATGTGCAAAACAAAGATGAGAAGAATGCGTATAGAGAACATCTTTCAAAACTTCAAGAGAGGAAGATTACTAAGCCTAGATTGATTGATTGGGAATTGCTTGAGGAGTATGAATGTGAGGATCAATTGAGGACCATGATGACTATGATTTATGTGTATCTTGGTGATGGAGATAGGTTTGAAGACTATTCTTGAGAAAGAGCTTTTAGTATTCGTGAGAACGTTTACAAAGAATGGTGTTTGGAGTTTTTTTCTACGTTCTACTTTGATAGAAAGGTAAATGATGTTCTTGGGGATGTTTGTGTTTGGTTTAGATTGTGTGGTCGCGATGTTTGGAGAGATTCAATGCAAATGAGGAATAATTACAACTATGATTATTCCATGCCTATGATCCAACATTTGGCACAAGATGCCAATTATGAGGTACCTCCCTACAACCCACCAAATGTTCCACCATACCCATTACCATATTCTCCATATCCTGGACCATACCCCTATCCTTATCCTGGTTATTCACCATTTCCCGAGCAATATCCTCCATAAGGTAGACTTCCCGAGTATGGTAGTTCAGGTGTTAATGTGGGTGGACCAAGTTTTAATCCTGGAGGATCGAGTTATGATGTTGGAGGTTCGTCGTCAAGAGCTGGAAAGAAGAAGAGACGAGTGGTGGACGAGGACGATGAAGAAGATGTTGATGAGGATGAAGGGGAAAGCGAGGACGAGTTCATTCGTTCCGATGTGAGTTATTGATGGTGACGTTTGATCACATGGATTATGGTTGGTTTAAAAAAAAAAAAAAAACAATTATGTGTCGAACAATATCTATTTCTATTATCTTTAACTATTTCTTGTAGGATTTATAACGTAACTTAATTTTCTATTTATTTGGTTTAGATATGTTTTTGTTTGTGTTTGTTTGGTTGTTTCGTATATTTTGCATTTTTCTTGTAGGAGTTTTATTACGAAAGCATATGGTTGATCAACGTTTGGAGTCGGTAAACTCATTTGCTTATTATGATTAAATATGCATGTTGCGTATTTAACTCCGGTATTTTCTAAATTTTTCTATTTCCTTTACTTTGAAGTTATTTTTTTTTTATTATATTGAGGACAATGCAAAACTTAAGTGTGGGGGAAGGAAGAAAATAGAAAAAAATTGCATAAGTTTTAATTTGTTTTAAATTTTTAAATTTTTGTTTTAGAGTCGTGAACTTTAGTAACTAGTAGTAGTTCGCCCTTCATATTTTAGTTAAAATAAGGTTGATTTCATGGTAAATAATAATGATATTTTTGGAGAATAAATTCAAGTTTTAAAGAGCAATTCGTCTCGGAATTGATAACATTTGCTAGCACAATTTTATACCCTTATTACTTTAAATTGTGAGGATTAGTTTTTTTTATGAGAATAGTATTTCTTATACTATATACATATTTCATGATGAGTGTGCCGGTGGTTGTGTTAATTCTAGAACTTGTACTTGTTATGCATTACGGTTAAAATCATTTTCGAATGATAAGGATATATTCATATGATAAAAGGCAAACTTAGGAATAAAACCAAATGGCCATCCGTTTACAAAATAATTTTTGCTAACCACATTGGTTAGTTACCCTCGTATTTGGAACCCATTTGTTAGCGTTTATCTTTAGCGCTAGATACCCCTAGTTTCACCCTTTGAGCCATCCTTTTCATTTTGTTAAATCCAGAAAAATACAAAAAGATTTTACACTTTAAACCTTAGCCTAACCCTTGCCAAAGTCTAAATGGTGGATTGCTAGTTGCTTGGTTGTTGGATAGTTTTTGATGATTATTAGTTAGCCACACTTCACAATTCATGTGTGTGCCATTCCAACAAAGATGAAGGTGCGTAACTTCGTGTGTTTGTATTTTTTGTGGTGTATGCTTATGCGAAGTGTGGGGGAGATGTTACTGTAAAAAAATAAATAATAATAATAATAATAATAATAATAATAATAATAATAATAATAAGTCATCGCAACTATAAGGTGACAAATATAGCCAATGTGTTATATTATTATGAATAAAGAAAGTCATGAGATATGTTGTTAGCCGATGTGCTAGGTTTGAAGAATATTTTTATGGTGAATCGATATATCAACATGTGGAAGTAGAAGAGGAGAAAGATTGTAATTATTATCATTTTTGGGTTTGTGGATTATTTGAGATTAGCAACTATGGGACTTAGACTTTGATTTTATTTTTCTTTTAAAACCAATTTCATAAATATTCCCATGCCTCATCCTTACCTTTTTGACTTAGTGTAATTATTTTGCACGAAAGTTTATAAAACCCTTAGCCTAACCATTACAACCCGAATAAAAGACCTCTTTGATGAATTATTCTATTGTTTTGATACTTGTACAAGCCTATGGTAAGAAACATAAATCATGACTGTGCAATGAGTGATCTATTAATCGTTACACATATTGAGTGATGAGTGAATTTCAAATTATCTTCGTAAGGTGCTTAGAATTGTTATCAAGCTCTTTATTTACTTGATTGAGTTCAAATAAGATATTTGCACTATTGCCATTGAATTCAATTTTCTTTTGATTAAGACTTGCTCGAGGGCGAGCAAAGCTCAAGTGTGGGGGATTTGATAATGCTCAAAATTAACATGTTTTTAGTCGCGTTATTGTTTGTTTTATGAGTGGAAATTGGTCATATTTGTTACTTAATCGTGGAAAAGTGTTTATGCATGCAAATATAGCAAAAAGCAGGTAAAAATGATTAAAAGATGAAGTAATGAAGTGGACATGCATTTTTGGAGAGTTTCAAGAGGATCAAGGAAGAAAGAAACATTGCATGGACAAAAGGATTTGATAAAGAAAGGTTGTTTACACGAAATTATCAAGGAAATATCAAGTTCTAATGGACAACGTCATGCCACGAAGAAAAATAATGCATGCAACGTAAAACGACAAAGAAAAGACAAAGAAATACGGTTCAGACAAAATCCAACCGATCGGTTGCAACTCGCAACCGGATCGGCTGGAAATGTGCCAAGATTGACTATCCGATCGGATGGCGAGAAACCGATCGGATGGGGTTAACTGAAGTTACAAGTTTTGCATTTATTGGCGAATTTACTCCCTATAATCATGTGTGGCTGATCATTTCTGCTTATTAACTGAGGATGGACGTTTTTACTTGAAGGATAAGTGTCATTATGCTATATAATGAGCACTTAGGGCCTAGAGTTACTTGTACCACCATTATCTAACTTAGTATTACACCAAATCTTGTTAGTTTATCTTATATTGCCTGAAAGTTTACTAAGTGTTATAAAAACGTCCAGAACGTGTTGAGTTAGAGTCTCAAGCATTGGTTCGAGTGTGGAGTTGTTTACTTACGTTAGTGAGCAATTGGAGGAGTGTGGTTGCTATAGTTCCACAAGTTTACTCATTGTAATTCTCAAGACTAGGTACACCTTGATACTTATAATGAACAATTGTTACTTTAAGTTTTATGAAAGTTTTCTTATTTACTCGTGTTTTAATACGATTGCTATGGAGTAATTTGTGATATACTTGTGTATATGATGTGATTGGTTAATGGAGTATTATTTTATGAAAAAGGTGATGCATGAAAACATATCTATTTTATGAGTTTGTTGATATAACATCTTTTCTTGCTTAATTTGTCGTTAAAAACAATTTCTTGAAAAATAGGTCCGAAAGGATTTTTAACTTGTTTTTATTCGAAAATATTAATGCACCAAATTAGTATGGAATAGGATGCTTGACAACCATCCTATTTACTTATTAAAATATATTTGAGACGATTTCATCACGAAAAAGGACCGAAAGGATTCGTAGGAATTCATAAGAAAAGAATTGATTTTCTAAACAACCATGTGTTTATAGGATTGTCATACTAATTTGATATGTTCGAAAGGAGTCATTTAGGTGATAGAATTCTTAGTAGTAGTGAAAACATGACATACATCATAGATTGTATAACTACTCATTTTTAGTTGCGCATCATAACAAGTTTTACACCAAACTTCATACTCAAATTGTTACGATACTCCTAATTACCAATCAAGGAATTATACACAAGTATATGTTTAGTTTCTATTGAGTTTCTTTTAAGATTTTACATAAATTTGGATTGACAACCCTTATTTAACAAACGTTTTTCTTATTACTAAAACCACCAAATCCCTTGGGACGATCTCGACTTACCCACCTTTATTACACCGGACGAGTATACTTGCTCGTATGTGCTAGATAATAATCGGATAATTCGTGTTTATAAATTTTAAAACTTGTACTAATAAAACGCACATCACATATTTTATTAATAAAATACAAGTTTCCCAAGTGGAGTCTCGTAAGTCTATTTTAGAAAGTAGGTTTTTATTTTCTTTTTTTTTTAAGACAAACTTTTGAATTTTGGGGCAAATAGAGAATTTTTCTCATAACTAAAAGGAGAATACTTTGGCACAAATGTTAACCGGACAAATTAGAATAACTAAAAGGAGAATACTTAGGCACAAATGATAACCGGAGAAAGGTCGGCGTAATTAAGGCTGTTATCAAACCAGATGAACACGAACGGAGCTTAGTTCATGTTCGTTCATTTAATTTTAACCGGAAAAATAAATAGACACGATCGTTTAAACGAACGAATATTCTTTTTCATGTTCGTTTACTAAAAAAATAAGGTTGTTCATGTCCGTTTATGTTAAAAACGAACGGACATAAATGAACGTAAGAAAATAAATATAAAATTTATAAAAAATATACTTAGTATTTTGTGTTTATAAGTGTTGTTTGTTTATTTAAGCAATTTTAAAAGTATATAATAAAAAAATACGATAGATAGACATAAACAAATACGTGAATATAAGACCGTTAACGAACGCATAATCGAACATTTACAAGCATAAATGAACGGAGAAGACTATTGTTCATTTCATTCATTTAACTAAATGAACATAAAATCTTGTTCATCTTCGTTTATTTAATAAATAAATGAACATAAACAAATTTTCTACCGAACAGTTTATGAAATGTTCACTGAACATTCATATCATTTATGGCCCTAGACGTAATGGTATCAACCCTCACTCGTGAAAGGCTCTTACTCGCGCGTCGCTCCATTACAATCCTCCCAAACTTATGCAAGAAGATGCTAGTGTTACACTCGTTCGTGATGACTAAACCAAAATAAAGATAAACGAGTGTGTGTTTGTGAGTGTTTTAAATAAGTATTAGTTATAAGTAAAAAATTATAACAATAGGTTATAAGGTTTTCATGAATAGTAAGTCAATGGGATGAACGGGGATGTTGCGACGCTTAGATGACAATGACATAACGAGGTTCTAATATGTGATCACATCACCCAACCTAACAATACATCAAGTTTGATCAAATTAAAAGCATCTTTAGCATGTACTTCAGTAAGGGGCGGCAATTATTCTAGGTTTCTTTCACTCTATGCTTAAAAGTAATTATTCCAAATTTAACATCAAAGGTGTTAACGTTAATGGCATTTGGTGCGGGACTCCAGAGTCTATCGAGCAAGCTGCCCTTGATCACTTCTTTTCCAGATTCAAGGAATCCCTTATAATTAGACCTACTTTCAGCAACCCTCTATTTTGGCGTCTTCTTTGCTCGATGCAAAAATTTTGGTAACCCTAATTTCTGTGGATAAGATTAAGGAAGCGGTGTGGGGTTGTGATGGTTCTAAACCCCGTGGTCTGAACGATTTTAACTTTATTTTCATCAAGCATTATTGGGATATTCATAAAAAAGATTTTTAGGATTATATTAAATACTTCAAGGTCACTGGGAAAATTGCTAGTGGATGCAATCCCTCATTCATTTTCATGATCACGAAAAAGGTTGACATGCTTGGATTTTCGAACTATAGACCTATTAGTGTCATTGATTGTGTTTATAAAGTGATCTCAAAGATTCTTGCTACTCAGTTGCTAAGATGATTACCTCAGTCATTGGTCCTAACCAAATCGGCCTTTACTGCGGGAAGGCACATTGTTGATGGTTGCCTAATTGCCAAAGAAGTCATTTATGTTGATGCAAATAATGTCTAAAACGTTATTCCCATCTTTCGATACCTCTATGTTTTGATGATAACAAAATGTGAAAACATTTTACGTCAAAATTAATGTAAACAAGTTTTTAATCTAAATATCCGATTTCTACGCAAATCAATCTAGGTATGAACAAGCAAATTGATTACTTGACAAATGATCTAAGAAGTGAATTTGTGTTTTAAACTCTAAAATTGTGAGGTGACAAAACATTCTTTTCAAAGATACATTTTACAAATTATTTATTGAGTTTTAAAGAAATATTTTATTTTGATAAATGAATTCAAAAACCTCAACAACTATTCCCCCCCCCCCCCCCCCCCAACTAGCTCCAAGCTTCCCCAAATAAACTTTCACCACTAAAAAAAAAGGGAGCATTTTTGTCTGGCACGGTACCACTAAATTTAGTGGTGCCGTGTGCTATTTAGTGGTACCGTCCCCCATAATGGTCAAATTTTCATTTCCTATAAATACCATCTCACTTCTCAATTTTTGACTATCCTTTTTCACACTAAACTTTATGCATTCCATCCTTCTTTTCTAGATATACTTATTAGATCATTAATTAGTTTTCTTTTGTTTAAGAGTGATTCTTTCTCCAACCAAAGATCACCTACATTCCTTTACTAGTAAAGAGAAGAACACAAGGTGTCAAGAAGACACAAAGTGTTAGAGTCATTGAGTAGTGCACTTGCATTACCTATTGTTTGCTTGATTGTATCTTGGTATACATCAAGTGTTGTAATCTTGTATTTTCTATCTTGTGGATCATTGTGATCGTGTTGAGATCTTGGGGATCTCTTGTAGCTAGTGTGTGTGAGTGTTGATCAAGTGGATCAAGGTAGATTGAGTTGATTATGAGGATTGTGTAGATTGTGTGAGGATCGTGTTGATTGTGTGAAAGGTTAGGATCGGGTAGATCGTGTCAGAAGTTTTGGATCGTGTGGATCGTGGTAGATTGGTACTAGCTAAGATTAGTACTCGACATCTAGCTTAGTGTCAAAAAATAACGTAAGCGATGTTGTACGGTTTTCTCCGCCTGAAGGGAGGTTGTTGACATAGTGCTTATAACTCTCGAGTTGGGTACTCGGGGAGTGAAGTAGGGCGAAGAAGAGCTTTGTGACCGAACCACTATAAATCACTTGTCTCGGTTTGATCTTTCCATCTCTATCTCTTTATTTATCTCTATTTCTTATTAGTGTTAGCTTAAGGATGTGTTCATATTGGTGTTGGTTGATTTCGTCGAGATACGAATCAAAGTTTTTCACAAAGTAAACTTTTATAACTAGACAAAAAGTCAGTAAACTATTCAATCCCCCCCCCCCCCCCTTCTAGTTTTCCACAATTTGGATGGACATGATCGAGAACCTTAAGTTATTACTCTTTAAGGTTGACTTTGAAAAGCCCTTCAATAGTGTTAACTGAAACTTTCTACTCGATATTATATGCCAAATGGGGTTTGGAGATAAATGGAGCAAGTGGATTGCTTTTTGCCTCTCGTCGCTCTCTATTTCGATTTTACTTAATGGTTCGATATCCAAAGAATTCAAGTTGGAGAGAAGTTTTTGTCAAGGTAATCCCTTCTCTCCTTTTCTCTTCCTCGCCGTTGTCAAAGCCCTCCAAATCTCTATTTTGGAAACTTGTAATAAATTGTTCTACAAAGGTATTATTCTTACGAGAAATGATGACAATTTTTCCTTATTTCAATATACGGATGGCACACTTTTCTTTGGCGATTGGTCAAGACTAAATGCAAAGAACCTCATTCATATTCCCAATTGCTTTTAGCTTGCTTCAAGTCTTAAGTTTAACATCTCTATGGAAAACTAGAAGGGGGGGTTGAATAGTTTTACGTCTTTTTTTTTTTTTTTTTTTTTTTTTTTTTTTTTTTTTATCATGAAAACTTAGTTTAGTTTTAAAACCTTGTTTACTTTTAAAACTTTGATTCGATCTTATGTGAACTCAAATCTTGAACAATATGAACAACTATATCTAAGTATGAACAATAATAATAATGTAAGCTAAGTATGTGAAATCAACACATACATAATATAAACAATTATAGCAATACACGAGAGATAAGTAAGTAAATGTTTATTTTGTAATCCTTAACTATATTTTGTATGAAAACTATACTTGATCGAAATGATCAATTATATGTATTTTACCTTTTTAGTTTGATTGTAAAAACTTTATTTTGTAAATGAAACTTTTGTTTGATCTTTAAGTGAAATCAACACTAGCACTATATGAGCAACAATATATATACGTCTATGTCTACAAAAGTAATAACGATATAAGCAAGATAATAAGTAAGAGATGGAAATATCTAACCTCGAGACAAGAGATTTATAGTGGTTCGGCTACAAGGACACCTTCCTTGCCCTACTCCACTCCCCGAGCACCTAACTCGAGAGTTTTCTTCACTATATCAACAAGCTCCCTTATGGCGGAGAAAACCTTACACACCACTTATCACACCACAACTTCGTCACACCTTTTTCACAACTTCTACACAACTACTTCACAACTTCTTCACAACTCGCAAATTCTTCACACCTAAGCACTACCTAATCACACTACTTCTTCTTTACACCTATACTACTTGCACACCACAATCAATTCACAACTTCTCTACCTACACACCTTACTAGCCTAACTCCTTATGTTTACTTCTATCTAACCAATATTCACAACTAATACACAAATGGATTAAAACAATACCAGTGATGATGCACAAACAACTTGGATGTGGAGGTCACAACAAGTTGTAATACTTCTTGTCTTGAAGGATTGAAGTATTCTTCTCTTGCACTTGAAAGGTTGAAGCTTGAATCACTTGGAAACAAAAGCTTATGATTATATGATCAAAGGGTTTAAGAGAATGGTATAGAAGATTTAGATCAGAAAGTTTATAGTGCAAAAGGTGAGGAAAAATGCCAGATTTGAGCCAGTATTTATAGGTAAAAAATACTGTTTGGGAGCGTGGCCGGTCCCCTTAATTATTAAGGGGGCCACCCATACAATTAAGGGGGCCGCCCTTCCAAAACGGCCATAAAATTTGTCTTTTAATGGGGAAGGTTTTTCTGGAACATTTTTATCATTTTTGGTTGAAAATTTGAATTCATATATATATAATGATTTAAACATATTCTTTTATTTCCAAAAATGATTTTGTAAAAGATATAAAATGTTTTATGACATTTTATAAAAAGGCTAGTGTTTAAGAAAATTGTTCCTTTGATCATAGAATGCAATAAACACTTTGTTTATTCATACTGTTGATACAAAAGTTGGGCGCTCCTGATTAGACTCCGGCGTGAGAGTAAGTAATCGAGAAAGAGTGCATGTACCGTTTCGGTTCTAGCCACACGTTTTTGTGAGTGGGATCCACGTGGACATCTAGGGTTTTGGACCCCTTATATAAGAGTCACCGCCCCCCTTGTAACAAAAACACACAATAAACACATACTCACCCTTTCACACTTCTTGAAAGCGTATTTTTGCAAAGAAAGTAACTGTTTTATTAGGTAATTTTGTGTGCGTTTCTCAGTAAATTAATGAAAATGGTTGCCCAATTAGAAGATTTTCACTCTGCGATGACTGAGAATGATGTTACTCAGTTTACATCTGACTACTTCATTTCTCTGGATGTGCATCCAGAGGCTCCAGATGTTGACGCGTGTATAGCCGATTTCCCCGAAGGGAAAATAGGATTATACACGCATTTTTTCGAGTACGCGAATTACCGCGTACCGATATCCATTTTCCTGAGCGATTTGCTCAACCACTTTCGCCTACACATCTCACAGTTGCACTGTATATGTGCGGCTAAGGTGTCGAATTTTGAAGTAAACTGCCGTTTACTTGCGATAGAGCCGACCATCGCCTTGTTCCGCGTCTTCTACCACACAACGTGGTCAAATGGATGGGTGTCCTTTGCAAAGCGCCCGGGGGCGCTTCAGCGCTATACTGAGAAAGTAGACTCTCTGAGGCATTGGAGGGAGTATTTTTTATGGGTAGACGATTTGGTGTTTCCCTCGCCCTTTGAGTTTTATACTCAAGATACTTTGCCAAGGGATGGGCGCCCCGCACCCGGTTCCTATAGGCTGACCGATGCGCAGACTCTTGATGCCAACCGCATACCCATTAACCCTTATCCGGAGGAGTTTTTGGTGCACATGGGGTTGAGTCGCAATTACTTCGGTGGTGTTGACGAGGTACCAACCTTCATAGATGAGGAAGGCCGGGGTGGGTGTTCGTCCCTTCTACTTCAAATATGTAAGTCTTTTTATATGCGCACATTTAGTAACTAATCCTTTCCGTTTTGCTGTTTGTTTATGTGCGCGGAGATGGATCTATTCGTTGTGGTGAAGCTGGAAAAGCCAAAGCAGGTGACTGTGGGAGTGCGCCCTCTGAGGGAGGGTGAGCAGCCACTTCTAGAGGCGACCGAGGGTCGTTTGACAGTGCTGCTGGATGTTGGCCCTGAAAATACGCCGCCGCTCCAAGTAACGCCTGTTCAGAGCGTGGCGCCAGATGTGGAGATGGCGCAGGAGGAGGAGGCGTACGCTGAATCATCTGATAGCGTGGAAATCCTAAAGCCTGAGGAGGTGCTGAAGGAAGAGGTGGCGCAGAATCTGAAGTGCAAAGGGGAGACTGGGAGCAGTGGCACTTCGAAGAGACGCCGCCACCTTATTGGCGATGCGGAGTCCTCCGCGGAGGAAGATACATCCGCTCCTGGCACGGATAAGAAGGCTGCAGAGGCCTCTCCATTTCTGTAAGTATCTGCGTCTCCTATATATATTCTTTCCCTTTTTTTTTGTTTATTGCTTGTCGTAATATGATCTAATTGTTTTCTTCATGAATTGTAGGGATGATGCCGCGAAGAATGATGGAGCCTTCGTGGAGACTATGTCCCCTCCGGAGAATGAAAACAAGGAGGGGTGTTAATACAAATATCGCCTAAAAACGTTATTTATATTTTACGATCTTCGCTAAGTTTTGTTAACGACAAAATGTAAACTTTAGTTTTTAAGCAAAACATAATCTTAGTTTTTAAGACTTGCATAAACTAGACTTTTGCTACATTTTACATTTCATAAAACACAACACAAGTTTATTTCTTAAATTAGAAATAGTCACATCACATTTATGGCAAGTTTGTCATTATGCATTTATGGAAAGAAATGCGTTTGACTAACTTTGTTGTTGCTTGCAAGCTTTGTATTTGACTTGATTTAAGTGATGTGACATTGTTTGGTTGCTAGGAGTTATGAGACAAGACCTTGTTTGGTTTGAAGAGTTATTACAAAAACCTACTGCAGACCCGGCGGTACCCTGGGGGTACACGGGCGGAACCCATCTGAGGGTTCCGCCTGATCCGCCGAGCATGCAGAATGATGTGCTATAAATACCAAGCCATAACTTGATTTTTGGCTAACCTCTTGAGATCATATTTTACACACACACTCATCTTTTCTTCTAACCTCTTAACATTGTAAATGTGAAGTTTCCTTTTGTAGAAAAGAAGCTCACAAGGTCATCAAAAGTTACAAGTTTCCAACACAATGTTGCAAGACTTGTTAGCTTAGTATTGTGTAAACTCTTATTGTTTACACGTCATTTGTTTGTGTATATTCTGAAGTGAGTGGTTAGTATTTTAGTCCTCAAAATACAAAGAGTGTTGGGAGTTGTTGTACCCTAGTAAAAGAACTAACGGGAGTGGTTGTGCCCTTGTAAAAGAACTCGACATTTAGCTTTGTGTCGGTAAAAGTATAAGCGACGTGTAAGGTTTTCTCCGCCGGTGAAAGGAGCTTGTTGACTAGTGAAAGAAACTCTCGAGTTGGATACTCGGGGCGTGGACGTAGGGCAAGGAAAAAAAGTCCTTGTATCCGAACCACGATAAATACTCGTGTTGTGGTTTGATCGTTTCTTTCATTTACTTGCATGTTATATATTGTGTTTGTGCATATATCTTTGATCAAACGGAAAGTTTCAAAGCTAACTTAACAAGTTAAAAAGATTTTAATCGGTAAACTATTCAACCCCCCTTCTAGTTTTTCACAATTGGCATCAAGAGCTACGTTACTCAAGCTTTTAAAATATATTGTGTTTTAAAACTTGAAACGATCCATGGATTTTGAAAATTACAAAGAAGGGCAATCTATGCAAAGACCACCACTCTTTGAAGCAAATGGTTTTATATATTGGAAAAACCGTTTTGAAACTTACGTAAAATCTAAAGATATAGATTTGTGGTATATAATTATTGATGGTGATAATGTAGTTACTAACATCAAAGATGATGATCAAAAGAAATTAATAGGTAAAAATAATGAAGCTAAAATGATGCTTTATAAGGCTTTGCCTAAGAAAGAATATGAAAGAGTCTTTTTGTGTAAAACCGCCAAAGATATTTGGCAATCTTTAATTGTCACTCATCAAGGAAACTCACAAGTTAAAGATAACAAAATTGATCTTCTTGTTCAACAAAATGAACAATTTGTTATTTCCGAAGATGAGATTATTGATAATGCCTTTGCTAGGTTTAACACTATTATTACTTCACTTAAAGCACTTGATGAATCTTTTTGTCGTAAGAACTTTGTCAGGAAATTTCTTAGAGCACTCCATCCGAAGTGGAGAGCAAAAGTGACGGCAATTGAAGAATCCAAAGATCTTTCAAGCATGTCACTTGATGAGCTTATTGGAAACCTCAAAGTTCATGAAATGGTAATGGAAAAAGATTCGGAACTAGTTAGAGGCAAGAAAGAAAAAGTTAAGTCCATTGCCTTGAAAGCTAGAGTTCAATCAAGTGATGATGAAGAATCTACTTCGGATAGTGATGATGAGGAATATGCTATGGCCGTGAGAGACTTCAAGAAGTTCTTTCGTAGGCGAGGAAAGTTTGTAAGGCAACCTAAAGATGACAAGAAAACCTTCCGGAAAGATCGTTATGATCGAAAAGGAAAAGTTGAAAGAAAATGTTATAGGTGTGGAGACACAAGTCATCTTGTATGAGAATGTCCAAAACCACCCAAGAGCAAACCTCAACAAGCTTTTGTGGGTGGTGCTTGGAGTGACTATGAAGGAGATGATGATGAGCCAAAGAATGATGATATTGCTCTCATGGCTCACAACTCAAATGAGGTACTCTCCGACTCATCTTACTCCTCTATAGATGATGATACTTTACAAAATGAATATAACAAACTTTGTGAGTTAAGCTTAAAAATCATAAACAAAAATAATTTTTTGAAAACTAAAAAGGAGTTTTTAGAAAATGAAGTCTATGAGTTAAAAGAAAAAGCTAAGAGATTAGAAAAGGGTAAAGGTATTGACACCTCATGCAAATCATGTGAAGAACTTAAACTTGAAGTTGAGAAACTTAAAATTACTCAAAATGATCTAATCAAACAAACCACAAAGTTCAAAATGTTCGATAAGAGCATTTCATGTGCGGATGAAATTATGAAACTTCAAAAGTCACCTTTTGATAAAACAGGTCTAGGTTTCAGGAAAGTAGAAATCATTAAGGGTCAAACGAAACAAGAAAAGAACGCACATGAAACAAACAAAATTGCTACAGCAGCCCGCGGACCAGACGGAACCCAAATTAGGGTTCCGCCCGTTGGCCCCGAGGGTTCCGCCAGGTCTGCTGCAGCAGTAACTCCATCCACATCGGATTGTTCAAAATTTGTTAAAGTTACACATAAAAATGGAACAAAACCTGCCTTTAGAACTGGAGTAGGACTTAGTAAAAATGAATTTAGAGCTAAGACTACTCAACCAAGACCTAAGACTCCAATTCCCAAACGCCCCTTTCCAAAGAGCAACTTCAACGCTCGACCAAACTACCAACAAGTTTGGAATCAAAACACTCCTGGACATTACCAAAATTCAAACTACATGCCATGGAACCCTTATGCTCTATTTTCTTATTTGGAACAAATTAATGGTATGCTTAACCAAAATGGACCCATGAGAAATTGGGGACCAAATGTTTGAGTGTTTTTCGTAAAATAGGTGTGCCTCAAAATTTGTTTGGATCCGGATGAATGGATTAAAGATAGCGGTTGTTCAAGGCACTTGACGGGTAATAAAAGCCTCTTCTCAACATATCACAAATGTGATGGAGGTAATGTTACGTTTGGTAGTAATGCTAAGAGCAAAATCATCGGAAAAGGTACAATCTATCATGACTCCCTTTCTATAGATGATGTTGCTCATGTTGATAACTTAGGATTTAATCTTCTTAGTATTAGTCAACTTTGTCGTAATAAGTATAATGTCCTTTTTAGTGAAAACGGTAGTAAAATACTTAAAGATGGTATAACCGTAGCCAAAGGTGTCCTTAAGAACAACGTATACGTCATGAAGTTGGATTCAACATCTAGAGACAAACTTTGTCTTACCTCATTAGATGAATCTTCAACTTTATGGCATAGACGTTTAGGACACACTAACATGAGACTAATCCAAAACCTCTCCTCCAAAGACTTAGTTCGAAACCTACCCAAGTTGAAATATGACCAACACTTTTGTGATGCTTGCAAAGTCGGTAAACAAGTCCATAGTAGCCATAAGGCTAAAAACATGGTGTCTACATCTAGGTGTCTAGAACTTTTGCATATGGATTTATTTGGTCCATCCGCTATACAAAGTTATGGAGGTAACTTCTATACTTTGGTCATAGTAGATGATTACTCACGTTATACTTGGACAAAGTTTTTGAAAAGTAAAAATGAAGCTTTTGATAAATTTGAGATTCTAAGTAAGAAAATTCAAAATCAAGTAGGGTCTAATATAGTGTCTATTAGAACGGATCACGGTCATGAATTTGATAATGAATTTCAATTTGGAAACTTTTGTGATAAAAATGGAATTACTCATAACTTTTCGGCTCCACGTACTCCTCAATCTAATGGTGTAGTAGAACGTAAAAACCGGACATTACAAGAGATGAGTAGAACAATGCTTAATGAACAAACTATTCCACAAAAGTTTTGGTGTAATGCGTTGACACATCAACCTACATTCTTAATCGAGTCCTAATTAGACGATTTTTGAATAAAACTCCTTATGAACTTTATAGAGGTAAAAAGCCTACATTAGGATACTTTAGAGTGTTTGGAAGTAAATGCTTCATTCTTAACACCAAGGATTATCTCACCAAATTTGACCCAAAGTCTTATGAAGGTGTATTTCTTGGATATTCACAAAATAGTAAAGCTTACATTGTTTTGAACAAAGAAACCTTAAGAGTCGAGGAATCGTTAAACGTAACATTTGATGAAAGTTCACCTCCCTCTAAGACATCACCTTTGGTAGATGATGACTTAGTTGAAAGCCAAGCAATTGAATGTCAAGAAATCTTAGGTAATGACAAGGAAGATGAACTATTAAACAAAGAACTTGTCAATGTCAAAAAATCTAAAAGTCATCCATTAGACGGTGTCATAGGCAACATTAACGAAAGAACACTTAGATAAAAAGTTCAAAATGAAAGCAACTACTTTTGTTTCGTGTCAACCATTGAACCAAAAAACATTAATGAAGCCATTAAAGATGAATCTTGGGTAATTGCAATGCAAGAAGAATTAAACCAATTTGTTAGGAATGATGTATGGACATTAGTTCCTCAACCAAAGAGTCAAACAATAATTGGAACAAAATGGGTCTTTCGTAATAAAATGGATGAAAATGGAATTGTGTCTAGAAACAAAGCTAGGCTAGTAGCACAAGGATATAATCAACAAGAAGGCATTGATTACGATGAAACTTTTGCTCTGGTAGCTAGGCTCGAGTCAATTAGAATATTACTTGCTTATGCGTGTGCACATAATTTTAAACTCTTTCAAATGGACGTTAAAAGTGCATTTCTAAATGGAGTCATTAATGAAGAAGTGTATGTGGCTCAACCGCCGGGCTTCATCGATTTTGAAAAACCTAATTATATTTACAAACTTAAAAAGGCTCTTTACGGACTTAAGCAAGCTCCAAAAGCATGGTATGATCGACTTAAAACATTCCTAGTTGAACATAAGTATACCATGGGCTTAGTTGATAATACTCTCTTCACTAAGAAGAAAGATTCACATATTATCATAGTCCAAATCTATGTTGATGACATTATATTCGGATCAACTTGTCAAGAATTATGTGTGGATTTCTCAAAAATCATGCATGACGAGTTTGAAATGAGTATGATGGGAGAACTCAACTTTTTCTTAGGACTCCAAATCAAACAACTAGAAGATGGTATCTTCTTTAACCAATCTAAATATATTAAGGACATGCTTAAGAAATTTGGACTAGAAGATTCGAAACCTATCAAAACTCCCATGTCCACGGAAACTAAACTCACCAAGGATGAGGAAATTGAATCCGTAGATAGCACTAAATATAGAGGTATGATTGGTAGTCTACTTTACCTAACGGCTAGTAGACCCGACATTATGTTTAGTGTTTATCTATGTGCTCGTTTTCAAGAAGATCCTAAAACTACCCATCTCGAAGCCGTAAAAAGGATTTTTAGGTATATTAAGGGCACTACACATTTAGGTTTATGGTATCCCAAAGGAACGGGAATAGACACCATAGTGTACGCCGACTCGGATCATGCCGGTGACTATGTCGATAGAAAAAGCACAAGTGGTATTTGTACTTTTGTTGGACATTGTCTCACCTCATGGTTCTATGAAGCAAACGGCTCTTGCTATCTCAACAACGGAAGCCGAGTACGTTTTGGCCGGAAAGGCATGTCAACAAGCTCTTTGGATGAAGCAAGCTCTTGTCGACTACGGAATTCAACTCAACGACATCACAATTCTTTGTGACAACAAAGGTGCCATTGATCTTAGCAAAAACCCGGTTCAACATGCTCGTACCAAACATATTGAAATCCGTCATCATTTCCTTCGTGACAACGTCCAAAAAGGAAATATCTCAATTGAGAAAGTTTCTTCCGAAGATAACATAGCCGACATTCTCACAAAACCTCTTAAACGTGAACCTTTTAATCTTCTTAGGCTAGGCTTAGGACTCATGGAACCTACATTGTAGTTCTGGACATTAGACAAAAATTACAAAAATCAAAACAAATCCAAAACCATTTTTCTCAGCAGGGTCGGCGGAACCCTCAGCCATAACGGACGGAACCCAACCCAGGGTTCCGCCGTGTCCGTCGACCTGCAGAATCATTTTCTTTGTTTATATTAAACCAAACACCCATTATCTCATACCACCACTTCAAGGCTGCTACTATTCACTTCACCACTCATCCACACCTACGAATTCTTGGTCCTTCACTCATTTACATTGCAAATCAATCATCATTGTAAGTATCCTTAACATGATTACAATCCTGATCTGAGTCTAGGAATTCTATTTCTTGCACAAAAACAAAAACTTGGGGTTATGCATTAACTTAAGAAATTCATGCATGAGATTAGGTAATTAATAAAACTAATCATGTTTCCCATAGTTAGGAATTGCATCTTTAATTAGTATAAACATATTTGCTAAAACACCCCATGTCAAATCTTTCCAAAAATTTCTCACAAATGGACAAATATTTTTTCGTCTCACATTGAGAATACAAAATCAAAACGTTATGTTTAAAACATCACTTGCATAATGTCTCTTGAATGCTAAAGGGAATACATAACCAATATGTATTTTCGGGTACATTCAAACGAAGCTACATTGAACTAGGAGCGTTTGGGTTATCTTTTGTTTTATAACAAAGCTTGCATAAAACGATTTTGAAGCATCAAAATGAGTCAAGATAACCGCACCTCCACATTGTTTTCATATAGGCACACACTAGAACTTCCACATTATAATAGTGGTTTATGTAAACTAAAGTGTGAAATTTTGTTATTCTAGGAATCATCATGCCTCCTCTAAACCACTACGACCACAAGGACACCATTAAGTACCTACCAAAACACCACAAAACCAAAGGCCTTACCGCAAATCAAGTAAACGTTTTCAAAGCCCTAGAAAAACACTATGTCCATGAGGGTAGAACCATAGACCCATCTTTCCTAGAAGGCACAAACCTTTACGCCGATTTTGCCACAATCAACTTTGAGTGTCTTTTGAATATCGACGAGCCTATTTGTCCTAGGTTCATTCTAGAGTTCTATGCATCATGCGTCCTCTCCACGGATGACTATGGTCATATGGCTATCAACTTTAGGGTTAGCGGTCATCAATACTCCTTCACTCTTGAGGAGTTTGCTCAAATCCTAGGTGTCCCAAACCGTGGTACTTGCATCTATTC
Organism: Artemisia argyi; assembly: GCA_030686995.1. Classification (NCBI taxonomy): domain Eukaryota; kingdom Viridiplantae; phylum Streptophyta; class Magnoliopsida; order Asterales; family Asteraceae; genus Artemisia; species Artemisia argyi. The sequence continues at coordinate 40,661,927 of CM060676.1, read as the reverse complement.
CGACTTGCACTCCCTCTCAACTCTTGACAACCTTTGGCCGGATCCACCCTTATGACACACCTCTTGTCTCAAAAGACGTACTTCGTAACCACCTCTTTGTTAGGACAACCAACACTAGGAGAACCCGTGGGGGGAATGAGGTCGAGAAGGATCCATATGGAATGGAACTTAATGAACTCTTGCCCCAATTCAAGAAATGGGAGGAAGTCCTTAGAGCCAATGTCATTAGCACAATAGGGAACCGTGACCATATCAACCTTTGCCTTTGCTACATGCTCTACTCCTTGTCCGTTAGGCAACCCTTCAATCTTGCCTACTACATAGCAAAGAGAATGGCCGACATTCCCGTGCATGGCACAACGGCTATGCCATATGGAATGCTCTTGACCCGTCTCTTTAGGTTCATCTCACCCATTCCACCAACTTCAAATGGTCTTCGTCTTGACTACACTCTCATTCCACACACCTTTGTTCCACTTAGTGATAAGAGAGTTTACAAAGCCCAAGGAAAACGCCCACATCCTCCTACCTCATCTTCATCTTCCTCAATGAGTGAAGATGACAATTTGCCAAACTCTAGGTTCCCACCTCTAGAATACCTTTCCCAACTTCCGGATATTCCAAATGAGTCGGAGGAGTTCAAGCAAACAAAGGGGATGTTCAAAAACATCGGGAGATTCCTCGGGAAGATGAAGAAGAAGATGGACCGTCAATGAGTGCGGGTGTGTTAGGAGTGTTTGGCACAAGGTGCTATTGGAACAATTTGGTAGTTTAAACAATATTTGTGATGTATTTGTGTGTTACTACAATGTTTGATACACTTTGGAACATGTTTCAACTAACAATGTTGCAGGAAGACAACTTTTGGCAAGTTGTCAAATTTTCATGGTTATGATATTTTCACTAAGTATGGTGAAATTCTCGACCTCAAGGTCAAACTCCTATGATATGTGTGTTTAGGTGTCTAATTTTTGCATTGCCTAACCTGAAATGAAGTATCTCTTTGATTTTAGGAGTTTTCGAAAATTTTGAAAATCGTTTCGCGGGTCAAAAACGCGGACTGTGAACTTTTTCAGCCCTGGCGGATCGGGCGGATCCCAAATTTGGGTTCCGCCAGTACAAATTCTGGGTAACCCAGAATTTGCCCAACGGACCAGACGGCACCCTAATTTGGGTTCCGCCTGTGTCTTCTGAAGGTGCCGCCAATAGCCTGCAGAATTTTTGTTTTCGTTTTCAACATTTCAACATCCAAACACCAAAATGCAATTCTTTTAGCTAGATATCCATTACCTGCAATATGTTTAGCTTACTAAGGTACTTAGCATTCTTTATAACTCACCCAAAACCATTTCCCGCCAAAATTCAAATTTAACCATAACAACCACAAGGACCCCTCAAACATAAAGGAAGGAACCCTTTTAAGGGATCCTTGAAATCCCTGAGATTTATACTACCACAAATCCACCAAAACCACTATGCATTTAGTGCAAAACTTGTCTTCTCACTTCACCATTTTCATTGGATTGACTTCCATGATTTAACAACCCACAATTAGTTTTCCAAATCATTAGAAACCTCCATTTTTGTATGGACTAACATCAAATCCAAACACTCCTTTCCATAATCCATCAACACTATAAATTAAGCCATCCTAAACACCATCAAATCACACCTTCCTCAACACAATTTCTGAAACTTTAAACCATTTTAACCATGACCAAGTCAACAAACACCTCTCAACCATCACGACCCATCCGAAGAACCACCCAGATAAGTGTGAAACCACTATGGTCAAACCAATCCATCAACCTTAGCTCCTCATCATCGGAGGAATTCACATCACCCATAAAAAATGAACATTTTTTGAACCTTGCATCTCCATCTCCATCACCCAAACAACTAAATGAGCACACTCCACCACCTACTAAATCACCTATTGACCCAACTCCACCAAGTGCTCCAACCCAACCATCAAAGACTCCATCACCATCACCATTACCAAAAATTGAACCTATGGAGCTTTTCGGGACTCCTCCAACATCACCACACCCGTATGTCCAAGATTTAAATGATCTTCCACCAAGACATACCCAACCACCACCTTTTGCAAATCAATCACCAAGGTCAATTCTTGACCTTGATGAAGATCTTGAACTTACCCAACCACCACAACAAGTATACCAACCACCCAAACAGTTGTTATTTCACCCAATTTACCGTGAAATCCATGGTCCTCTTTATGGAGAACCAAATTTTGAACACCATGATCACCCAACTCCACCACCTTTTCAACCCCAAACCTTTGAGTCTTTCTTTCCCTCTTATGAGGAAATAGAAAGCATGGTTGACAACCACCTTCATCAAGCAATGGAATTTCAAACCACTTTGCTTGACTCAATACCAAATCCATCCTCCACCCAAGAAACAAAACCAAACCAACCCATAAGCCAAGAAACCAAAACCAACCCATTTTCACCCACCCATCCACATGTTTGCTCAAATTGTGAGCAAATGGGTGAAAGCATCAAAACCTTGCTTCACCAATTCCAAAATGAAACCCGGTTTGCATTCCAACATGTCATTGAACGTTTAGATGCACTTTCCCATCCCAACAAATCCTAGACAACCTATGGAGGCCGTTTGCCCCAATCTAGGAATGTAGAATTTTATTTTATTTTCTTGGTTAATTTTTTTTAGTTTTTGTGTACAAGTAGAAGAATAATTCCACATTTCTTGTCTTTTGACTTTTATAAGTCAAAATTTTACTTGGAATGATATTTCTTTCTACTTACTTTTGTGCATTGTTGGTTGATCAATCTTTGGTTTGTCAATGTGGTTGCAATGTGTGTGGTAACTAAAAGCTTGACTATATATATCACCAACTAACCATTTTTTTGTAGGTCTCAAAATCCATGTTTCCCATCTTGGCACTCCATTTAGGGGGAGTATCGACCAAGGGGGAGCATGGCCATTATTCCGCTTCGCTACTCTACTTTTTGTTTCGATAAAAACGGGGAGAAATATATTAAACCTTCAATACTTGATATGCTTTTTGTCTCTTAAGTAAAACAAGGTTAATATAATTTTTTTTAAGTCTTGAAAACCAAGATTTTGCGTGTTACTTAAAAACAAAGTTTATGTTTTGTCATCAACAAAAAGGGGGAGATTGTTAATACAAATATTGCCTAAAAACGTTATTTATATTTTACGATCTTCGCTAAGTTTTGTTAACGACAAAATGTAAACTTTAGTTTTTAAGCAAAACATAATCTTAGTTTTTAAGACTTGCATAAACTAGACTTTTGCTACATTTTACATTTCATAAAACACAACACAAGTTTATTTCTTAAATTAGAAATAGTCACATCACATTTATGGCAAGTTTTGTCATTATGCATTTATGGAAAGAAATGTGTTTGACTAACTTTGTTGTTGCTTGCAAGCTTTGTATTTGACTTGATTTAAGTGATGTGACATTGTTTGGTTGCTAGGAGTTATGAGACAAGACCTTGTTTGGTTTGAAGAGTTATTGCAAAAACCTACTGCAGACCCGGCGGTACCCTGGGGGTACACGGGCGGAACCCATCTGAGGGTTCCGCCTGATCCGCCGAGCATGCAGAATGATGTGCTATAAATACCAAGCCATAACTTGATTTTTGGCTAACCTCTTGAGATCATATTTTACACACACACTCATCTTTTCTTCTAACCTCTTAACATTGTAAATGTGAAGTTTCCTTTTGTAGAAAAGAAGCTCACAAGGTCATCAAAAGTTACAAGTTTCCAACACAACGTTGTAAGACTTGTTAGCTTAGTATTGTGTAAACTCTTATTGTTTACACGTCATTTGTTTGTGTATATTCTGAAGTGAGTGGTTAGTATTTTAGTCCTCAAAATACAAAGAGTGTTGGGAGTTGTTGTACCCTAGTAAAAGAACTAACGGGAGTGGTTGTGCCCTTGTAAAAGAACTCGACATTTAGCTTTGTGTCGGTAAAAGTATAAGCGACGTATAAGGTTTTCTCCGCCGGTGAAAGGAGCTTGTTGACTAGTGAAAGAAACTCTCGAGTTGGATACTCGGGGCGTGGACGTAGGGCAAGGAAAAAGAGTCCTTGTATCCGAACCACGATAAATACTCGTGTTGTGGTTTGATCGTTTCTTTCATTTACTTGCATGTTATATATTGTGTTTGTGCATATATCTTTGATCAAACGGAAAGTTTCAAAGCTAACTTAACAAGTTAAAAAGATTTTAATCGGTAAACTATTCAACCCCCCTTCTAGTTTTCCACAAGGGGGACGTGAAGGTTGATGAGGGCGTGTCGGCGCAACGACTGATGGATGAGTTGGCTGCTACTGCGTCGTGTCAGGCTGAGCTGGTGGCTCAGTTGAAGACGATGTATGTTGGGGAGAGCAGTGCTCTCGCCTAGAAGGATGAGGAGATAACTAGGCTCCGTGCGCAGCTGGTTGAAGCGCAGGCGGAGGTGGAGTCCTCCAGGGTGTATACTGAGAAGGTCACCCATGAGAAGTTGTCCGCACTGGCTGATGTGGAGCAGGCGCGCGGACAGCTTCATCAGTACAAGGCCAACATGACTTGGGCTATGAGGTACTTGGAGGAGAAGAAGGAGGAGCACCTTGTGAGCATTGTGAAGTTCAAGGAGCGCATGGAGGAGATCGTACAGATGCAAGAGAACAAGCTGCGTGGCTTAAGCATAGAGTACGATGAGGAGTTATATCCTCGTTTGATGTCGACCATTGCGGAGCGCAGGTACTTTGCTTTTTAACTTTTCATACTTTATCATATTTGCTATGCTTTTCCTTAACACACGTTGTCTTTGTTGATGTAGGTGGTTGATCAGTCACGGACTGCGCCTGGCGGCTATGGGCACTTTGGAGTCCCAAGAGGTGTTGGATGCCTTTGGGAAGGTGGTGCATTGTGTGGTGGCGCGTGGGAAGTCGCAGGCTATGGAGGATCTCCATGAGGCCAAGCTTTTGAGCAAGGACTTGGCAGAGGTACCTGGTTATAATGCGGCTGCATATGATGAGCTGATGCAGGCTATGGAGGGGTTGAAGATCCTCGAGTTGCCTCATATTTCTCAGTTGGAGCGCGACCAAGACAACCCCATAAAAGTAATTATGGCGGGGTTGACCTTGGAGCGCCACATTTTAGAGGATGCAGAGGCGCAACCAGATTACTTCCTGAAGCCTGATGAGTCACAGCTGCAGGTTCCCGCGTTCGCGCAGCCTCGCCACATGCTCAACCCGTTTGCCCTTGAGAGGGAAATTCCCTTCAAAGAGGTTCTAGAGCGTCATGCGCAGAGGGCTGCCCAGAAGAGAGGCATTCAGGGCAAGGCAGTATTGTGCGGTGTGGGCGCTGCACACATCCCCAGGTCTGATGGGGTTCCTGTGAGTGTTCCCGCCGTATCTCCCAAGCACGCTTTGATTTTGAGAAAGCTTCAAGAGGCGGGGAGTTCTGCTGCCCCGGATGATAGCCCTGAGCATCGCCATAGCGTGTAGGCTATTTTTGTATATGTATTATGTAAATAATGAAGTGTATCTTTTCCTTGTAATTTTTGTGTAAAAATGTTGAATAAGATACCCTTTTGTTAATTAAGTGTGTGACTTAAAAATTTTATTTGCATCAATGTTTGCTAAGTTTTATTATTTGACCAAGTGTCTTGGCTCGTTAAGTGCGTAACTTAAGAAATATACTTGCATTAATGTTTGCTAAGTTTTATTATTTGACCAAGTGTCTTGGCTCGTTATTTGCTAAGCTTGTACAGTGTACTTCATATTTGCGCACCCTTCGTGGGATGCGCATGTGAAACTTACCTCGACGTCTCAAAAGTAAGGTGCTTAGCCAGGATGCGTGATCAAATGTTGATGGGTTTGCAACCCTCTTACTCAACGAGCGAATTAGTAGGTTTACTCATCCTTTATGCCTTCGTGGGTCTTAATTAGTGCATGCACGCCATGTAGGCAAAAATATAAGATAACAATATTGACATATATAAGTATGTACGCAATAAAGTGAAATACGTTATGGAGTTAGCTAGAAACCATAACATTTTATTGATACTTGCAAGTTTTTTGAAAAAATAAAAATACAATTCCTAGAAAAGAAAAGAAAAACAAACACTTATTGGGCACATCTTAGGGTGCAAAGGTGTCTGTGTAATGGCCGTAGCCTAAAAATAACATCTTTTAAGATTGCAGATGTTCCAAGTGCGCGCTAGGTCGTGACCTTCCATATCGCGCAGTCTGTATGCACCGTTGCCGAGCGCATCAGTGACCTCGTAAGGTCCTTCCCATTTTGGTCCGAGCTTGCCTGTGTCTTCTGCGTGGCTCGCATCGTTGGCGCGGTATACAAAGTTTCCTTGCCTGAATGAAGTGTGTTTGACCTTTGCATCATAATACTTCTTCATTTTTGCCTTAGCCTTTGCTTCGCGTATAGCTGCGCGTTCACGCCTTTCTTCCAGTAAGTCCAAGTCTATGCGCCGCTCCTCGTCATTTGTTGTGACGTTGACCTCTGCTGTTCGTATAGTTGTCATTCCTATCTCAGCTGGTATGACGGCTTCTGTTCCGTAAACAAGGGAGAATGGCGTTTCGCCAGTACTGGTTTTGATTGTGGTGCGATGCGCCCATAAGACATGTGAGAGCTCGTCCACCCACCTTCCTTTGTGTCTGTCAAGGCGCGCTTTTATTCCTTCCCCTAGACTGCGGTTTGCGCGCTCAACTAAGCCGTTGGTTTGTGGGTGTTTTACTGAAGCGAAGTGTTGCGTGATGTTCAATTGCGCGCACCAATCTTTGAATGGGTTATCACAGAATTGTTTTCCGTTGTCTGATATAATCTCTCCCGGTAGTCCGAAGCGACAGACAATGTTGTCCCAGACAAAGCGTTTGACTTGGTTTCCTGTGATGCTCACCACCGCCTTTGCTTCAATCCACTTCGTAAAGTAGTCTATGGCTACGATGAGGAACTTTACTCCTCCTGCTGCAACTGGAAAGGGTCCCGCGATGTCAATGCCCCATTTGTAAAATGGCCATGGTGAGGTAATGGGTGTTAGCTCTTGTTGTGGTCGGCGCGGGATTGGTTTATGTACTTGACAATTGCTGCATTTCTTTATCAGATCGCGTGCGTCGCGGTGCATGGTTGGCCAATAATACCCCGACCGTAGAGCGCTTGCCACCACAGATCACGCCCCTGAGTGCATGCTACATGATCCAGCGTGGATTTCTCGGAGTACATAGTCTGCTTGAAGAGGTCCAACACATCTGAGCCAGGGTTGTAAGAAAGAGCGTCGATAGAGTATGTTGTCTCGTAGTTCAAATCGTTGCGCTGTGCGCCGCACTCTTCGAGCGTCCTTATGATCTTGTGGTAAGATTCCCTTGCTAATGAATTCAATGATAGGTGTCATCCATGTAGGATCTTGTTCATCTATCACTGTGGATATCTCCATTTCCAAGATTGACTTGTTTTGTAGGGTTTCTACCAATACCTGTTTTGAGAGGTGCGCGAAGCTTGTGGATGCGATCTTACTGAACGCATCAGCCTTCCTGTTGTCTCCTATGGGCACCTGTTTTATTGTGAACCTGTCAAAGTTTTTAATTAAGGAATTGGTCTTTTCCAGGTATTGGATCATGTGTTCATCCTTGGCTTCATATTCACCTAGCACATGGTTAGCGACTAGCCGAGAATCTACATTTGCTTCCAAGTTGCGTACACCCATTTGGATTGCGATGCGTAGTCCGGCTAGTAGGGCTTCGTATTCTGCCTCATTGTTTGTGGCTGTGAATTCAAAGCGCAGCACATAGGTGAATTCCATACCTTCTGGATTTGTGAGAATAAGGCATGCGCCTGATCCATCTACACATGAAGACCCATCTGTGAACAGAATCCAGGGTTCCTGTAGATCTGTTTTTGTTGCAGATGTTGGACTGTCGCTATCTGGCTTCTCAACGATGAAATCGGCTAATATTTGTCCTTTGATTGCAGTGCGCGGTCTATATGAGATGTTATATTCACTTAACAGTACACTCCACTTTTGTAACCGTCCTGATGCGTCAGGTTTAGAGATAACTTGTTTGATTGGCTGATCGGTGATTACAACTATTGGGTGCGCTCGAAAGTATCTGCGCAGCCTTTTGGCTGCGAATACTAGAGCTAAGACCAGCTTTTCCATAGCGTTGTAGTTAGTCTCTGTCTTCTTCAGGGCTTTGCTTACAAAGTATATGGGTGTCTGGACGGAGTTCCTATCTGTCAATAGTACTGATGCGTGGGAATCGCAACAGGTTTTACCTCTCGAGGGATCTCGAGAAGCTTACAACCCCCACCAGGCAGTGTACCTGATCGTTGTAGTATAGTATAGTGACAAGTACCGGGGGATTGATCGTTCAGCTTAGGAATAGTGTCGCTAGGGTTAGAAAGCCTAAATACTAGTTCTAAAGGTGAGGGATGATTATTTTTGTGTTTTTATATTTTATGGAAAGCAAGTTAAAATCTCGGGTTTTGGAAGAGTGGGCGGAATTAGTTGCTATTCAACTAACCCAATACTAAGATGCAATCAAAATAAAATACTAAAAATGAAATTAAACTAATTATACTAAGGTTGTGAGCAGTAATTGGAGAAAATGTGTTTACTTAGATTTCACTACTCCCTAGATATCTTTTACACATTAATTACTTGTTATAATTGCATGGATGACGGATCGTATTCCTTAATACCATTCATGGGGTGGCATACATAACTCCCCAATTCTATGAGCTCTTATCTCCTCCTACACCATGCCCAGCACAACTATAGGGATTGTAAACAGTGGCTCATGCATTAAATACAACCAATAAAGACCTAGTACGCCTCGGTTCATGTTTCTTAAGACGTTCAAGCATGTTACCATTTGGAGATCTGCCAGTTTTCTTAAGCCTAACATATAAATCATTCATCCACAACAAGAATAAACAAGTAATCAACACATAATCAATATCTAGGTTTCATTAGATCTAAGCAAACACAAAAGAGATCTAGCCTAGCATAATGGAATTGAGACAAGAACAAGATATAGACAACCAACACATAGACATATTGATTGAATTAGAAGAACACTTATCTCAATTACAATGCAAGGTATCAAGGGTTTGGAACCCTTGAAAAACCTGTAAAAGTTGCACCAAAATCGTACTTAGGGTTTCTCCAAAACTTCTCCTCTTTAATGTGAAAAATTAGAAAACTATATATAGAAAAACAGGTCTGACGGCGTCAAGAGTAATCTTGTGACGCCGTCACCTCGCCGCCAAAACTCTCCTCAGACTGCCTAGATCTACTTCTGACGCCGTCAAGACTTAGACACTTCCAGGCCGTCATGACTCTTTTACTCTTGACGCCCTTCCCACGTGACGCCGTCAAAACTCTACTGGGTCGTCATGGAAATTCATGAAATTTGCTCTTGACGCCGTCAAGGATTTGCTCTTGACGCCGTCGCCTACTGTTCCCAGCATGGAAAACTAAGACTTTGGCGTTTTCTTCACTTTTATGCTCCAAAAACGTCCGAATTGCTTCCTTTTCCAGATTTCTCTCCTAAAGTACCTAAAATCACAAAAGGAACGATTTAGGGCAATATTTGATCAAATAAAGTCGGATTCGGGCTTAAATGACCCCCTAAAAACGGATCATTTTTCGCCTCATCATATACCCTTACACTTGAGATTTGCTTGTCCTCAAGCAAATGCGCTTTTATTCTAGTCAAAATACAAGTTAGGGGTCATTTAACACTAATATAAAAGTAATTACAACAAATAATCGTTCCACTAAAGACCAATAGACAAGCACGGAGGTCATACACAAGCACCTCACAAATAGTGTTTAGATACTCACATCTCTCGGGTGTAATAAAGTGTAAATTACAATATGGAAACGGAAGATATCTCTCACTACCTGTCATAGTAAAATAGATTACCATAGGCTTGGGAAAGGATCAAACCTCCACCACATGGCGTAAGCACCTAGGATAAACTATCAAAGAGGTCTTTTAAAGGGTTGTAACGTTAGGTGTAGGGATATGAAATACACGGTTTTGTTGGGTAAAGGAAGTTTTACTAGTGGTGAGTTAACAATCTTGGTTAATTACATGTACAATGTGGCCTTGCTAAGCCAAGACTAGACTCGACTTAAGCTAATAAATGAAAAATAACAAAAACATAAAATAAACATAGAATGAAACGGGATGGTAGTCCGTATGTTTTTTTTTCTCTTTTTCCTTTTTCTATTTTTTTTTCTTTTTCTTGATTTTTTCGATTTTTTTTTTTTTTTTTTTTTTTTTTTTTTTTTTTTTTTTTTGCATACACTCTTACCCTACCATCCAAAATAATACATCATACGGAATGAACATTTCCCTTACACTTGAATCTTTACATACTTTACATTTAACTAATCTAATGACTCAAATTAAGAAAATTAAAACACTTGGAGCACTTTTAAGATTAACGTACATATGGGGGTAATAAGTGATGTTCTTCCCCATTACTCCATAAAATAAGTACTTACCCATGAGTCCCAATCGTCCCAAAACAATATGTACAAGGATATGACTCGACTTAGCAACCATGTAATCAATTAGAAAGTTAACTTAGGGTTTAACAAATAACAATAATGCACTAAAAATGAGCGCATACACGGAAGGCTAAGGCGATTTGGGTGTACATTTAAGTGGGGTGTAACAAATTCTTCCTTTAAGTAAAATGCTTAAAGTTAGAAACGAAAAGATAGGCTCGGAGGGGTGTACTAGGGGTTTCGTGTACTAAAAATGAGTACAACGCTAAGGGTGTGGGAAAAATTAGTTGACTTAACTAGCCAAGTAATATGACTTAAATGGTCAAGTAATTATGATACGGGTTTAACACAAGGGTGATCCTAATGCCTCTTATCATGTAGTAAATCCTACTACACGAATGTAGTCTCACTAGCGGTCTCGGGATGCATCACTAACGCAAGTTCTAGAATCTAAATGCTACCGGTACACTCATAAGCACTAATAATGAATGCTTTTCCTATCAAATCTAAAGGCGAACCTCACATTTTTTGGTGGAAAATTTTTCTGAATATACGGTTATGTGCTAGTCATACAATCTCCTATCCATGAGACGCTTGCTATGGCTAAAGTTTCACTCCTAAATGTTGTAAAAAATTTTAAATTTGGCGCTAAAATTGTACTAACAAGTATTTCTCATAGTTTTATTACACATCTACTATTAAACAAAACAAACTCAAGCGAAAGTGCATATGTAAGGTATCGTCTTTTTACCCTCCCCTTACACTTAAGATGAACATTGTCCCCAATGTTCAAGTAAAGAATGTAAAAGTGAAAAAAATAAAAAGAATGAAATCAAATACTCCCCTGATTCGCTCGGTATGGATAATAGGATGGCCAGGTTAAATCTTCCTCCAAGAAAACGAACAATCAAAGCTTCCCTTCCAGAATATAAATCATCTTCTTATTATACATAACCTGTAAAACCTGACAAAATAGACAAGACAACCTCGCGTAAAATCGACGGCATCCTATATAAGTTTCTAAGTCCTAGAAAACAAGATAAGATATAATGCTTGTGGAATGAAGTTTTCAGATCTCCTGGAGATTATAAAACTTAATAATTCACAAAAACCATAAGACTCCGTTAGAAAAACAAAACCGATAAAATTTCCAGATTTTAACTCCTGACACCGTCAAGAGTAAAACTCTGACGCCGTCAGAATGGACCTGCAGAAATTCTTATGTTAAGTTTCCGGAAAATTTCTGGAAAAAATTGGTCCTACTTCCTGGAAAATCCTGCAAAACTTCATTATGACTCAATACAAGCATTTGACTCTAACAAATACGAATATACATGCTCATTTATTATTGTGGAGAATCATGATCGGTTTGTTTCTTAAAAACATATTTGGGGTTTCCCCTTACACTTATCTTTTGCAAAAATACTTCTCGGTGGAGTTAAGACTAGGCCAAAACAACAAAGTAAAGTATTTCCACACTTTAATTGAGAAACATGATCAACCAACAATAAAAATTAAACATGCATACGGAAGCAAATAACAATCAAACAAATAAAATCACACAAAACATGGGTTGCCTCCCAAGAAGCGCTTTTCTTTATTTACGAGTCTTGTAGCTAGACTCAAGGTTATGGGTTACTACGTGATTCGGGTGAGTTCCTCGTTGAGGACATCTTTGGGATCAAACTTAGGTTTCAACTTTCTATCGGTTTCCTTAGTATGGTATGACCTTTCAAACTTTTCTCCATCCGGATCATACAAGGTCATTCTAATATGCCATGACCCGTCACCTTCTTTAGGTGGCTTGTCCCACCTCCATTTACACTTATCTCCCTCTTTTTTCCATTTATTCCTTTCTATGTTAATGGGTATTACGCTTAATAACTCAATCATCTTCCTAAAGACTAAGGGGTCCTCAAAGGGGTCTAGCTCTTCATCTCTAGCTATGAGTTGTTCTACCGAATGTGTCTTTTCAACAAAGTCTTTTTCTAGATAGAATGGGCATTGAGGTCCTATAAAGTTCCTTTCTATCCAAGGTCCATATCTAGACGGTCTCCTATTCATCTCTACCCAATGTGGTGTTGGTTCATCATCACAATCATAACTATGCTTCTTAACATCATACACCGACCAAGTATCGCCTTCACCTACCGTTATCTTGGATTCCTTGCAATCTATCATGGCACTAGCGGTTGCTAAAAATCCTCTTCCTACCAATAATGGGCATGTAGTGTCACTAACCATGTCTAGGACGTGAAAATCCGCTAATATAGTTAACTTTCCTACATGAACAACTACATCCTTAATCATTCCAACCGGGTGTGCAATACTCCCATCCGCTAGCCCTATCAATACCTCCGTTTCCTCTAACTTTCCTAGCTTAAGAGCGGTGAATAAGGATAAGGGAATCAAGTTGAGGCTTGACCCTAAATCGGCTAGTGTGTCTAAAGCTTCGGATCTTCCTATCTTACAAGGCAAAACAAATATACCCGGGTCATCAAGCTTTTTAGGCAACTTGTTTTGAACGAAGGCGGTCCCATTTTTACCTAGCTTACACTTCTCATATTTTTCTAGGAGGGCACTATAGTAGGGAGCACGCGCTAAGACATCAATGACGGGGCGTTCAAGGTGAAGTTCTTTGAATTCATCGTCAAGGTCTTGCGTAAGAGGTGTTTCAACTATGCTTTTGACCGGCTCTATAGTGGGTGCTTTATTTGATTGGTCCTTTTGGAGAACTTGGTTTTGTTTGAAACACGTGCTCGTTGATTTAACCGAGTAGTATTGTGGACACGAAGTAGGTGACGAAACTGAGGATATGAAATTAACGGTTAGTTTCGGATTCTTGACCGTGTCGATTGGGAGTGCTCCCATTTCTCGGTCATTGAGAACTTTCAACAATGCATCAATTCTAGTGGTCATCTCGCTTTGCTTTTGTTTGAAATCGGCTTCAAACTTAGATATGCGAGCTTCTTGAAATGCCATGAACTTTGACATCAATCCTTCAAGATTGTCGGTACTACCATAGTTGTTAGAAGGATTGTTGTTGAAAGTACGGTTAGATGGTGGACCGTTTGGTTGGTAACGATTAGGCGGATTGGAAGAATTGGATTGATTTTGTTTCCACCTAAGGTTTGGGTGATTTTTCCAAGAGGGGTTGTATGAATCACCGTAAGGGTTTGGCTCGGGCTTGAAAGTGTACCACTTATCTCCCGCTTCGTCGGTACGCGTGGATGCGTAGTCTGCAAAAGCTGTTCTGGGGAGTTCCACACAATCACGAGTGTCATGGGGACCACTACATAATTCGCATGAAGAAGTGATTTTGTTAACTTGGCTTGATGGTTTAGGAGCTTCGTAAGATTTCATGAGAAACTTGACTTGGTCCTCAAGTTCCATGATCCTACGGTCGGGAGTGCTAGAATTGTTCGAAGGCAAAGATATTGCCTTGACCGTTTTGTTCAAATCACGGGGATCATTCCAACTTTCGTTGTCATATAGAGCAAGATCTTCTATGAGTTCCCATGATTGTTCCGCACTAAGATCACGTAGCTTACCACCGGCCGATTGGTCAATGGCTCGCCTCGTGGAGATGTCGATATGGTCATAAAAAATTTGGACTTGGAGCCAAAGATCTATGCCATGATAAGGGACTTTTTGGAGTAAGTCCTTGAAACGAGTCCATGCTTCATAAAGAGATTCATTTTGACGTTGTTGGAACATCAAGATGTCATTTCTAAGCTTAGTAGTTCTCCCCGGTGGGAAAAATTGAGCAAGGAAACGAGTGGTGAGATCATCCCATGTGGTGATGGATCCCGCGGGTAAACGCTCAAGCCATTGACTAGCTTGATCCCGTAGAGAGAATTGGAATAGGCGTAAATGGGTTGCCTCTCTAGTTGCAACATCTAGGTCTATGGAGTCTACGATTTTGAGAAAGTCCTTAAGATGTTGGTTTGGATCTTCGGAACGAAGTCCATGGAATGCACATCCGCTTTGCACCAACCGGATGGTGTCGGATCGCAAGGGGGTCACATTGGCTCCGGTGAGCTCAATGGTGTTTCGGTAGCCTTGGTGGCTAGGTCGGGAGTACTCTCCTAAGGTTCGGGGCCTAAGGGGTTCTAATGGTGGGTTTTGTTGTGGTGGGATGACGGGTTCAAAGATGTTACCACCTTCCATGATGTCGGATGGTAAAGAGTTACGAACAAAGGCACAAAGAAATAAGATAGACTAAAGAAAACCTAAAAATAAAAAATAAAATCTTACTAGAAAGGAATCTAGCAAGTAGACCTAATAAAAAGAAATTCTAACCTAGACAATAACTATTCCCCGGGCTGCGGCGCCAAAAACTTGATGCGTGGGAATCGCAACAGGTTTTACCTCTCGAGGGATCTCGAGAAGCTTACAACCCCCACCAGGCAGTGTACCTGATCGTTGTAGTATAGTATAGTGACAAGTACCGGGGGATTGATCGTTCAGCTTAGGAATAGTGTCGCTAGGGTTAGAAAGCCTAAATACTAGTTCTAAAGGTGAGGGATGATTATTTTTGTGTTTTTATATTTTATGGAAAGCAAGTTAAAATCTCGGGTTTTGGAAGAGTGGGCGGAATTAGTTGCTATTCAACTAACCCAATACTAAGATGCAATCAAAATAAAATACTAAAAATGAAATTAAACTAATTATACTAAGGTTGTGAGCAGTACTTGGAGAAAATGTGTTTACTTAGATTTCACTACTCCCTAGATATCTTTTACACATTAATTACTTGTTATAGTTGCATGGATGACGGATCGTATTCCTTAATACCATTCATGGGGTGGCATACATAACTCCCCAATTCTATGAGCTCTTATCTCCTCCTACACCATGCCCAGCACAACTATAGGGATTGTAAACAGTGGCTCATGCATTAAATACAACCAATAAAGACCTAGTACGCCTCGGTTCATGTTTCTTAAGATGTTCAAGCATTTTACCATTTGGAGATCTGCCAGTTTTCTTAAGCCTAACATATAAATCATTCATCCACAACAAGAATAAACAAGTAATCAACACATAATCAATATCTAGGTTTCATTAGATCTAAGCAAACACAAAAGAGATCTAGCCTAGCATAATGGAATTGAGACAAGAACAATGTTGGATCGTGAACACCTTGAACTTGTGTTAATATTGATACTTTGAGTGATACCAATAAGTATGCGGAATCTACTTAATGATACTTAGAAGATTGAATGTAAATGAAACAGTTGTATGTATGAAAGAACAATGTATGTAACAAACAAATAGCTTCAATATTATTAATGATAATAATACGAGTGATCTATGATATCACTAGGGTTACACCTTAAAGCTCTAAGAAAAACGTATTAGAAAGATATATTCTAACTATAACCTAGGATCTCCTTTTATACAATAAGGAGTCCTCTTCTACAAGATAAGTATAATGCTAATAGAATAAGATATACACAAAATCTTTTCTATGTTTATCTAAGCGCGTTTCTCTAACAGTTATCAAGTAAGCAGTGGTAATATTTGTTCTTGCAGTGGTAATGAGTTTCCACTGCAAGTACAATCTTCTGCAGTTGTAACATCTTCACTAGCCGTGGTAACTGGTAGTATAATTCCCAACAATCCTCCCCTAAACTTATGATTTATATGTAAATCAAAAAGTTTCTTCAAGTATACAATAAACCTGAGGATATGGGAATTCTTCCAAACACTTATCTTGTTTTTCTCAACAATTTATCAGCTCTTGCATATTGATCTTGAATCTTCTGAATCAAAGTTCTAATCTTTTCATAATCTGCATAAACTCTTAACTTTGTCATGCTGAGAGCAATCCTCCCCTGAATCTGATCATCATTTTTCTCCTCCCCTGTTTGGGAGAATCTCCACCAAAATCAGTACAATAAAATTCAGAAGAACTTCCATCAATTTCTGTAATATCCACCTGTTATGAGAATTTTGGTACACAGTTCCATCAATTCCGTTTGTAACATACTGCCTTCAGCACTTCCAGATGTATTACCTTCTGAGAGAGGTGCATCATTAGACAAAGATTCAATTTCTTACCTAGTGAAACTAGATAGTACTTCTGAACCACCCATATGTTTTAATTTGGCTAGGGATTTCACTACCTGTATCCAATCCCTTAGAATCAGACACATGAAGTGTTGCCATGGTAGAGCTCTGAATGATATTGTCATGTCCTGCATCTACACATATTAAGGAAAAATTTTACACTGTCAGTGGTAACTGTGAACCTGCAGTGGTAAAAATCAACAGAATATTCAAAGAGCAGTGGTAAGAAAAACATGTAAAATTTGCTGCTCTTATCATAGTTTTTAGCAAACTATCAGCTATCAACGGATTTGATATGTCTTTACCATGAGCCATTTGCTATGGACTAGCCAACTCTTGATCACAAAGATGTATGGTGAGTTGATAACCTAGTTTTTGGTAAACTATCAACCATGAACGGATTTGATGTGTCTTTACCTGTAGCCGTTTGCTCAGGACTAGTTGATTCTTATGTGGATTAGACATGGTGAATCAATAACCATTTGTTATGTGTCTTAAAGTACACATCTTATAACTCCATTCACATTAAACACCTTAAGGACCAAACTGAACCAATATTAGTTAACCCGAGTAACTTTAACCAAGTTACTATTTATACATTTATTGCTCCAAAGTCAACCCGATATCGTCCATAATTACTCTTTTGAGCTACCAAAACGGATAGGAGTAAAGATTCTTCATTAATTATCCATTGGCCTTGACTTTGTATATAAATAGGGGTCTCAAAACACATCTATCAGCATCAACCAAATCATCACAAACCCTAGACTTAAATATGAGTTTCCCAATCGTGTACATCTCCTCTGACAGCTCTTCTGATGAAGAGATCAGCTATGTTTCAGATTCTGAGGAGCATTCTTCTGGATGGAGTGGATACTTTCCACTAAGTGCTTTTCCATCAAGTACTGCATCAGCTCCATCTGTTGATGTCGATTCAGAGAAAGATGATCCAACCTTCAACCTTTCTGAGGAACTACCAAAGGCACTTACAACTGCCCTGAAGACTGCCATACACAACATGAAGTGGCCAGAGTCATCAAAGCCTGCAAAAGATCTGAAACCTCCACCACAAGTGCTTGGGCTTGCTTGTCCAAGAAAACAGCTATCCTTTGATGAGAAGAGGAACAAGCCAGCTAAGAGCAAGCATGCTTATAAAGGCAAAGGAAAGAAACCTATGTAGTGTTTGAAGATCTTAGGTTGTTAGGTTGTGGATTGTTTGTTTAAGTTTACATGTGTTTTGAACTTGTCTTAGTGAAAGAATGTACTCTGCAACCTTTAGAAGTGAGAAATAAATGATCTTCTCTGTTTCCTTATTTCCACTGTGAGAACAAATCTTTCCACTGTATGATGCATAGTTTCCACTGAGCTTGTTTCTCCTTCATAAATGTTAGTGGAAAACCATACAAACATATACAAACAATAATAGTACATTAAAAGCTATCCTGCTACACTAAAAAGTATTAGACATCAAAAATTTATGGATTAAGCATTCCAATACCTGTTACCAAGTACTGAAACCTACCCACATCAAGCCCTTTTGTTAATAAATCAGCATAATTGTCATCAGTATGAATTTTGACAATATTAATGAGCTTTTTATCAAAAAAATCTCTAATAAAGTGATGTCGAATTTCAATATGTTTAGTTTTAGTGTGTTGCACAGGATTCTTAATAATGCAAATTGTACTACTATTGTCTATATATATGATGGTGTTCATGAAATTGTACCCATAATCCAAGAGTTGATTCTGAAGCCAAAGGATCTGAGCACAACAACTAGCAGCTGCAACATATTCTGCTTCAGTAGTTGAAGTAGCAACCATTGTCTGTTTCTTGCACTGCCATGACACCAATCTATATCCAAGGAATTGACATCCTCCTGTGGTTGATCTTCTATCCAAACTTGCACCAGCATAGTCACTATCTGAGTAAGTAATCAATTCCATAGGAGATTCCCTTGGATACCACAATCCTAGATTAGGATAAGTCTTCAAGTATCTAAAAATCTTTTCCACTGCTGTCATATGTGATGTCTTTGGAGTCACTTGAAATCTTGCACAGGCACACACAGCAAACATAATGTCTGGCCTTGATGAAGTGAGATACATCAAAGAGCCAATCATTGACCTGTAAGTATGAACATCAACATTTACACCACTAGCATTCTTTAACAATAAGTGAGTGGTCTTGTCAGCAGGGGTATTGGAAGATTTTGCATCAGTGAACTTGAACTTCTTAATGATCTCAGCCACATACTTGTCTTGACTGATAAAGATGCCTTCTTTACTCTGTTGTACTTGCAGCCCCAAAAAGAATGTGAGTTCCCCCATAGAACTCATCTGAAATTCATCTTTCATCAGCTTCTCAAACTCTTTGCACATCTCTTGTTTAGTAGATCCAAAGATAATATCATCAACATATACTTGCACAAGTAGAATATCACCCTTGTCTTTCTTGATGAACAAAGTTTGATCAATCTTGCCCCTATGAAACCCATTATTCAATAAATAAGTAGCTAAGGTTTCATACCACTTCCTTGGAGCCTGATGTAGGCCATAAAGAGCCTTGACTACTTTATAAACTTTATTGGGGTGATGTGGATCTTCAAAGCCTGGAGGTTGAGCAACATATACCTCCTCATCAATAGTACCATACAGAAAGGCACTCTTAACATCCATTTGATAGACAGTAAAGCCCATAAATGATGCATAGGCTAGAAATAGTCTAATAGCCTCAATCCTTGCAACAGGAGCAAAAACTTCTTCATAATCAATACCCTCCTCTTGAGTGTATCCTTGAGCAACTAATCTAGCTTTGTTCCTGATGACAATACCTCTTCCATCTTTCTTATTCCTGAACACCCATTTAGTACCAATCACTTTCATACCATCAGGCAAATCACAAAGAACCCAAACCTTTTGAAGCTTAAACTGTAACAACTCATCCTGCATAGCTTCAACCCAGCTTGACTCTCCTAAAGCCATAGAAACATTTTTAGGCTCCATTTGTGATAAAAAGCAGAAGAATAAACATTCATTCTTAGTAATATGATTCTTGGACTCATAGACTTCACTTATGAACCCATGAACATCTGTCATCCTTGTTTGCCTTCTTGTCTTCACACCTGAATTAATTTCACCAATAACATTCTTAATTGGGTGAGCTTTATGAATTGTAGATTGTGATGTGTTAGGAATATCATATGATGATGGCATATTTGTGATTTCTACATCATCATTTGGTGTCTCCTGAGCTATATTTTCCACATCTGGACCGTCAGTGGAAACATCATGTGTTGCAGTGGTAACAGGATTACCACTGCCTTCAGGAATATCATCATGTAGAACATCAAAATTCACAAATTCATCTTCCTGAACAGTATTCTTTGAAGGTTGTGAGTCTGCATTAAATTCCCAAATAGGCATAACAAATTGATCTTTATCATCTTCATCATCTTGGCAAGATTCATCTTCATCAATAAACTCCTCTAAGTCCTCAAGATCAGCATCACTTGTATCTGAGGTAATAGGAACATAGTTCATTGTATTTGATAAAGTCTCAAGATCAAATAGCCATTCAGGTCCTGAACCTGCTATGTTAGCTTTATTTTCAAGAAACTGAACATGCAAATTCTCTTCTATCTTCCTTGTTCTTAAGTTGTAGACTCTAAAAGCCTTACTAACCATGGAATAACCAACAAAGAAACCTTCATCTGCCTTTTCTGCAAACTTTCCCAAATGATCAATGGTATTGAGAATTGTGACATGACATCCAAATGGCTTCAAGAAATCCAAAAGTGGGGGTCTTCCTCTGAAAAGCTCATAAGGTGTCTTGTTCTTTGACTTGACCACTAATACCCTGTTTTGAATATAGCAAGCAGTGTTAACTGCTTCAGCCCAAAATGTCACTGGAAGCTTTGAATTAGCTAACATGGTTCTAGCAGCCTCAATTAGTGTTCTATTTCTTCTTTCAGCAACACTATTTTGCTGAGGTGTTCTTGCAACACTAAATTCTCTTTTAATACCTTTGTCTTTGCAGAAATCATCCATTTCTCTATTCTTGAACTCTGTCCCATTGTCACATCTGATGATCTTTATCTTCTTTTCAGCTTGATTTTCAACTTCAGTGATGAAAGTCTTGAGTATGCCTGTAGTTTCATCCTTGGTATTTAAGAAGAAAACCCATGTAAATATGCTAAAATCATCAGTCACAACTAGACAATACTTCTTCAAATTGATGCTGCTAACAGAAGTAGGACCAAACAAGTCCATATGCAGCATGTAGAGTGGATGATCAATAGTATTTACTGACTTGGTCTTGCAAGAAGCTCTGTGTTGTTTACCTATAAGACAAGCAACACATGTTTGATCATTTTCAAATCTCTTCTCAGGTAAACCAATGACTAGACCATCTTTTACAATCTTATTGATGGTCTTGAAGTTAACATGACCAAGTCTTCTGTGCCAAAGCATAGATTCATCCAAAGTGGCTTTAGCAAGTAAGCAAGTAACATCATCTTTAGCCACTATCTTCTTCATGTCAATGCTATATAGATTAACTTTTCTAGGGATTTTGAGCAAAATGTCTTTTTCTTCAGGAAGCTTATAATCCTTAGATAAGATATAGCATTCATCTTCTGAGAATAGAACTCTGTTTTTCTTGTCACACATCTGTGACACACTGAAGAGGTTGTACTTGAGTTCTGGTACATAGTATACATTCTCAAAGTCCAAGTTTCCAGCCTTGATTGTTCCTTTGCCAGAAACTTTGCCACCAATTCCTCCTCCAAAACTGACAGCTTGCCCATCAAATGATTTGAAATTTGAAAGATAGGCCTTGTTGCCAGTCATGTGCCTGGAACATCCACTATCTGAATAACCTTGATCCTCTTTTGTCTTTGAATGTCCCTGCATACAATATAAAGGAATTAGTACCTTTTGGGGACCCAAGCCACAAATGACTTGGATCTGCCTCGTGTATCAATATAATTATATCTATCAAAGGTCATTGATACACCATTGGGATTGTTTGAGGTTGTTGTTCCTTTTGGTTTCCATTCCCAACGAGCTGAGGCCTTAACAGCATTACCCATGTTTACCCTTTTCTTATTCACATAGACACCAGTGGAAACATTTGGTCTTGCAGTGGTAACTGCAGGCCTAGCAGTGGAAACTGCTGGATTAGTAAATTTGGGTCTCCACATGTGATTCTTGTGATCATTCTTTTCAAAATAAGTCTTTTTCCCTATTTGATAAGATTTAACAAAAGAAGTGACAGGGGACTTAGGATAAACTCTGTTTTTACTACTGGCAGTGGTAACTGCTGGTCTAGCAGTGGAAATTGGTTTGATGCCAGTGGTAAGTAAAACAGACCTGGGAACCATCTTGCTTAAGGGGTTTGGGTGAGTTACTTTATTAGAATTATGTCCATTCACCCTTGTATTCACAAATACTTCCCTTCTTCCCATGTGGTAGTTACAAGTATAGGAAAGGTGATCAAAGCTACCACAAATATGACAGGCCTTATTGTTGAACACAAAATCACTACCAAACTGCCTAGTTTTAACATGATTCCAACTTCTCATGTTCCCTCTAGGAGATTTAGACCTATCCCTGTACATCTCAGTATACCTAGTAGTAGGCCTAGTGTGATTTGTTTGTGTCATAGGCTTCTCTTTGACAACTTCAGGAATACTTTTTCTTTCCTCTACTTTAACATTTTCAGGAACACTAGATTTAGACTCAACATTTAAACATTCATCTTTAAGAGATGAGTCACTAGCACTATCAAAAGTCTCAACCTCAACCTGAACCTTTTCAGTTTCAACTGGTTTAACAAATTTTGGTCCATAGGTCATAGGTAGATCCTAAAACTCTTCTAAACCTGTGTGAGCTAGATCAATGCCAGGAGGTGCAGGAACACCTCTTAGAGGTGGTGGAACAGATTTGTATCCAAGACCTGATTTAGCTTTGCTCACAACTTGGGCTTCCCAAATTTTGTCAATACTCTTGGATTGATGATCTAGTGTTTGCTTTGTTATCTGAATGTTCTCACTAGCCTTCTTAACTCTTTCAATTTCTTCCCTAAGAGCCTCATTTACTGCAATCTTAAAGTCTAAATCCCTTTTTAACACAGCAATGTCATCACTGAATTTAGATTCATTTGCCCTATAATGCTCTATCTGTTTTTCTAAAACACCTAGACCTCTTTTATGATTTGCTAAATTATAATTAGTATGATGTAAATCTAGCATCAGTGCATCATATTGTGTTTTAGAGATCTCTAACTCTTTTAAGGCCTTACAGTTTTTAGAACAAGCATTATCAGTATGTACCTCAGTGTCAGAGAAAGCCATGAGTGCATGCTCAGTAGCAAGCATTGCAGATTCTGAATCATCTTCTCCATCCTGAGTCATAAAGCTCCAATCAAAGCTCACTCCATCAATAGCCAATAGCACCTTTGGCTCTTCTGTTGTAGGTTCTTTGTTCTTATCCTTCTTGTACCAAGTTGACTTGTTGTCAGTTTTCCTTGGTTTTCTACATTCTCTTGCAAAGTGCCCCTTCTTGTGACAATTATAGCACTCCACCTTCTTTTTATCAAAACCTACAGTCTCATCACCACTTATATGTATCTTTCTCCCTGTCTTCTTCCAGAACTTCTTTGATCTTAAGCTTAGTAATGCCACCTGCCATTTAATGTCCATCTCCTCCATATCATCTTCATCAATTTGATCCAAATCCTCATGATTGAGAATTGAACCACCCACATGGCTTGATATAAAGGCATAGAAAGTAGCATCACTTAGTCCTGCAATCTGTTTCTTTGAGCTCCTAGTGGAAACACTTCCATTACCAGTGGAAATAATCATGTTACCACTGTCATCATCACTATCACTTTCTTCATCTGAACTATCATTGCTTGATGATGATATGAGTGCTACACTTGCAGAACTTGTTCTTAATTTTCCAGCTTTCTTTAACCTTTGTTCAATAACTTTGAAATTATTGTACACATCATTAAGCTTCATGGTCTCTAGATCTGACTTATCTTCCCAAACAGCAACATTGGTGTCAAACTTAGAAGGTAGGCTTCTTAGGAATTTAAGATTGAGATCTTCCTTTTCCACCTCAATCCCAAAAGCAGTGAGTTGAGTAACAATCTTTTGTAGCCTTGTGAATATGCTATCAAGAGATTCATTACTTGTTGAACCAAAGTTTTCATAAGTCTGCTTCAGTAAAGTCTTTTGAGTCTTCTTAGTAGAATCATTTCCACCAAACACTTCACAGATCTCATCAAAAAGAGTCTTTGCAGACTTGTATTTGCTAAAAGCCAGAACTTGTTCTCTGGGTAGAGCCATCAATAATAAACCTCTTGCCTTCAAATCATTCTTTAGCTGACTTCTTTCTTCATTAGTGACAGGACCAGTGTTAACTTTTGTTACTGTCTTGTCACCAACCTGCTCTACAGTTGTACCAGGTTTGAATGAATTTCCACACATTATAATCTCCCATAATGTGTAGTCTTGAACCATAAAGAACTGTTCTATCATAAGCCTCCACATCTCAAAGTCATTTATCTTAAGCTTAGGAAGCTTTGCAGCAATGTTTGATTGGCTTGTTTCTGTCTCCATTGTATCTTTTGAGTCTGCCATAGGGTCTTCTAAATCAAAATATCAAAGCCTTGCTCTGATACCACTTGTTGGATCGTGAACACCTTGAACTTGTGTTAATATTGATACTTTGAGTGATACCAATAAGTATGCGGAATCTACTTAATGATACTTAGAAGATTGAATGTAAATGAAACAGTTGTATGTATGAAAGAACAATGTATGTAACAAACAAATAGCTCCAATATTATTAATGATAATAATACGAGTGATCTATGATATCACTAGGGTTACACCTTGAAGCTCTAAGAAAAACGTATTAGAAAGATATATTCTAACTATAACCTAGGATCTCCTTTTATACAACAAGGAGTCCTCTTCTACAAGATAAGTATAATGCTAATAGAATAAGATATACACAAAATCTTTTCTATGTTTATCTAAGCGCGTTTCTCTAACAGTTATCAAGTAAGCAGTGGTAATATTTGTTCTTGCAGTGGTAATGAGTTTCCACTGCAAGTACAATCTTCTGCAGTTGTAACATCTTCACTAGCCGTGGTAACTGGTAGTATAATTCCCAACAAGATATAGACAACCAACACATAGACATATTGATTGAATTAGAAGAACACTTATCTCAATTACAATGCAAGGTATCAAGGGTTTGGAACCCTTGAAAAACCTGTAAAAGTTGCACCAAAATCGTACTTAGGGTTTCTCCAAAACTTCTCCTCTTTAATGTGAAAAATTAGAAAACTATATATAGAAAAACAGGTCTGACGGCGTCAAGAGTAATCTTGTGACGCCGTCACCTCACCGCCAAAACTCTCCTCAGACTGCCTAGATCTACTTCTGACGCCGTCAAGACTTAGACACTTCCAGGCCGTCATGACTCTTTTACTCTTGACGCCCTTCTCACGTGACGCCGTCAAAACTCTACTGGGTCGTCATGGAAATTCATGAAATTTGCTCTTGACGCCGTCACCTACTGTTCCCAGCATGGAAAACTAAGACTTTGGCGTTTTCTTCACTTTTATGCTCCAAAAATGTCCGAATTGCTTCCTTTTCCAGATTTCTCTCCCAAAGTACCTAAAATCACAAAAGGAACGATTTAGGGCAATATTTGATCAAATAAAGTCGGATTCGGGCTTAAATGACCCCCTAAAAACGGATCATTTTTCGCCTCATCAAGTACTGCGCTAACTGCTCCATGAGTTGCCGATAAGTACATGATTAGCTCTTCCCCTGGTCGCGGTGCGACAAGTTTGGGAAGAGATGCCAGATGGTGTTTAAGTTGTTGGAAAGCTTCTTCCGCTTCTTCGGTCCAGCGAAAATCTCCCTTTTTAGTACACTTCGTGAGTGTTTTAAAGAGAGGAAGTGACTTGTCTGCTGACTTAGATAAGAAACGGTTTAGCCCTGCTAACTTTCCATTCAATGACTGGACTTCTTTGAGTGTGCGCGGTGAAGGGAGATCAATAACAGCCTTTTGTTTTTTCTGGACAAGGCTTGATTCCATCAGGTTCTATTAAGTATCCAAGGAACATGCCTTCGGTTGCGCCAAAGGTGCACTTCTTGGGGTTTAACTTCATGTTTATTCGTCCCAATGTTCTGAACGTTTCCTCGATGTCGCGCACCAATTCATCCTCTGTGTGGCTTTTGATGACAAGGTCGTCGACGTAGACCTCCAAGTTGCGGCCTACTTGTTTTTCGAAAGTTGTGTCCACCAATCGTTGGTATGTTGCGCCTGCGTTTTTTAAGCCAAAAGGCATTTTTGTGTAGCAGTACACTCCTTGACTGGTGTGGAAAGCTATTTTTTCTTCATCTGCGACAGTCCTGTGGACATGCTTTGTTAAGGTCTGTGAAGTCCACGCACATTCTCCAACTGCCATCGCTCTTTTTTACCATAACTGGGTTAGAGAGCCAGTCGTGGTAGTACACTTCGCGCATGATGCCTGCGTCTACGAGTTTATGTACTTCTTCCAGAATAGCCTTTGCACGATCTGGGGCCTGGTCGTGCTTCTTCTGTCGTATTGGGGGATATCCTTGTCGGATTTGTAGCTTATGCTCTGTGATGGAGCGTGGCACTCCTGTCATGTGTTTTGGTTCCCATGCGAAGATGTCCAGGTTCTTTTGCAAGAGTGCGCACACGGCTGCTTTACCTTTGTCAGATAAAGATCCACCAAATGAAACTTGTTGGTCCGGGTAATCGGGATGAATAGCGACCTTTAGGTTTGGTGTTTTTTCTGTGCGCTGTTCTGGAATATTCTCTACTTCAGTTGTTACCGCGTTGCATTCCTTTGGTGGTACCGTTGTGTTATAGAGGGTGACAACTCCTCCTTCCACTGGAAATTTAAGCATTTCGTGCGCTGTGGATGGTACAGCGCGCATGGATGATATTCCAGGTCTCCCAATGATGCCGTTGTATGGTGAGGGAGACTTTATTACCATGAAATTTATCCATGTTGCGGTTGAGTGTTGTTCATCTCCTACGACCACCAGCAAGCGTAACTGCCCCATGGGCCAAATCTTTTCTCCTGTGAATCCAGTCAATGACGTTGTTGCTGGTATCAATTGACTTTGGATTTCAGGTCGCAGTCTTTTGAAACAATGATCATACAGGATGTCTGCGGATGCTCCTCCGTCAATGTACATGCGGTGGATATCATGTCCCCCCGTATGTATTTCAATAGTTAGAGGTTCTACAACTGCGTTGTCCGCAGCTAGAGTAGGGAAAGATATTTCTTTTTCTGGAGAGAATTTTTGGCTGACTTTTTGCTTTATCTTACGCTGCCATGACTGTATCATGTATATGGTATCAGCTTTTTCTTTGGGGGGTTCTTTCTTACCCCCGTTCCTTTGTTTGTCTTTTCCCTCTTTGATATTTTTTACAAGGTGGTCCATTCTGCCTTCCCTTACTAACTTTTCAATTAGTTGTCTTAGCTGGACGCACTCGTTAGTTGTATGGCCTTTTTGACCATGGTACTCGCAGTATCCATTCCCTATGCGCTTTTCCTCTGCAGTGCGCATTGGTGAAGGTTTTGGAAATTTTGCACCTTCTCCTTGTATGAAGGATCTGGTGCGCTTTGTTAGCTCATCGAAAGTCTGGGGAACTTTGTCATTTAGCTTTCGGATAAGTTCTGGGTTGTTAATCCCATTCATGAACCCTGAAATTTTTAGAATTTCAGGACATGCTTTGACTTGTATGCACTCATCCTTGAAGCGTTCCATAAAAGCACTAGTTGATTCCCCTTGACGCTGTTTTACTCTTGCTAGTTCAACAGGATTTTTAGCACACTTCTTTCTTTGGGTAAAGTTGAGACGGAATGCTTTCCGTAATTCCTCGAACCCACCGATGCTCCTCCGTGGGAGTTTGCTAAACCATGTGCGCGCGTTCCCTACCAATGTAGAATCAAACATATGGCACCACACAGGCTGTGGCCAGTTTTTGATAGTGGCGATTGATTCGAAAACTTTTAGATGATCATCCGGATCACCTATTCCATCATATGTTTTCACATTAGTGGGCATCCGCCTGCGTTTGCGGTCGGAGTAATCGCTAATGCGTCGCGTAAATGCATCAATTTTCTGGCGTCGCCATGGAAGAGACATGTCTTCGTTCTCTTCTTCGCGGCGTCTTCCTCTTGATTTCCAATGTCCTGTTTCTTTATCCTCGTTGTCTGAGGAGTCACTGGAGGAAGAGTAGTCTCTTTTTTGGCGCTTGTGCCGGCTTTTTTCAGAAGAAGAGCTTGAGGGACTTTCACTTGGGGACATTCTTTTCCCCAACCTGTCGTGAATCCTCTTACTCCCAGATTTGGAGGACCCTTGGCTTGGTGAATGCTGAGGTCCTAATCGGTCTTGTATCCCTCGACTGCCAAGTCTGGAGTGAACATTAGTGCGCCTCTCGCTGTCTTCTGAGTATTGTGAATCAGATGTCGTACCCAGCCTATCGTGGATAGTAGTACGTTCTGCGCGTCTTCCTCGTGGGTGGCGCGGTGGTGATGGTTCGTGTTCAGGACCAAAGTTGAGTCGAGCTTGTAGGCTCGTACTTGACCTTCTTCTTGCCTCTTCTTGCATGAGGGCAGTTAGGGTTTAATAATTTTGGGATACAAAATTTCCCAATGTTAGGTTGGGTGTGTCCTCAGTTGCTGCAAGAATGTCTGCCTCAGTATTAGGCACCCTATCTCGGTTAGGTGCGCCCGGTGGCACAGTGTTGTTCACTGTGGGTACAGTTTGGTGAGGAGTAGTGAAGAGGGTGCGCTAGAGTTCCTCAATGCTTGGGACCACTGGGGTGATTTGGGTAATCCTTACAGGCAGTTCTACCACTGGAAGAGGTTGGGTTGTCCCTGCCTCTTGGTGACCAGGTGCGTTGGTTGTCCCAGCAACCTGCATAGGGGTCGAATCTTGTTGATTCTTCCTCTGGGGGTCACGTTTTTCTAGCTTCGGAGTCCGCTGGCTTGAATTCTTATTCTTCGTCATTCTAGTTCTTAGTTCTTAGAAGGGTCCCACGGATGGCGCCACTTGTTGATACAAAAGTTGGGTGTTCCTGATTATGGGCTCTTGCTCTCGTACCAATTCGCTTCTTAGTACTTGTAACCTGCACACTAAGAAAATAAACAACACCGTTAGGCTTATCGTGGGATTGTCTCCCACGATTAGACTCCGGCGTGAGAGTAAGTAATCGATTTAGGGTTCTCGTAAAGAGTTTAGGGTTTGTGAATCGTACCTTGAATGAGAGTTATGTCATTCCTTATATAGGCGCAGAATCCTTGTAGGGTTCGTGCTCCTTATGTTTCATACGCGTGGTACTTATCCGGGTTAAGGATATCTATTCCATAGATAGATGATCCTTATCTATACCGTGTATAGTTTAATTGGGTTTGGGCTTACGTGAGCCTATTCCCATTATTGATGCGGCCCAAGTTATAATAGCCCACGCATGGTGGCTTTGGGCCTTAGTAATGTTTATCATTTGGGCTCGTGGCCCATATATAGACTATACGTCATCACATACCTTAAGTGATTTGGATGTAAAGAGAATATTTATCACTAAATACTTGTTTACGTCATAATTTTTAGCTCAATAGGTTTACGTTTTGTGATTATCAAAACATAGAGATATCGATAAATGTTAATAATGTTTTTAGGCATTATTTATATCAACAATCTCCCCATTTTTGATGATTACAAAACCTAAACTCATCAAGTCTAAAAATTAATTTTTAGACGTGTATTTAGTGAGTTTATATTCACTTCTCCCCCTTTTTGTAGAATCAAAAAGGTTATGCCGACTAGCTTCATAAATGAAGTTAGACGGGATGAAAGCTCCCCCTTGATGTGTGCTCCCCCTCGTTCGAGGGCACCAAGGAATCAAGCAATGGGAATCTTGGCTGCAAAAATATTAGAAGCACAAGCATACATAGAAAAATATGCAATATACAAATAACAAGCATAGCAAGCAACTATTAAGGATACATAACAATTAATTCAAAGTGATTATGTTAAAGATCCTAATTTGCCAAAGAGAGCCATCGGACTTGCTTGTAACAAAAGGTTGGCTGATTCTTATTTGAAAGTGAAAATCATAAGTATATATTATGCTTAGATGGTTGATGATTGTGTGTTTGGAATGAAAATGGTTAAGTTAGGGTAAGATTGTTGGATTAATGGAGGTATATGTTTGGGTGCATGAGTGTTGGAGAGTTTGGTAGTGGAGAGTTTAGAGGTGTAGAGTTAGGATCGGAAGAGGTTGATTGAGAGTTTGGATGTTGTTCAAGTGAGGGTTTTGGATGAGATCTAGTGAGAAGATACTCAATCCAAGTGAAGTGTTCATTCAATGAAATGGTTTATTTTTGGAGAGAGATGTAACAAGGAAAATTTTTGACATGTTTTGCAACTTGTTTTAAGTTGTTGGGTGATGAAGGAGAGCTAGAGGAAAGTTGTTCCAAGTTGCATTGAGCAAGGTGTAAGGCAAGAAGAGCACAAAGCTCATGGGCTTCCATAAGTTCTTCAATGAACTTCAAGTGTTCGGAAGAAGGTGATGATGGTGGAGTGTGATTGTTATTAGGGATTGTTGTTTTGAGATTGAGCATGCTCTTCATATGACTAATGTGGGTGAGATGAAGGTGTATTTTTGGGAACAAGGATGGATGTTTGGTTATTATGATGAGGTTTGTGAAAGGGTTCATTTGAGTGAACATGAGGTTTGTGTATCATGAAATATGGTTTGACCTTCATGAGTTAAGTTGTAGTGGTGATGACACACTTTGTAGAGTGTAGGGAATGGTTATATGGTTGAATCTTTTTGTGAGGATGACTAGGTGGAGTTATTGGTGAAGATGGAAAATGAATATCAACTGATGTGATTGGTGAGAGTGAAAGAGCGATGTTCATGGAAGGAATTTCTTGGTAGGAGGGTGTTATAGATGGTGCATTAGGTGCACTAGGAGATGAAATTTGAGGTTGAGGTGAGTAAAGGTTATGAGGTTTGAGTGTGTAAAGGTTTTGAGGTTTTAGTGTAAGGTAGAAGGATATGAGGTTTAAGTGTGTAAAGGTTTTGAGGTTTGAGTGTAAGTTAGAAGGATATGAGGTTTGAGTGTGTAAAGATTGTGAGGTTTGAGTGTAATGTAGAAGGATATGGGTGAGTAAAGGTTTTGATATGTAATGTTGGTGAGAAGGAGAGTGAGGTGGTAGGTATGTAATATTGAAGACATAGGAGGAATTTGGTTTTGGATGTTTGACAACATCATTTGGTTTGGCGGGCTTTTAATGGAAGTTAGGCTTTCTTCTCCAAACGAGTTTCTTGGTGGTTTTGGTTTAATGGGAGAGGATATGATGAGATGAGTAGAGATTGAGAGGAATGAGAGTGTTTATAACGTAGGATTGGTGGGATTAAGGATGTATAAACTTTGATAGAAGGTTTAGGATAAAATAGGTTTGTGAATTTTGGGAAGTGTAGGATGAAATGGGCTAAAAAGTAGAAAAAGGAAACAACACCTTCGACCATCAGATGGCCGATCCCCTTAATTGGAGGCCGGTCCCCTTAATAATTAAGGGGGCCGCCTTATGATTTAAGGGGGCCGCCTATCTGGTGATTCCCAGATTGCCAGAAAAGGGTTTTTGGTAGTGAATTGCAGAAAGGTTGTGTTTTTGGTTTCAAACAAGTCCAACTTTTTGAGGCAATTAAGCATATACTAATTATGTAGGAAAATATGTAGCCAAAGCATGTTAACCAAAGAGATTAAGTAAAAAAGCAATTTCATCTAGCATGCAAACATACTCATCAAGCAAGTAAAATATAAGTGCTAGGAAACAATAAGCAATCATCAAGTATTTCATAACTACATAACTAGGAGGATTAATCCTAATGTGTATCAATGTGCAATAAGTGGATAGTTATGATAGCATGGATTTCTAGACTTGTTACAAACAAAGTCTTAATAGATAAACCATGGTCCTCTTGATTTGATTTAGTTCACTTATAAGTGTCATTTATATAAATATAGATGACAAATATGAGATCACCATGCATGATTTAAAGAGACGTTTTTAGCATTATTCAGCAATGTTTGAGAGTAGGTTTCCACGTAGATGTGAGAGTTATTTAAATAAAATAGATTGGGTTTTACTTCAAAATGTGTTAATGAAACGTAAAGAGGATTTTCCCAATCTTTGGTTTTGATCAAAACAAAGTTGTGGATATTGATAGTGAAAACATGTTATTGAAAAGTGGGATAGTCATTTGAAAAACTATTTTCCAAAATGTGAGGTTTTTGCATATTTTTAGAGATATTAGATTTTTTATAACAAATATCATTAATCATAGATTTTAAAAGATGTTTATTAAAGATCTCATGCTCAAGAGGATTGGTTAAGCCTATTGTCATATGCTATCCTTTTCTACATAACATATGATCTTAAGTGAGTGATGACGTAATTCTACATGTTTGATGCAAGGGTGTTGAATGGGGTATATCCTAACATCTATAGCTCCTCTGTTATTGCACACTTATCTAACTTAATGCCATAGTCTACGAGAGCTTGTTTCATCCATAGTTTTCTTACGCAAGGGATCTAATCCTACTTCTATATTAATGATTAATCCACTTAACTCATTTCACTTCATCACCATGAGTTTGCTATTAGTAGATATAGAAGATTTCCATATTCTATTTTGTTCGATAATGAACAATTTCATTTTATTCCTAGGAAAGTCAACTAATGATGTTTTTAGGTTATAAGTATATAAGCTATTATGTACGTATATATGTATAAGAGTTACAAATAATATATATGTATAGCTAAGCATTAATCTAACTAATCATTTATCTAAGCATGCAAATTATAGCGATGAACTTAAAAGAGACACGTACCTTTTAGTCTTCAATGGATTTTCTTCAAGCACTTCAAGTGACTATGTTGACTTATAGAAGTCATTTGTAGATGAGATTCCAACTTCTTCGAAGATTGACAACTTAGCCACTTGGTCCCCATTGTCTCATTGGTCCAAAGTTGTTTGGTCCAAACATATTTAACATTTGGCTAGGATGCATGTATGGTGGTAATATTCCCCAAGGATTGTAACTTGGTTGATAATTCCACATTTAATGATTAGTATTATTGTAGTTTTGTCTATTTTGGTTACTTCTAGGTTGAGGGGTTTTAGACCGAGGATGAGGATTATTTGGTCTATTTGGAGGTGGAGTTTTAGATCTTAATTTTGGTTTAGAAAATCCGGTTTTGGCTTTTAATGATGGTTTATAAAAACTTTTTACTTCCTCATCACTCGCAATAGGTATTTTTCTATCTTTTATAAGTATATACTTAGGTTTTGACTCTAATGGTTTTTGTTTACTAGATTCACATTCAAACTTTATATTTTTATTTTGACTAGTTGAAACATTAGCTGAGGTGAATCCTAGACCAGTTTTATCTCCCGAAGTTTCTTGAACACTTATTATTTTCTTAAGTGAGTTACTATCATTTTTAAACTTGTCAAGTTTGAAAATTTTATATTTAAGTTTTTCATTTACATTTTTGACCTCTAAGCATGTTTTACATTCTATAAAAACTTCTTTTTCTTTTTCCAAATGTTGTAGTTTAATTTTTAATTCGAGTACTTCATTTTCTAATAGATTATTAATATGTTTTAGTGACTTATTTTTAGCTATAACCTTTTGACCTAATTTGCATAACCTATTGTATTCATTATCTAGGTCTTTTTCATCTAATGATTGTTTTTCATCACTAAATTAGAGTATTCAGTTTTGGAAAGTACCTCATTGGATGCCTTGGCTATAAGACATTTTTCATCATTTGATACCTCTTTTTCATCTTCATCGCTATCACTCCATGCTCCTCCAACGAACGCCTTTTGATTTTGATCCCTTGACATCATTGGACATTTTCCTATTAGATGATTTGGGTCGCCGCATTCATAACACTTCCTTTCGCTCTTGCCATTTTTGTCATCTTTATTTCTTTGAGATGCTTTCCTTTCATCATGCGGTTGTCTAACGAATCTTCCTCGCCTTTTAAAGAATTTCTTGAAGTTTCTTATGGCCATGGAATATTCTTCGTCATTACTTTCGGAGGTTGAGCTATCCTCGTCACTAGATTTCTTCCTAGCATTCAACGCAATTGACTTGCTTTGTTCCCCTTTTCCTTTAACCATCTCGGAGTCTTTCTTTATTATTGCTTCGTAGACTTTCAAGTTGCCGATCAACCCGTCGAGTTATAGAGTTGACAAATTCTTTGATTCTTCAATCGCCGTAACTTTAGCTCGCCATTTTGGATGAAGGGCCCTAAGAAATTTCCTAA
Organism: Artemisia argyi; assembly: GCA_030686995.1. Taxonomy (NCBI): domain Eukaryota; kingdom Viridiplantae; phylum Streptophyta; class Magnoliopsida; order Asterales; family Asteraceae; genus Artemisia; species Artemisia argyi. The sequence goes on along the minus strand of CM060676.1, from coordinate 40,627,884 downwards.
CAAAATTCTTACTAGAAAAATTCTCATCAAGTGCTTTTAAACTTGTGATAATAGTGTTAAATCTAGCAAAAGCATTATCTATTGATTCCTCCTCCAGAATCGTAAATTATTCATATTGTTGAACAAGAAGATCTATTTTGTTATCTTTAACTTGACTATTACCTTGGTGAGTGATTAGTAAAGAATCCCAAATTTCTTTTGCGGTTTTACACATAAAAATTCTTTCATATTCTTTGCGTGATAACGCATTATAAATAACCATTTTAGCCTCATTATTTTTTGCTAGTTTCTTTTTCAAATCATCATTTTGTTTTTCAAAAGATACAATTTCATCCTTTTTAGTTTCAAAATTATATTGAATAGGGGGAAAATCACCAAAGGTAATAACATGTCAAAGATCAAGATCTTTAGATTTCACATAAGTTTCAAATCTATTTTTCCAATAAAGAAAACCATCACTTTCAAATAATGGTGGTCTTTGCATAGATTGCCCTTCTAAATATTTTTCAGATTCCATAGATCGTTACAAGTTTTAAAATACAATATATTTTAAAAATCTTGTTTGAAGTGGCTCCTACTACCAATTGTGGAAAACTAGAAGGGGGCTGAATAGTTTTACGTCTTTTTTTTTATTTTATCATGAAAACTTAGTTTAGTTTTAAAACCTTGTTTACTTTTAAAACTTTGATTCGATCTTATGTGAACTCAAATCTTGAACAATATGAACAACTATATCTAAGTATGAACAATAATAATAATGTAAGCTAAGTATGTGAAATCAACACATGCATAATGTAAATAATTATAGCAATACACGAGAGATAAGTAAGTCAATGTTTATTTTGTAATCCTTAATTATATTTTGTATGAAAACTATACTTGATCGAAATGATCAATTATATGTATGTTACCTTTTTAGTTTGATTGTAAAAACTTTGTTTTGTAAATGAAACTTTTGTTTGATCTTTAAGTGAAATCAACACTAGAACTATATGAGCAACAATATATATACGTCTATGTCTACAAAAGTAATAACGATATAAGCAAGATAATAAGTAAGAGATGAAAAGATCTAACCGCGAGACAAGAGATTTATAGTGGTTCGGCTACAAGGACACCTTCTTTGCCCTACTCCACTCCCCGAGCACCTAACTCGAGAGTTTTCTTCACTATGTCAACAAGCTCCCTTATGGCGGAGAAAACCTTACCCACTAATTATCACACCACAACTTCGTCACACCTTTTTCACAACTTCTACATAACTACTTCACAACTTTTTCACAACTACTTCACAACTTCTTCACACCTAAGCACTACCTAATCACACTACTTCTTCTTCACACCTATACTACTTGCACACCACAATCAATTCACAACTTCTCTACCTACACACCTTACTAGACTAACTCCTTATGTTTACTTCTATCTAACCAATATTCACAACTAATACACAAATGAATGAAAACTATACAAGTGATGATGCACAAGCAACTTGGATGTGGAGGTCACAACAAGTTGTAATACTTCTTGTCTTGAAGGATTGAAGTATTCTTCTCTTGCACTTGAAAGGTTGAAGCTTGAATCACTTGGAAACAAAAGCTTATGATTATATGATCAAAGGGTTTAAGAGAATGGTATAGAAGATTTTGATCAGAAAGTTTATAGTACAAAAGGTAAGGAAAAATGCCAGATTTGAGCCAGTATTTATAGGGGGAAAAAATACTGTTTGGGAGCGTGGCCGGTCCCCTTAAATAGGGGCCGGTTCCCTTAATTATTAAGGGGGCCGCCCTCCCAAAACGGCCATAAAATTTGTCTTTTACTGGGGAAGGTTTTTCTAGAACATTTTTACCATTTTCGGTTGAAAATTTGAATTCATATATTTTTAATGATTTAAACATATTCTTTTATTTCCAAAAATGATTTTGTAAAAGATATAAAATGTTTTGTGACATTTTATAAAAAGGCTAGTGTTTAAGAAAATTGTTCCTTTGATTATAGAATGCAATAAACACTTTGTTTATTCATACCTTAAGTGATTTGGATGTAAAGAGAATATTTATCACTAAATACTTGTTTACGTCATAATTTTTAGCTCAATGGGTTTACGTTTTGTGATTATCAAAACATAGAGATATCGATAAATGTTAATAATGTTTTTAGGCATTATTTATATCAACAATCTCTAAAAATAAGCGCATAGGACTGGGGTCTCGTCTAATGAGGTTGCAAACATGGCCTCATTTCTTGGTTGTCCTCATGAGTCTATTCATTTTATTAATCTTGGCCTCCCGGTGGGAAAAAGGGATGAGTTTTTGCGATGGTTATAGTGACAGTATAAACAACTTTCATGATCGTCTCTCTAGTGGGAAAGCTAAATCTTTGTCCATCAGTGGTAGACTCACCCTTGTTAAATCCATTCTTGGAAGTCTCCCCGTTTACTACCTTTCCTTGATCAAAGCTCCGGTTAAAGTCGTCAAATACTCTGGAGGCTATTCGAAGTCATTTTGTTCGGGTTTTAAGAGCTTTGAACGAGACATAAGTTGGGTTAAATGGAACTCTATTATTCTTTATATGGAGAAGTGGGGAAGGGGTTAGGAGTTGGTAGTATTGCAGCTAAAAATCTAGGCCTCCTTGACAAATGAAAATAGAGATTTCTTACTCGAAAAAAAATGCCCTTGGCATCATGTTATTATAGACTTTTATGGCGTTGATGGGGGGTTTTGGAAACACTCCAAATAGTGTTGGTTCTGGAGGAACTTGGGGATATAACAATGGCTGTGGACAAAATTGACGAATCTGTTAACTCCTTAAAAATCTCCTTTTCTATCAAAATCAAAACTGGTTTAGACACTCGTTTTTAGAAGGATAGTTGGTGTGGATATGGGACTAGGCTCATGGATGCGTAACTGATGAGTGTCTAAATACTCATCATTTTATACTAATCTGAGCTGCCAAAACATACAAAAATACTCAAATATGTATCAAAATACTTAAAATATCTTAGAGGTGTGTTTTATATGTTTCAAATACAAAATATGCAAAAACAGATGAAAAACGTACAAAGTTTGCATAATTGGCAGTTTCAGTCCCTCAAGTTTCATAAATTGGCAAAACTAGTCCCTGGTTATTCTAAAAACATGAAAAAGTCATCAAAGGTCCTTTTTAATCATAAAGTTGCATATTTAGTCCTTTGGTGCAAAGTTTCACAAAATTACAAGTTTAGTCCCTGTACTTTGGAAATTGACATAAATGGTCCCTGGGATGTAAAAACTTTGAGAAAAGCAATTTTGGTCCTTATACTAATAATCTTTTGCAGGAATGGTCCTTGGTATGAAGTTTGGTGAATTTACATGATTGGTCCCTGAAGTTTCACAGTTTGGCAAAACAGGTCCCTCAAACTTTCAAACTTGACAGTTTTAGTCCCTGGGTGTTCAAAATGAGAAATTATCATTTAAGGTCCCTATACTATTCAAATTTTACAAAACTGGACCTTTTGATAATATTTTGGGAAATTACATATTTAGTCCCTCAAGAATCCGGAAATTACATAAATGGTCCTTTAATATTTAAAAATGGAAAATTATGTAATTTTAGTCCTTGGGTTATTCATTATTGGCAAATATGACCCTTGTGATTAATTTGGAAATATGCCACAAACAGCCCCCTAACTTCCAGCAAATTACACATTTGGTCCTTGTGGTGTATTAACTTAAAACCATACGGATCCTTTTTATTAAAACCCAAAATAAACCAAACAACCAAGCCCATCCTTTCATGTGATCCACCAGGCCCAGTCCAACCCCAAGTCAAACCCCGGTCAACCCACAAACAAAAACCACTACCCCGCTTTTCTTCTTCCTCCCACACCACCATCACTGCTTCAATACCACCCCTCCACCTCAACCCCCACCTGTCCCAACTTGCTCCCCACACTTCACCACCTCACCCTCCACCTCACACAACACCCCAAGCCTCATTAAACCCCTAAAATCCGCTCCACGCATCCTACAGTACCCATGGAGACTTTGGCGCCAAAAAGCATATTTAAACGGCCAGGATTGGATAGACATGATCAAGGGTTGGAAATTGGTGGGAATTACCCCAGTGGGTCCCACAAACTCAGAGGAGGGCTACAAATGGGAAAGAAAGCAGAAGTGATGGATTATTAGTTTAGTCTTAGTGTAGATTAATCGTAGGTCATGTTCTTTCTAATTTAGTTGTAATTTTAAGTTAAATCCTATTGTACTCAGTTAATTTCATGTCTTTTAATCTTTAAATCAAGTTAATTTCAATTATCAATTGCTATCTCAGTTTATGCAAAATTGTTCTTAGTTCAAAAATCACCAATTGTCCAGTTGTTGTTTCTAGTTGTTAATCTGGTTATATAAAGTTAACTTAAGCTTTGACAAAGCTTATTTAAGCTCTTATATACCTTGAATGTTTGCTTAGATTACAAAAGAAGAAAATACCAAGAAAATCAATAAAATAGAAAATAAATAGAAAATTATTTGTAAAGTAGAAAGAAGAAGATGGAGCAGGTTAATTCTGAGTGGATTATGGTTTAGAATCCTATGGGGGATACTAGGTTGTGATCTTGGTCTTGGTTCATTAATCTCAGTCACATACCATTTGTAAGTTATTTCATGAATAATTGTAATTCTTAGTTTCTGCTGTTTTTGTTGTTAATTTAGTGTTTAAATAAGTTTATAATATACTAATAATCATTTAGGAAGATATAGTTTGGATTAAATTAGTGTGTAGTAGTGAAAATTCAAAACAGATTCAAGTTTAAGGGGTGTTTGGTTTAGACTGATTCACCATATCTCAGTAGTATTTGTTGTCTAAAATTGCTTCCTACATGTTAGTTTAGGTATAACTAGGTTTATTCAGTCATAAGAATTAAGTGTCATTCTTGAAAAAGTCAAAACAACCCTAGATTCACCTTGACAGTTAACTGTCAAGGTTTTTAGGTTTCCAATCGTACCCATTTTGACTTAAGGAAGTCATTCTAGCATAATTCACCATTAGTAACACTTAATACATCAATCTAAGCTAGATAGACCAAATCAAAGCTCAAAATAGTCAAAGCTACAAGTTCTATCAAAAGTCAAAATTTCCATCATCTCAGATTTTTATAAAACTTCAAGTATTTGTTGTGAATTTAATGATTGCTTTGATGACCTGAAATTTGTTCCTAGTTCAAGTCCACCACCTCAAATTTGATTTCACACCTTCATTGTATTTTTAGGATTTTTGTAGTGGGCCCCACTCACCCCTAAACACAGCTGCAGGGAGTAAACCTCCCCTGTGCATCAGCAGCTCAGGCTATCACCCCAACTTTGTGGTGGTTTTGTGACCACCACAGTGGGCCCCACACCCTCTAAATAGTTTCTCTCAACCCCCCTCCTACCATAGATTAGAGATTGACTCTTTGTTTGACCTAAGTCACTGTGGACCCCACCTAAATCAGACCCAATACCTTGTCCCTATTCTGAGTTCTAATTGGTTTTTGAATTAGCTTATTTTGGTTTATAAGCTTATCTACTGAGCTTATTTGATCAAATTAAGCTTTGACAAGTCCAAAGCACCTATTAGAACCAGAAAATTCCATAGTGGGTCCCACACCAGCTCATTTGAGCTTATTTGTCCATTTGGTCAACCAAAGTCAACTGTGGAGGTAATAAGCCCCCACAGTGCTTATTATTAAGCTAGAAAATTATTGTTTTTATTAAAGTTACTTATTTTTATGTATAATAAAGTTTTGTAAAATAAAAATCCAGAAAAAAACAATATAAAATTAAGTGATAGTTTCTATTTAATTTAATTTAATTTTAATTTTCATTTTTATATTTTTATTAAGTAATCTATATTTTTTATATTTTTATTAATTTCCTTATATATTAAAGTAATTTAAATAATTTTATTAGATTTTTATATTGTCATTTGGTATTAATTAGAATTAATAATAGTTTTATTAGTAATTAATCAATAAATAAATTTTAAATAGCATAAATAATTTTTATATAGCAACACCTAGTTTTTATATTTTTTATAGCTTTTATAAGTCATAATATAATTTTAGTAATTTTTCTAGAATTTTTACTGTTCATTTAATAGTTTTCATAATTTAAATAGTTTAATTAGATATTAATTAATAAATAGAATAATAATTAGTTAACTAGTTTAAAAATATATAAAATAAAGTTTTTATAATTTTTTAGGATTCCCATGATGGTTAATTAGATATATAAAATTTTTCATAATTTTCTAAGTTAGTTTAATAATATTTATAATTTAAATTAGTTTAAATTGTTTAATTAATATAAATAGTTTTTAATTAATAAGAAATTCACAAAAAGACAAAAAGATTTATTTTTATTTTTTATACTTTCTTCAAGTTCTATTTTAGGTTTAGAAAATATTTTTATAAGTTTTTAGTTTAATTTGTAGTATTTATAATTTTTAGTTTGATTTTAAATAAATAGTTAAATAGTTTTTATTTAAATAATTAATAATAAATAATATAATAATCTAAAAAATAGTTTTATTTTCATTTTAATTTTATTTTAAGTTTAAGTTTATAGAATTGTCATTTTTTAACCCTTGTAATTTATTTTTCTTAAAACTCACCTTTTTCTCAGCACGCAGTCGCGTCTGATTTTAATTTGGTGAACGTTTTAAACGTTTTAAATACCTAGGTTTCACGTAATCATTCCATTAGCTTATTTAAGTTATTTTAAGTTATAAAACCCTAGTCTAAACACACACACACACTTTTATACCATTCCCTGTTCTGATTCACTCGATCACAGATTCGTTTATAATATCACATCGCACACCTCGTTGGGACTTACGACCCGGGAAAACACTGTATTCCTCGAAAGCATTTGCCTCATCTGTTTGACTATTATAGTTGGCCATTCAAGTGGCTGATTAATAATTATCTGACTGTTTGAGGCGAATCAAAATTTGGCGCCGCTGCCGGGGAGGTTGTGCGCTTATTTTAAACGATTTTGCGTATTAGTAAACCTGAATACACATCCATTGTATATTTACCATCTTTTATCTATATTTTTATAAAACAAAACACAAAAATATTCACCTTTACACCCCTACCTATTTGATTCTTCATTTCTCATCCCCAAAACCCTTTGATTCTACCTTCTTCCACTTATCTCATAATTGATTCTAATGGCATCTCTCGATGACGATTTCTTTAAACAAAGGGCCTTTAAAAGCGAAGTTGAAAAACTTATGGCCTTGTCAAAAATGTCGAGATGTCATGTGGATTATGATGGACCTTCGATTCCTATTCCCTCTCCGGTGAGGGAAAGAGATCATGAAACCGAGGTGACAAAGGACCTTGTACTTTCCTCTGACGATGGAGGTGCTAAATACGTCCAAACCACGGTTGTCCAAAAACCTGAGCTCACAAATGTTCCTAAACCTTCAAAAATCAATCCTGATCTTTCACGGTTTACAGTTAAAAGTTTGTCAAGCAAACGTACAGAGCTTAGGGCAATTACTGAAAAGAATGACTTACCTAACCTTCACGTTTATCAAGAACCAAAAACCGAGACCATAACGGAAGTGGTGGAAATTCCTAGCTCTCAGAGCACACCACTTGTCCCACCTCCAGATTTTGTTCCTTGTGACGGTTGTGGTGAGCCGCTTTTCGGTTTTCCATGTCATTGGTGTACATGTGAACAATGTGGTAATGATATTCAAAACGGGAGTTGTTTGTTTTGTGGATCGAGTAATTCATTTGCTTATAATCCTAATCAAAACTCATTCAACGGCTCCTCAAATTTTTCAAACTACTCATCACATTCATACGAGCAAGAATCATATTATCCAAATATCAATGATGCTTCGTATCAAAATACACCAAGCCAGACTCAACAGTTTTACTGTTGTGAGTACTGTGGAGGTCCACACTTTAGCTCTGATTGTCAAACAAGGAATCCATTTCCTTGTAACAATTACGACTATTCGTTTCAAGACCCACCTCCACAGTACCAAATGAACCAAGCAACTCCTCAAAGCCAGCAAGATCCTTGTCTAGAGGTTCTTGAGAAACTTAAAAACATTAAGGAGGAGTTAGCTAATATGTCGTTTCACAATGCACCAAGTTCTTCTTGTGTATATTGTGGGGGTCCTCATGATGATTTTAAATGTCAACCGTATTATAAACCTGAATATTGTTCTAGTTCTAATACATCCGGTTTTGACACATTCACACCCCCACAGTTTCCACTCACTCAATATTCTCGTGATAAATCTATCACGGAATTACTTGTTGAAAAACATGCTGCTAGAGACGAAAGAAGCATGGAAGAATTACTAGTCTTAGAACAAGCAGCTATAACACGTACTAAATTTCAAAATGCTGTTTTTCTCGATGAGGATGATGAATGTGATGATACCTCATCATGTTCATCAGTTGAGACTCCTTCCATGCATATACAGGGAGAAAAGAATATAACTGAATCACCAGCAGTAGAAATAATGGAACTTGTAGACTCCATTACTGCTAGTCCTTCTCATCTCCCTGAGTATGATGTTATCACACCCGAGGTTCCCACTCACTCTCTGAGCATGGGGGACGAGCATCTTGACACTGTTCCTGATAAGGAATCGAACGAATTCATAAAGTCTAGTGTTGAGGACCTTGTCTCAATCCCAAGTGAGTCACAGGGAATTCTTGATCATGTGTGTGATATTCCTCCCCCTCTTGTCTTTCCAAATAATCACACTGAGATGTTCTCTGATTCTGATGAGAACTATTCTTTATCTTGTGGAGACATAAGTTATGTGGGGGAATTACCTTCTGAGCTTGTCAACTCAGAAGAAGAGAATGAGGAAGAAATAATCCAAGACGAAGCTCTTCGTCTTACATTATTAAATGCTAATCTTCTCATTTCTAGAATCGAGGCTCTTAATGAAAAGCCTATTTCATCTCCTATCCCCGTCAAGGATAGTGAGGTTTTGATCAATGATTCTATTCCTGAATTGCAAACGTTCCATTTTGATCAAACGGAAGAGAAGATAAGTGGTATCACCACCTCTCATTCTTATAATTCTCTTCCCGTTTATGAATCATTTACTATTGAGGAGTTCCCTAATGAACTTGCTCAAATCAATCCCGAATACGAATCATTCACCTTTGAGGAGTTCTCCGGTGAACTCACTCATATCATATCTCTACCGGAGTATGATAATTTCTATTTTGATCTAGACATACCCATAATATGTCTTGATCAAACGAGCTTAAATGAGGAGATTCATGAAACAATGAATTCTCCTATTGAAGATGAGGAGTTAATCATGATTTTCATCATGACCTTCTTTCTTTTCTTCATATATCCTGTGGCTTATCCTGTTCTTCACTCTTTCGGGAGTGAAGACATTATCTTTGATCCCGGCATTCTCATTTATAAATTATGAGCCGGTTACTTATCTCATCGGTGTGGAACTTTCACGTGCTTCAAATGTTTATCCAAACATCTTGAATGAAAGTCCGATTGAGATTGTCTCTTCCACTTGCTTCCCCATGGACAAATAAATTCGGGGTCGAGTCAAGCTAGTGACTCGGGAATCAAAAACATTAGCATAAACATGGGTTTTCACCCGTGTGTAACACCCTAGTGTGGGGGAGATGCCCCACATGTTGTATATATATATATTCTTAAAAATTAAAAAAAAAAAAAAATGTAAATATAGTGATAGCTTCTATTTAAGAAGTTTTATCTAAAAAATATTTGTATGTATATACATCTTAAATAAAGGCTATAGAGTATTTCCTTCGTACGTTCTAAGTTCGGTTTAACACCCGGTACTTTGAATATTGAGGACAATATTCAGTTCTAAGTGTGGGGGGAGATTCGTCTAACGAATTTAAACACATGTTCCATCAAGAACCCCCATTTTAGCCAAAATTTTAAAATTTTTTCTCACTTAGAACGCAATAAATGGTATCAATCCTCCATGTCTAACCCACAACAGGATTGGCTAATCCAGGAGCAAACGGTTCTTGGTAAAGATAACTCAAACCCGTTTATGGCTTGCAATTTGCCAAAAATTGTATGGTTCCTCAACTCCCCATTATCCTCAAAAGCTAATGAGTTGGCTAGCCCGCAAGATTATAGCTTGTGGTAAAGGCTGTGGAAAATCCATAATTGGTAATCAGCTCACCAAGATGTTGACTATTCCATCAAGAGTTGGCTAGTCCAGAAGCAAACGGCTTTTGGTAAAGACTAATCAAATCCGTTGACAGCTAGTGGTTTGCTCAAAATCACACGGTTATCAGGTGTGCCACAGTTCTTACACCTGGCTACTCCAGAAGTGATGGCTTTTGGTAAAGAGATAAAATCCATTAAGTTTTTCTCAAATAGATTGCTAGGGACTAGCAATAGTTTAGTGTGGGGGATTGATGAGTGTCTAAATACTCATCATTTTATACTAATCTGAGCTGCCAAAACATACAAAAATACTCAAATATGTATCAAAATACTTAAAATATCTTAGAGGTGTGTTTTATATGTTTCAAATACAAAATATGCAAAAACAGATGAAAAACGTACAAAGTTTGCATAATTGGCAGTTTCAGTCCCTCAAGTTTCATAAATTGGCAAAACTAGTCCCTAGTTATTCTAAAAACATGAAAAAGTCATCAAAGGTCCTTTTTAATCATAAAGTTGCATATTTAGTCCTTTGGTGCAAAGTTTCACAATATTACAAGTTTAGTCCCTGTACTTTGGAAATTGACATAAATGGTCCCTGGGATGTAAAAACTTTGAGAAAAGCAATTTTGGTCCTTATACTAATAATCTTTTGCAGGAATGGTCCTTGGTATGAAGTTTGGTGAATTTACATGATTGGTCCCTGAAGTTTCACAGTTTGGCAAAACAGGTCCCTCAAACTTTCAAACTTGACAGTTTTAGTCCCTGGGTGTTCAAAATGAGAAATTATCATTTAAGGTCCCTATACTATTCAAATTTTACAAAACTGGACCTTTTGATAATATTTTGGGAAATTACATATTTAGTCCCTCAAGAATCCGGAAATTACATAAATGGTCCTTTAATATTTAAAAATGGAAAATTATGTAATTTTAGTCCTTGGGTTATTCATTATTGGCAAATATGACCCTTGTGATTAATTTGGAAATATGCCACAAACAGCCCCCTAACTTCCAGCAAATTACACATTTGGTCCTTGTGGTGTATTAACTTAAAACCATACGGATCCTTTTTATTAAAACCCAAAATAAACCAAACAACCAAGCCCATCCTTTCATGTGATCCACCAGGCCCAGTCCAACCCCAAGTCAAACCCCGGTCAACCCACAAACAAAAACCACTACCCCGCTTTTCTTCTTCCTCCCACACCACCATCACTGCTTCAATACCACCCCTCCACCTCAACCCCCACCTGTCCCAACTTGCTCCCCACACTTCACCACCTCACCCTCCACCTCACACAACACCCCAAGCCTCATTAAACCCCTAAAATCCGCTCCACGCATCCTACAGTACCCATGGAGACTTTGGCGCCAAAAAGCATATTTAAACGGCCAGGATTGGATAGACATGATCAAGGGTTGGAAATTGGTGGGAATTACCCCAGTGGGTCCCACAAACTCAGAGGAGGGCTACAAATGGGAAAGAAAGCAGAAGTGATGGATTATTAGTTTAGTCTTAGTGTAGATTAATCGTAGGTCATGTTCTTTCTAATTTAGTTGTAATTTTAAGTTAAATCCTATTGTACTCAGTTAATTTCATGTCTTTTAATCTTTAAATCAAGTTAATTTCAATTATCAATTGCTATCTCAGTTTATGCAAAATTGTTCTTAGTTCAAAAATCACCAATTGTCCAGTTGTTGTTTCTAGTTGTTAATCTGGTTATATAAAGTTAACTTAAGCTTTGACAAAGCTTATTTAAGCTCTTATATACCTTGAATGTTTGCTTAGATTACAAAAGATGAAAATACCAAGAAAATCAATAAAATAGAAAATAAATAGAAAATTATTTGTAAAGTAGAAAGAAGAAGATGGAGCAGGTTAATTCTGAGTGGATTATGGTTTAGAATCCTATGGGGGATACTAGGTTGTGATCTTGGTCTTGGTTCATTAATCTCAGTCACATACCATTTGTAAGTTATTTCATGAATAATTGTAATTCTTAGTTTCTGCTGTTTTTGTTGTTAATTTAGTGTTTAAATAAGTTTATAATATACTAATAATCATTTAGGAAGATATAGTTTGGATTAAATTAGTGTGTAGTAGTGAAAATTCAAAACAGATTCAAGTTTAAGGGGTGTTTGGTTTAGACTGATTCACCATATCTCAGTAGTATTTGTTGTCTAAAATTGCTTCCTACATGTTAGTTTAGGTATAACTAGGTTTATTCAGTCATAAGAATTAAGTGTCATTCTTGAAAAAGTCAAAACAACCCTAGATTCACCTTGACAGTTAACTGTCAAGGTTTTTAGGTTTCCAATCTTACCCATTTTGACTTAAGGAAGTCATTCTAGCATAATTCACCATTAGTAACACTTAATACATCAATCTAAGCTAGATAGACCAAATCAAAGCTCAAAATAGTCAAAGCTACAAGTTCTATCAAAAGTCAAAATTTCCATCATCTCAGATTTTTATAAAACTTCAAGTATTTGTTGTGAATTTAGTGATTGCTTTGATGACCTGAAATTTGTTCCTAGTTCAAGTCCACCACCTCAAATTTGATTTCACACCTTCATTGTATTTTTAGGATTTTTGTAGTGGGCCCCACTCACCCCTAAACACAGCTGCAGGGAGTAAACCTCCCCTGTGCATCAGCAGCTCAGGCTATCACCCCAACTTTGTGGTGGTTTTGTGACCACCACAGTGGGCCCCACACCCTCTAAATAGTTTCTCTCAACCCCCCTCCTACCATAGATTAGAGATTGACTCTTTGTTTGACCTAAGTCACTGTGGACCCCACCTAAATCAGACCCAATACCTTGTCCCTATTCTGAGTTCTAATTGGTTTTTGAATTAGCTTATTTTGGTTTATAAGCTTATCTACTGAGCTTATTTGATCAAATTAAGCTTTGACAAGTCCAAAGCACCTATTAGAACCAGAAAATTCCATAGTGGGTCCCACACCAGCTCATTTGAGCTTATTTGTCCATTTGGTCAACCAAAGTCAACTGTGGAGGTAATAAGCCCCCACAGTGCTTATTATTAAGCTAGAAAATTATTGTTTTTATTAAAGTTACTTATTTTTATGTATAATAAAGTTTTGTAAAATAAAAATCCAGAAAAAAACAATATAAAATTAAGTGATAGTTTCTATTTAATTTAATTTAATTTTAATTTTCATTTTTATATTTTTATTAAGTAATCTATATTTTTTATATTTTTATTAATTTCCTTATATATTAAAGTAATTTAAATAATTTTATTAGATTTTTATATTGTCATTTGGTATTAATTAGAATTAATAATAGTTTTATTAGTAATTAATCAATAAATAAATTTTAAATAGCATAAATAATTTTTATATAGCAACACCTAGTTTTTATATTTTTTATAGCTTTTATAAGTCATAATATAATTTTAGTAATTTTTCTAGAATTTTTACTGTTCATTTAATAGTTTTCATAATTTAAATAGTTTAATTAGATATTAATTAATAAATAGAATAATAATTAGTTAACTAGTTTAAAAATATATAAAATAAAGTTTTTATAATTTTTTAGGATTCCCATGATGGTTAATTAGATATATAAAATTTTTCATAATTTTCTAAGTTAGTTTAATAATATTTATAATTTAAATTAGTTTAAATTGTTTAATTAATATAAATAGTTTTTAATTAATAAGAAATTCACAAAAAGACAAAAAGATTTATTTTTATTTTTTATACTTTCTTCAAGTTCTATTTTAGGTTTAGAAAATATTTTTATAAGTTTTTAGTTTAATTTGTAGTATTTATAATTTTTAGTTTGATTTTAAATAAATAGTTAAATAGTTTTTATTTAAATAATTAATAATAAATAATATAATAATCTAAAAAATAGTTTTATTTTCATTTTAATTTTATTTTAAGTTTAAGTTTATAGAATTGTCATTTTTTAACCCTTGTAATTTATTTTTCTTAAAACTCATCTTTTTCTCAGCACGCAGTCGCGTCTGATTTTAATTTGGTGAACGTTTTAAACGTTTTAAATACCTAGGTTTCACGTAATCATTCCATTAGCTTATTTAAGTTATTTTAAGTTATAAAACCCTAGTCTAAACACACACACACACTTTTATACCATTCCCTGTTCAGATTCACTCGATCACAGATTCGTTTATAATATCACATCGCACACCTCGTTGGGACTTACGACCCGGGAAAACACTGTATTCCTCGGAAGCATTTGCCTCATCTGTTTGACTATTATAGTTGGCCATTCAAGTGGCTGATCAATAATTATCTGACTGTTTGAGGCGAATCAGTAACCAAGGATATTCGCTTTAGAAACTCACAAAAATTGCAAAGTCGCTGATCGTTGGAAGTTGGATAATGACGCACGGGGTGGGACTTGGTCTTGAAGATTTCCTCCTAGTGGTAGAGTATAGACGATCTTTCGTCGCTTCTCTCTCGTATTCAAAACTTCCATCTCGCTTCTAATGGTGTCGGCAAATGGTCTTGGAATGGGGATTCATCGTGATCGTTCAAGTTGAAATCATTTTCTCTAGCAATCCAAAACTCTTGCTTTGGCGACTATGTTATTGGTAACATCACGTATTCACGTCTGAAATAACTTAGTTCGTCGCAAAGTTAATATTTGCATGTGGAAGGCCTCTCTAAATAGATTACCTGCGAGGGTCAATCTCTCTCATCGAGGCGTTAATATCCCTTCATTGGCTTGTCCTTTCTGTGCTAGTGATGTGAAGGAAATTGATCACTGCCTTATTTCATGTCCTTGTGTGCTTCCAGTGTGGAGGAAAGTCTGGTGTTAGTGGAACTTCCCCTTCCCTTGGTATTCCATTCTTTCTCGATTTTAGACATAGCTATGGGAACATTCACGTGCATGGTTGTGCCAGTTTAAACACGATTCTCAACAAAGTCTTTTTTGCACTCTTTGGGTAATTTGGCAATGGAGGAACAAAATTATAAACGGTGATAGGAGTTGGTTAGTATTATTAAAGATGATATCTTTTCGGCTTTATAGAGGATCGCAAAGATCTGGATTTCTGCTAGACTTTTCCATGACATCCATCTGGAGTAACTAGATTCCAAGACTTTTCGATTTACTATCTATTTCTTGATTTGTAATTATTCCTGGTTATGTTTGTTGTCTTCCTTGTTGTAGACTGTTGTACCGTCTTTGTGGTCTCCTTTTTGGAGCCACGTTTTAACGAGTTGAGCTTTAAGAAGAAAAAAAAAGGGGGGGGGGGGGGGGGTTAATATTCAATATGGTATAATCATGATATGAACTAACCGGATTAAAGTTGGCGTGGCTAACCCGTTTACTTATTTGTAAGAATTTGTTCTATCTAACTTTTAATCAGTCCCTCCTCTTTATCTAACATTTTTTTAACATATAAATTATCTAACTCGTTTTAGATAACTAGGTTATACTAGTCGTGTTTGACACAATTACTCGAAGAGAGTCTAGATTAGCGTTAAAAATATTGACACATTAGTTAAGCAGTCCGTGTTTGAATTTCGGAATACAAACCCGTCAATCAAAATGGTCATCTCTAAATCCTTGTGTTAGTACAATCAACATATATGAAAAAAAAAAAAAAAAAAAAAAAACCCTTAAATAAATAACATTTATAAACCACATGTGTCAATAAATGTCATCTGCCACAAACCATGTTTTTCTTTAACTCGTATGCCTTAACTGATGGTCTTTCATTAAAATGGGCATGATTAAATTTCTTTGATGAATGTAAGAATTTTAGGTAAGGAGTCAAGTAAATGTTAATGACCCATGCAGTTGTGTATGACCAATACCTTTTTGTCCAATTGATAATCGAAACCAAAGGGACTCGATTCCTATCTTATCTCCCAATGATTGTGACCCCGCTAGCCTTTGCACTTATTGCCCTCATTACCCACCATTTGATTTGTCCCTTTCTACTTCACAACTGTCAGGGGACCTAACTAGGACCACGTAAAAACTGACGTTAAGACTAAAGAACTCCTTAATATTAAGGTGTTGTCGTCTTATTCTCATTTATCTTTTTCTAATTATCAATGTTACAATGCCTATCGGAACTGATCTGATCAAATTAGGCTCTAGTTTAAAACGCCGTGTACAAATTTGGTACAATATGTTAAAGTTTTCCAAGAGTAGTAAGTTCAGTGGTTATAAATGTTACACTCTGTTCCCGAGTATAAAACGGAAGAAAGAGAGATGGAGAGGGAAAAACGAGTGAAGTAAAGAGGAGAGGAATATATATATATATATATATATATATATATATATATATATATATATATATATATATATATTTTATCTTGTGTTCCCGAGTTGAAAAGAAAAGAGAAGGAAGTAACAAAAAAAAGAGCTTTAAAATCAATTTCACTCCATTTCATCTCAATTTGGGAAGTAAATTAGGAGAGTAATTTTGATGTAATTTACCACCCTTTACTTTTTTCTCCCCTCCTAAAAAATCTCTGAAACACAAATTTTTTTTATTACCATCCTAAACCTTTCTCTTTCACTTCAAAAAATAAACTCGGGAACAGAGTGTTAATCACGATATAACAAGAACCTTCCGCTCATCCTAAATTTTGTTTATATAAGGCAACTTGTTCAAGCCTATTTTTCATTTGGAATTTAGCATGACCGAAAATTGTTCTAAAATCCAACTTGTTCGAAACTAAAAGCCAATAAACGACACATCTCAGAAAGTAAAAAAGCCATGAAGTTTCCTATAAAAAAAATAAAATAAGATAAAATAAAATAAAAATAAATGAACGAAACAGTAATAACTTGGGCAAAATTTAGAAAAGCATGAAGGACACCAAAAGCTTTTAAAAACGCATAAGTTTTTAATCAGATGTTCTGTTTCAAGCATTGTTTTTAATCAGATGTTTTAAACATTTTCAAAACGTAATAAAGATAAAATACATGTTATAATCAGCATTTCTCAAATCTCAACACACAAGTCGTGATAAGTTTCATTTGTCACATATATTTTTGATAACTGATTCACATTCTTTAACTGAGGGTCTTTATGACAGACAATTTACTTTGGTGAATGCTAGAATGAAGTGTCAGGTGACGATCGAGTGAAATGAACGTGACCAACACCATTTTTTGGTCCAATCTAATCTTCCTATGACTGTGACTTGCCAACCTACACCAAATTCACTTCTATGGTATTTATCGTCTAACATTTGTGCCTTTCTGCTCCAAATGGATAAGCTGCAAAACTAATGCTAGGACAGGTTACACAGATTAAGATCGAGCTTTAATAGTCCATTAAGGGCATGATTCACAATTTATGTCAGTGTGTACCTAAAAACGGGTAAATGGAAGACATTTTTTTCATTCAAGTTACTCGGGAGGGCGAGTCTTGTGAGGACATCACTTATCTTACTATTACTATGTCACTTTCGTGATGGTTTATGAAAATGAAAAAAACTTAATTAATATTATAAAATGCATTACAAACTTTTTAAAATGGAATTCGCAAAGAATTATACCAACTCTAAACGCTTCAAGTCACAATCAATGTTCGAGTTGATCTTGCATGAATCTTCATCATAACCAGATTCGATAAGCTGGCACATGGTAGGGATCCATAATAGGTAATTACAGTAATCATTCAGCTCATATCCTGGTTAATGGTTGTTATGACTTGTATCGGTCTTCACATTTGCTCTTAACTAGATAAACTTTTAACAAACATTTAAAGTTAAATAAGCACATGCAGAGTTTGAATCTGTTTTAAAGTTGAACTATTTATAATAACTGCGCACGCGCTGATTTTTTTTAAATTTTTGTTAAATGATATATTTTTATTTATTAAAAAACAAATAATTTAATTTTTGTTTTTTTTATTTATGATTTTTAATTATATTTGTTTATTATTAAAGATAATCATTTAAAAAGTTTAATCATATTGTTAGTTGTATCTTATATATATTTTTTGTATTTATCATCTACTGGTATAGTATATCAACAAGGAAATAGTTGTATCTTAAAAAATAATAATTAAAATATTACCTAAAAAGGAAATAATCTGTTTTTGAAATACGAAAGTCCCCCCTAGGGGTTTTGTTTTATTATATAAAAGATAACCACGGGTTAATTAGGTTCCTTTTTTTTTTTTTTTTTAAATTTATTTTACGACAAGTTGACAACTATCTATCTCAAATATATACACCACAAATCTATCTCACATGTTTTAAATATAACTTGAACCCACAACCATTTGATTGATAAATTTCTTACACAACATAAGCTACCATTACGATATTCCGAAAGATAAGATGGCTTTCGGTTTCATAATTTCATTACCCATATATTGGTTCTTAGTTCCATTTTACGTACATCAATAACACGGGCTATATGCATAAAAATAAATAAATAAATAAATAAATAAAATAAAACCTTACAAATTTCAAAACAAAGTAAGAGTATGTTACATCAAAAATATTACTCGTAATAGAATATTGTGTAAGTGTAGCAAAATCTGTATATTGCACTATTGTGAACCCGATACAAAATATACAAATACATACTAGTAGAATAGTGTAGAATTGGCCTTGAGCCCAAATAGAATCTAATACAAGAATCTACTACCTCCGTCCCATAAAAACTGTCCAGTTTGACTTTTCAAAGTCAAACTGGTTGAACTTTGACCTTATTTATTTTTGTGGTTATTATATAATACTTGATGCAAAATATATGAATAGATTGAGTTTTAAGTGTATTTTTCATTGGTATAATTTTTCATCAAGTATTATATAACACATAAAAAATATTTAAGGTCAAAGTTGAGCCAGTTTGACTCTGAAAAGTCAAACTGGACAGTTTTTATGGGACGGAGGGAGTAATACAAAACAAGCCCATAACAAGTAACTTATGGACTTGTATTAGATTCTATTTGGGCTCAATCCCGATTCTAGACTATTCTATATAATTGTATATTTTGTATCGGTTTCACAATAATGCAATATACAGATTTACCACACTTACATGTTGCACTTACCATTGTTTACCACACTTACCATTGTTTGTACGTACAGTTCTAAAAGTAAATGTTATCTCTTGCAAAATAGAAATCGTGAGAAAAATGACACTAATTGATTTGTTCACTGGCATGGTATGAGATAATTCATTCTAATTCAGAACAAAATTCTAAAACGAAGAGTGACTACTAATTTCTGCTCGTAGTTCCTCTATTGTTAGTTCATGATACAAGGATTTGAGGTTAAGGGATCCGAACTTTGTTATAAAATAGCGACGATATAAACCGAACAATGTAACAGTATATGATAATTAGCAAAATACAAAATATCTTTGAAATAGAACAACTTATATTTTAACAAGCACACAAGCTCTACTAAAAAAACTCTTCCAAATATTGTGACAACCTTAAGTAGTAGTAATATGGTGTGTCATGAACCAAGCCGCTAGTATCGCATAATTAGTGCATAAACACATAAGAGGTGAATATCGATACAAGATTCAGTTCTATTTGGATGTTAGTTGCCTTACGCTCTGTTCTCGAGTTTGTTTTTTAAAGTAATGAAAGGTGATGGGAAGGGAAATCAAGAAAAGAGGCGGTTCTTGAGTTTTTTTAAGATGAAAAGGTAGGGGACGGGAAGGTGGGAAAGAGGGAAGGGATGGACTTTTGTGTGTTAATATGTTCCGCCCATATTTGAGGGAAACGGGTTCTATTGGCAACATGGGCCTCTGTTAAATGACTATTATATCCTTATTTATTAGTAATATTAGTTCTCTATATTAGTAATTGACAAATGGTAAACTGACAACGGGTAAACCTTTAAATTGCTTGTTTACGAAACTGGGTTTTTAACATATATATAGCTGAACATTTTCAGTTCTCTATATTAGTAAATATTAGTGTGGCCCAATTTTTAACATATATGACCAATTTTCGTTTCAACTGTAGCGTGTAATTGTCGCATTATATTACTATGATCAAATCTTTGCCACATCTGTGTATTGTGGTTGTGTCCTTATACATGAAGTTGATCAACATCATTCATACCGTATAAATATGTCTCCAATGCGAGATAGGTTTACGGAAATCTATCAGAATGACAATGATGCGATCAAGTCAATCATATCAAAATATATGGAAGTTTGTTAGATCGTATAATTATTAAGATTGATAGCTGCATAAAAATTTATGGAACTTTGTTGAATCAAAATATATGGAACTTTGTTGAATCGTATATATGTCAAAAGATTTGAGCTATACAAAAATAAATTATGTTTTGTCATGGCTAATATTTTTTAGCTATTTGGGCCTCACCGGATGTCACATCATTTTAATACTCACACTTTAAAATACTCATTCACTCACAACTAAACACAACTTATTTATTTGGGCCCCACCCACCCCCAACTTCACTCACAGCTTTTCCACTTTCATTTTGTCTTTTCCTCGTCGAATTTGTGGCGAAATGGGAAACGGCAAGAAGCAATGGTGTTGTGGCGAGATTTCGACGTTGCCGAAATAGGTGAC
This sequence comes from Artemisia argyi, assembly GCA_030686995.1. Classification (NCBI taxonomy): domain Eukaryota; kingdom Viridiplantae; phylum Streptophyta; class Magnoliopsida; order Asterales; family Asteraceae; genus Artemisia; species Artemisia argyi. Next base: position 40,607,167 of record CM060676.1, on the reverse strand, counting down.
ACGTTGAATTTGGCGACCCAATTCGTTGCCACACCCGATCCTCTTAACTTTAGCATATATCCCGAAATATACTGACTTGCAAATTTAATTTGAACCTTTAGTTTAATATATGTTTAAGAAAGAAAGAATATTCTAAACCAAACGTGTATTTACTTTGAAAATTTTGATAACAAAAACTTAAAACGATATATGTGATCGTCCAACATCAATCTAAAACGTGAAAGATGATGAAATCATCAGAAAGTATCAAAAGTATTTGGTACTGAAAATTGACAAATTGTTATGGTAAGGAAGAGTATCAAGTGAGATTAGGAGGGGCTCGCTATACATATATTATTAATCTTTGTGGACAATTTGGGCTCCTTTGTACAGGTAAACCAGACTTATTGGACGGGGCCTGGTACCCGCTACCCACCCCTCTCTCTGCCCCTGACAATACATGTGTATGTTTCAGACTAATGACTTAGGGAATCTCCAATGTGCTAAACCAAGCCTCTATCAACAATATTTTTTCACAAACTAACTCTTCTAAGAAGAACAAGAGATATATTTTAACAGAGTGATCGATTTAGAAAATAACTAACAATGATTTATATAATATAAGGGAAAACCTAAAATTAACAAATGGGATTTTGATTTATAAATACGAGAGTTGGATCTAAAAATTGAGTCGATTGTCCAATAAAAGTCAGAATCAAGATGATTTGGTCAACATTACAGTAATTTATTCAGCTGTCAGATAAAAAAGAACTATAAAAATTGGGTTAAATTGCGAAAAAAGAAACTTAAAAAGCCTAATCATAAAATTTACTTTTACGGACTTAAGTTTAAAAGTGATTTATTTATTTATTTTTTGTTTTGGGCAAAAGGTTTCCCAGGTAAAATAAAGTTTAAAGTTACTAGTTTTCATAATTTTTAATAACTTTATAAATTTAACAAATACCCGCTAGACTTTATGTTTGTTTCTTAAAAAATAACGTTTATTATTATTGTTGTTTATAAACATTAGCATATTTAATGTATAGCACGTGATTATAAATATTTAAATGAAGCACAGGTTACTTTGATATGCGAATAAATGCATGAAATTGTACGCAACTACAACTACATATACCGGTGACTTATGTAATTGAAAACTAATTTATTCTACATCCGCGTTTAATGACCTGTGCATACACGGGTTAAAAAATTAAATAAAGCTAAACATAAATTCTATTATTGGATATGCAAAATACGTATATGCACGAGATTATCAATATAAAAATTAAATATGAGTTACTGTGATATGCAAATTAATATACGACATTGTACACATAGCAACGACTCATGTAATTTCTTTTTGATATGCAAACTAAAATCAATTTAATGAGATCTTATTATAACATAATTTCACGTAACACCCGGCATACCTCAGCGGAGCACGGGAAAGAAAATTATCGTCTTCAACATTAAGTCATTAACCGTGTGTAAAATAATTGTTTGGTATAAAAAAAATAAAATAAAAAATAAAAATAAAATTAAATAATCATTGTTTCATGGGTTCGGACTTCGGTAATACGATTATGGGCCAGCGTAGCAGTTGGGCTTCCTAGCTTACCTTTCTGATTGGTCTATATTTTTTTGGACGCATAGAAAGAACATGTTTTGTCGTTTTGACATGTTAACTTGTTAAGTAGCAATGTCATGAATAACATATACTATATGAATTAAAATTGGGAAGATTCTGAGAGCAAACAAAAAATAAGCTTTTTACTAAAGAATTACTATAACTTGAACCGTACCTTGAACGAAAAACGACTTATATCATCACTTGAATAACATAAACCTAAATACTGTTGCTTTAGCTCTTGAAGTAAAAAATATTGCAAACAATCTAATCAAGTGACTACAACGGTGAGTTATAATATTTGGACTTATAAACCGATACGAGCCTATTGGAACCTCGAACGGTAGGGCTGGCTCTTGATACCAATTGATACGAACCTATCCCATACTAGGCTCGTATCGGTTCATAAGTCCAAATGTAAAACTCATGCAAAAAGCTAGCTTGTAAGAGGAGGGGGCACCTAGACTTATAAACCATCACCCAATCCCATACTTGGGCGATGTGGGATCGTAACAACGGTTTAAAGTAAAAAAAAAAAAAAAAAAAAAAAAAAAAAATTAAACATACTAGCCGTAGCATTCAAAAGAAAAAGAAAAAAAATTAACACATTATAAATACCCACATCAAACCCATTTTCAAACACACACTTTCAAACACAATTCAAACAATAAATCAAACACAAAACAAAAGGCTTGTAAACTTCCCCACAACGCCAAACAAATCGAAAACTATGTCAAAAAACAAGCTAAAAAAGACGACAATGAACGCCAAGAGCCTATTGTCGAAGTGATTAAAAAGTTTGAACTCGCAAAGGCACTTAAAAGACGTTTGAGAGAACGATACGTTGAGTGCAACGACATCTCTGACGACAGAAAATATGCGATTGACCAGTTTTTGTACGATGAATATCGCAAAGACGCTGCCGTTGTTGAGACTTTGTGTTCTTGTGTGAATCAAATACAAGACCAAATCTCCAACAATATAAGTTGGAGTTTTGAGGAAAATGTCCAAGCTGCTGCCGTTGAGGAACAACAACAATAACAACAATTTGTGCAAGGTGCATCAAGTTCATCTGCACCATGAGTTGTTGAGCAACAACAACAGCAACCTCATCTGGATCACTTTCAGCTAAGTTTTGAGGAAAATGTGGCAGCTGATAATGATGGCTGGAACTCTGAGAAGGAGCGGGAGCTGAGCAGGTTGGAAGCTCAGTTAGATGCAGAGAAGTTTGCGAGGTTCTCTGCGTATGAGGACGGTTTCGACTCCGAAAACTTTCAAACCTGGGATCACCCGGACTACAACTGAAGTTTTAATTATTAAGTTTGTAGTTTAGTTATTAAGTTTTAATTATTATGTAATGTTTTCAATCGATGTACTATTTTAATTATTAATGAAATTAATGTTTTATTAAGTTTGTAGTTAAAAAAAATTGAACTTGGTCGCCCTTACTAGGGCATCCAATCGCCTTGGCAAGGAAAAAGAGGGAGATTAAATCCCCTTACTGTGTCCAGCCTTAGGCTTAGTTTTGCATTGAAAAAACACTAATCATTCATGTGTAGATTTAGACAGATGCATATAGGCAGACAGACAGATGCAAATAAAACCAAGCGGAACTAGAACATGTTATTGATGCCGAGATGCTACACATAACTACTCAAGAAATAGTCTGATTAGTTAAAACTATAACATCATTATCACCAACACTAAACCAATTTCCAATACATTACAAATACCGATATCGATACCGATACCGATACCAAACACAACCAATCGAAATCCATAAACATTCAGATGAAACCAGTTGCAACCATAAACTAGAACAAGGTTAATCAAATCTTCATACGAAATCAAACCAGATCTCTCCATACCGAAGCAAACTAAATTAAATGAAACCTCAATATTATATAATATACCAATCCACGAACTAACCAATCTTCCAACTTTAAAAGGGCGTTTGGTTCACATAATGTTTTGGAAGAAATTATAATCTTTGGAAGGAATTGTAATTTAACGTAATTATAATTTAAAGAATTGGAATGTGATGTAATTGTAATTGATGAAAGCGGTCAATATGTTTAGTTGACTCGCAACGTAATGAAAATCCTATGCTTTTTTGTCTATTTCTCATGCAAATGTGTATTTCAATTTATAGGAATGAGTACTCAAGTCAATCGAATTATGAGAATTAATTGGCACATTAATCTCCTCATAATGTTCCTCCATTATAGCAATAGTGGTTACAATTTATTTTTTTTACAAAAATTAAAAAGTTAATATAATAATAATAATAATAATAATAATAATAATAATAATAATAACTATGTTTTAATATGGATTCTCTCACTTGATGTAATTGAAGTCAGTAAATTATAATTACAACGCAAACCAAACGCGATTAAAATGTAATTCAAATTATAATTACAACAGATTACAATGAATTACAGCGAACCAAACGCCCCTAAATTACACAATAATTTACTAGTCTTCACAAAATCACATGCCATTACTTTTGTGCCAATAACCTAATCAAACCAATGCTTCAAGTTCATAAAACAAATTAAATCAACCGACCCACTAAAGTTTTACACCAATCAAAAGGCTAGAAAACAACCTACCTTTTTTTTTTTTTTTTTTTTTTTTTTTTTTTTTTTTTTTTTTTACATCTGGCAGCCGACGATTCGACGAACAAGTGCAGACCAAGCATACTCACAGACAGATTAGTAATATACAGTCGACATCAGATTTTGATGTAAACATTTTTTTTCTTTTACATAGCTCTTGATATCATGTATATTTCAAAGGAATTCTGAAAACACATATTATCTAATTCAATGAACTATAGAGATTACATGACAGTAAATAGAAAATTAATTAATATAAACCTAACAACTAAAGGGTCAAACCCAACGGGCTTGCGGACATTTATTATCTAACAATTACTTGTATATTTTTTGTGTAGAATTATAGTCAATTGAATACAAAAATAAGAAATGCTACATCCACTCACAAATTTCACATAAATCACCCACACGCTGAGATGTCATTCACTAATTGGTGGTATGAGAGATAAGAGAGAGAAATTGTAATAATCTCCACCAATGAGTGGGTGACACCTAAGCGTGAGGGTGATTTATGTGAAATTTGTGAGTAGATGTAGCATTCCTTTACAAAAATTGTAGTCAAACTATCCTCAAATAATAAATATTGTTTAGGATGTATACAATTTTAAAAAATAAGATGCTTTATACACTCATTAATTGATTGAAACACTCTAATTAATTGTATTTAGACTTTTATACCCTTATATGAGTGAAGGTGTAAGAGTAACTATAAAAGCATAAATATCCAAACACAATGAATTGGAGTCCTAATCATTTTATAAAGTGTGAATCACCTCCTTAAAAAAAAAAAAAAAAAAAAAAAAAAAATAGTTTTTCTCTTTCAGGAATATTCGAAACTGCATAAGGTTGAGTTTCTATCACAAGTTCACAACAATAGAATTCATATGCTATTTCCGTTTCTCGGTTTTACAACAAAGTCATAAATGGATTTTAAGGTTTTTTACTCCAAATAAGTTATTTAGGGTGCGTTTATTTTGAGGGTATGGATTGGGTTTGATGTTGTTTTGACATAAATTGCATGTTTGGTTCTCTCTTTTAATTAAGGGAATGATTGTTCGGAATCAAAATTGATAGTTAGCTATTTTGAGTGGTTTTGCATGGATTTCTAATTTTTGTGGGCCATTGTTTTTTTTACTCTCTCTATATATGTGAGACATCCACAATATATAGTATATTTTTTTGTTTTTCTTTCTATCAAATAATATTATTTTATTTAAAATTTATAATAAAATATATTTAATTAAATATAAATTTTCTCTCCTAAACCTAAATCAAATCTAAATCTTATACCAAATCCAAATCCTAATCCAAACCCACTTATAAACCAAACGGACCATTATTTAATGAGAAAATTTTATATATCCTCAACTTAAACTTTATATTTTTATATTTACCCGACCAAAACTAATAATGACATATGTACCCAATCAAAATATCAATTTGGGATATTTACCCATTTCTTTTTGGAACTCGTTAAAATAATTTATGTTATAAAATTCCTGTAAAAAACAGAAAGGGGTTGAATAGTTTCACCGTTTAGAATTACGTTTTAAACTGTTTTTAATTGTGTTATATTCTTTTTGTAAAACCGTTAGATTTAATAGTTATGTGAGATCTCTATACACACTAATAATATGTAAAGTAAGGAAAGTAAGAGTAAGAGATAAGGAAAGAACACAACCGCACAGAGACGTCGAGATTTATAGTGGTTCGGCACGAAGCTCACTTTTCGCCCCTACTCCACTCCCCGAGTATCACACTCGAGAGTTCACAATCACTATGTCAACACACTCCCTTCTGGCGGAGCAAACCGTACACAAATCTTACACGGAGTTTTATGACACTAAGCGGAATGTCGAGTCCTAATCCTAGCTAGGACCAATCAACACCAAGCCCACGTGGCTACACGAACAAGCACTCTTATCCACTTGGATTCACACAATCCAAGTCTTCACACGGACGATCACCCTGTCCAAATCTTCACACGGAAGATCACCCCGTCGAAGTCTTCACACGGACGATCACCCCGTCCACTTGAATCTTTACCCGATCCAAATCTTCGCAAACCTTCACTAGGTCCAAATCTTCACTTCTTGGACTCACACCTAAGTCCAAGTCTTCACACAAGCTGACACGACGACTCGAACAACTGATCCAATTTGAGTACCTCTACAGGATAGACCTCAATAGAAAATTGAAGAGTAACGGCAGTCCTAATCTAGATACACCACTTCACGGACTCACACTTTGTCTAGATTTGTCCTAACAAACCTAATCATGACTCACACACAAGTCGAATACATAAATTCACACTTATTACAACTTAGAGAGTTTGGGGGGAAGAAGAGAATCGTAACACTAGTTACGTTTGTGTGTGATGACTCTAACCCTTCGTTTCTTGACGAATACAAGTGTTCTTCTCTTGCATTTTGATATAGAGGGTGATGGGATCACTGATAATCACATACCGACATGTTATAATGATTGAAAGGGGGAAGAAAGAACAGAAAGTTTTGTGCAAAGATGGTTAGTTTTAAGAAAGAAACAATGCAGTATTTATAGCCATCAGGAGGAGCGAGGAGACGGTCCCTTAAAGCCAGATGGTCCTTTATATATATAAGGGACCGTCGACCTATTTCCTAGACCGTCCCGACAGACGCTCCTATTTTTTGTCTCGATGTGGCGAAAGTTTATCTGGTGAAAACTTATCTGATTTTAGGTGGGAAAATTAGCTGTTAGGAGATTTGAAATTAAAACTTATTTTCTTAATAAAACATTTCTTTTTAATTAGAAAAATACTTTTGTAAAAATGTCTTGTCACATAAAAATGTGTTGTTTTGACAAAATAAAATCTTTGATCACTTTACTAATGTCGGTATCGTGTTTGTTCATACCTGAAGTGATGTTGTAGTCGATACTTTGTCGAAACGATTTTTCTTGGTTAAAAACTTATCAAATGTAGTTTTACGTATCGTGTTTTTATATTTTGTGATTATCAAAACGTATAGAGTTCGAATAATGCAAATAACGTTTTTGACATTATTTGTATTAACAATTCCCATTGTACCCCTAAGGGCATCCACTATGATGGACCTTTTAAAAGGTTTATAAAATTGCCACATCTTACATTGTCATTAATTCTTAAAACTTTTCATACTATGAACCTATTCCTACTATGGTTAAAGCTTTTAAGATTTATAAATTGTTCCAACATAAATTAATGCTATTAAATCAAAAAATGATAATAAACACTTCTTGGACCTCTCCAAAATCCTAGACCTATTCATGCCACCTAGACATGAAATGGTTCCTCACTATGGTACAAAAAATCTTGGACCTCTTTATAAGTTTTTAGACCTATTCTTGAAACACCATAGTGGATACTCTAATAACTTAATAAAGAAATTGATCTTGAATAAATTCTTATCATCATCTGATGATAGTCTCTATCGACAAGTGCAGCTCCATAACATGTGAAAATCAAGATATACGTCTGTACAAGCTTTGCAATACTCTGGTTTTGTGCGAAAAAGTTGAATAACAATAAACATGGAACACTTTACCATTTAGTTACATAGTGCAGAATAATAGTTAAAACCTTGAAACATTATGGAAAAATTCGCTAACTTTTGATAATAATTTATGTTATTTCATCTGCAAATTGTCATAATACGTGATAAAAACCAACTAACATCAGAACATTAAATTTAACACATAACTACAAAACAAATAAGGTTATATGACAATCTTGATCATGTAAATGTGATCACGCAGTCATTCAAGCACCATTTTAATTTCCGTGTAAACCTAGATTAAAAGGGGAAAGGGAGGGAATATTTCCCGCTTATTAACAAGTGTATAACAGTCAACATTATTTTGGAAAATATTTATTATTAATTTTATAAATCTTAAAAACAATTAAATTAGTAATATGGGTAAATATGACAAATTATTATTTAAATTGGATATATATGTCATTATGAGTTTTGATTAGGTAAATATGATAATATAAGTTTTAAGTTAGGAATATACGAAATTATCCCTTATTTATTTATTTATGTAACAGTTTTTATAGGTAAGAGAACATAGTTTTATTCTCCAATAATTTGAGCATGCTTAAGTTTTTGAAACATATACTTGATAATAGGCTTCCAAATAATGGGTATTATTATTGATTTGAAGTATTACTGAAAACTCCGAATAATGGGTATTGTTGTTAAACTTGGAGTAAACCAATTTGGTTAAAAGCATCTTGGGTCATTTGTAAAAGTGGTTGTGGGGAAGTTTGTTTTAGGAAAAGCTTGTTTTATATGGTTGTTGTTGGGAAGTATTGGGCAAAGTTGGGAAATGATGTGTGTTGTGAAGAACTAAAATTGGCAGATGATGATGTTACGGGTTGTGGTGAACTCGAATTGCTGAAGAAGTCGGGTTGAATAAACTGTTGATGATCCAATCATTGCTTTGGTTATTCATGTTTGTTGAATGTGATTGAAAGTGTATGTGAAAGTGTATGAACTGGGGAAAAATTGCTTGCGTTTGGTTGTTTGTGTATTAAAAGTAAATATTTATTGAAAGAAAAGACCAAAGAGCCACTTAGGATATAGCTGTTAGATTAATAAAAAAGCCAATTTTGGGCATAACGCTGCACCCATAACGAACCTACAACGACACAAACGGTGCAGTTGGCGGCAATATAAGTACCAAAAATGTGCCTTTAATGTTGCTACAAGCCAGTGCACCGAGCACTCTCATATCAATATAATTATTTTATTAGTAAACTTTGTAAAAGAAATTTAATGTGACTTTTTTGCATTTGGTAAGTTATTTTTTATGGCAAAAGTTACAAAACAACTTGATACATACTTTGGTTATCGCTACTCATATACGAGTATCAAATTATTTTGGTGTGGCTTGAGTAGCACTTTGTATTGGGTTCTTATTTCTATGAAAAATAAAAAGTCTGCCATAAAATACATGTTGTCATAAGTCATAACATTAAGTGTAATGGTGTTCACAGATGATCGTATACACCATTCACATAACCAACAACTCACTACAACCTTTTTCAGGGTAGTGGCAATGGTGACGGTTTGGCCAACGGTTTGCCCCAAACCGCCGGGGACCACCGCCGCCACCCCAGCGGTTTGGGTGAACGGTGTGGTCTAGCGGGGAAGAACACTGCTGCGGTTTGGAACAAATATATACGTTGGACATTGAATGCTTGTGAACGTTGGAGGTAAAAACAAAAAGAAAGCCTTTAAGTTGGGAGTTTTATTGTGGAACAAAAAAAAAAAAAAAAAAAATGTTGATGGCGGTTGTGTTTAAGAAGACGAAGAAGAAGAAATGAATGAAGAGATATGTATTGCTTTGCATAGTTTCAGGCCTTTGTATTGCTTTGTCTTTTCTACTTTTTGGATTATTCTCCAGAATAGTTTCCAATTTTTTTTTATTTTTTTTAAGTATTATATAATTTTCTTTTTAAGTATTATGTATTTTTATTTTAATTATTAATGAAATATTATGTTTTTATTAAATTATTTATTTATGAAAAAAAAATAAAAAAATAAAAAGTTGATGGTTTGGAAGGTATGAAAAAAGTGACCATTGCGACTAAAAAAGAGTTGAGAGGTATGGAAAAAGTGTGAGTGAGGTGGAATGATATTATTGGTTGATTGGAAGGTATGGAGGAAATTGGGAGTGACCATTGCCACTACCCTCATAACAAACTTAGTGTAATAATTGACTGGGGTCACCACAAAAACATGCCCCACATAAGCACAAATATACCTCATAAAAATCAATCAAATAAAACACCACTTGTTCAAGACCAACTTAGTGTAATAAGACAACGCTTCACATTTGTTCATGCGTGCAAAATTTTAAAAGACCATGCAAATTGGAAATAGGTAGAAATTCCAAAAGTTTACAAATCAAAGGGTTAAAAAAAAGTTAAAGACATCGTAGTCCACCTCATTCAACATATCGGACAACGCATGGTGATTTCCAATGTTGCAAAAATTGGCCTAGGCGGCCTTGTAATCGGCGGTTACAAGGTAATCGGCCTTCGACCTTGTTGATTTTTGAAAATCGGGCAAAAAATCGGCCTGGTAAAAAATCGCCACTAATCGGTCAAAAATTGGCCAAATCGGCCACAAATCGCCCGAATAAAATCGACCAAATCGTCTTAATCGGTCAACTTAGGTCAACTTTAAAAAAATTATCAATTTAGGCATTATACTTAATTTGAGGATTGTTTATTTCACTTATAACGCACAATGGACCTCACAATTAAGAATTCGAGCTTTCTATTGATGTTTGAGAACATAGTAGGCTTGAAATCAGTTAAATTTTTTAGTTTGGTCTCTAGAAATACCCAAAACTTGCAGGAAATGCCAATCCGATTAATCCCGCCTAGACCAATTACATGCTACAGGGTGGTCGACCGCCTCACTACCGACTCACGATTTTTGCAACATTGGTGATTTCTAATCCCAACTATGAACCAGAGGATTCAGAAGAGGATGAGGTGCAGGAAAATAGACAAATGCGCATGGAGAAAGGCAATAAGAGAGCGTCTTCATCGTTCGATCCATCGCGTCTTTAGTTGCTGGTAAACCATTGCTGAGATGGGTTGATGAACCAATGGACAAATGCCCAATCGTCCCTTTTGGTTCAAAAGAAGGAAGATTGGGAAGCCTTTTTGGAGATAAAAAGGCAAGAAATGGACATGGAACAAAAGAAGTACGAACTACAACAAGAAATGTTCCGGTTTCAACAAGAAAGACAACGCCAGAAGGACCAAATTTTCTATAACACGACCCACGATCAACTGACTGGAATTCAACGTCAAAAAATGATGGAGATGAAGGAAACACTAAGGAGAAATATAATTTAGATTATTAGTTTATATTTTCAGTCTTTTTAGTATTTAATATAATGTTTTTAATTAATGAATTTAATAATATTGTTAAAAAATAAAATAAAAGTTGGTTGTTTTTTATACCTATTTGGTGGTGATGTTGGTAGTCGAGTGAAAAAATTAACGTGAAACTGAGTTGCCGGTGCTAATGTTGATCAATGTTATACTTATTCTTTGGGTAAATTGCAAAAATGGTCCTTCACGTTCCACGGAATTGCAAAAATGGGACCGAGACAAAAAGTAGCGCAAAAAAGACACCAACGTTCCACATTTTCGCAAATTCGCCACCGAGAGGCCTTTTCCGTTAGTTTTCCCGTTAAGTGCCACGTCCATGAGGGTAGTATCGTCATTTCACGGTTCCCCGGGTACTAAGCTAGTGACACTGTAGCTTGAGGGACTAAATTTGCAAGCGATTGTTTGCCTTTTTTACAAACGGTACACTATCCAGTCCTAGTTAAATATGAACGTTGCAGCACATTAAAGTTTCACACTTTCCGAAATCCGGCAAAAAATATGGTCTTGATTTGTGACTGTGGGAAACAAGCAACAATCAAAACAAGCTGGACAAACAGGAACCCAGGACGACGATTCTACTGTTGTCCTTCATGTGGGTTTATTGGATGGACGGATCCTCCAATGTGTTGACGAGCAGTTGCTGTCATTCCTGGCCTATTGAGGGCGAGGAATGAGCTTGAAGAAGAGTTGGAGGAGCAGTTGAGGTTGATGAGGGAGAAGGATCAGCGGATTAAGAAGCTCAACAAGTTTCTTATTTTTAGTTGGCTCTTTTTTTCATTGCCATTAAGTTGCTTTAGGTTGGTCGTTGGTATGTAGGTGTGTTGACATCTTTCTGGGTTGTATCATCACAGGGTTTAAGGTCATCCCTAGTTTGTATTGACCTTCATGTTAATAAAAAGTGTTTGATTTTAGCACTATAGTGGGATCATCGTTGTTTTGGTTGTCCTTGTTATTATAAGAAGACCAATGTAGTCAATAAGGTTCATTTTACTTGCAGAATCAATATGAAGTAAACTTGGTTTCTGGTTTCTTATCAACTTTGACTAACAAAAGTCAAAACAAGTTTGGGTCATTTGGTATACTTAAATAGTAGGCATGTTGAGTCATTCAATATACTTTAGTATATGATGATGGCAAACCACACATTGTGCAGAGCATTATGCAGCAAAATAAATAAAACAAAATGAAAACAAATACCATTCCTAATTAATCAAGTCTAAAAAACAAATCACGTACAAGTTATTGTCTAGAAGACAGAAACTCAGTTAGACAATCCATATACTCATTGTGTTAAAACACAGAAACAAATAACCAACCCGAGTTTATTGCACCACCACAATTGTGTTGACTAACTTGGCGACGTTGGCTTTTCTCTTGATCCTCTTCTTCTTTTGACCTCCACCATTCCTTGTAGATTGTGAGACTTGACTTGCTTGTGTTCCAACTTGAGGACTTGGCCCTGCTCCCACCTCTGTTGCAGAAGATCCCACTGGCTGAGTTGATCTTTCTAGTACATCATCTGGTACTCCTTCCCTTCTTCTTGTCCCTTGGTTGCCTCTTCGTCCCGTACAAGCTCTCTTATTATGACCCTGCCTACCACATGCACCACATTTGACAGTCTTGCCCCTTTTTGACAGCTTCCCATTCTTCACCATTGATTTTTTCATAACCTGTTCAACAATCTCATCCCTTGACACTCTTCTCTTCTTTTGTGGTCTCCCAATTGGAACATGGTAGTGAGGTGGCTTTAGTTCACTAGGGATAGGGCATTTGGGCCAAAAGTGTCGACCAGCAATTCCTTCAATCTTGTGTTGATACATCGCCCTCCATGTGGTTAACCAATAACATTGGTACACTGATACGTAGGAATCGCACCAGGCTTTACCTCTCGAGGGATCTCGAGAAGCTTACAACCCCCACCAGGCAGTGTACCTGATCGTTGTAGTATAGTATAGTGACAAGTACCGGGGGATTGATCGTTCAGCTAGGAATAGTGTCGCTAGGATTAGAAAACCTAAATACTAGTTCTAAAGGTGAGGGATGATTATTTTTGTATTTTTATATTTTTTAGAAAGCAAGTAAAAATCTCGGGTTTGAAGGATTTGGGCGGAATTAGTTGCTAATCAACTAACCCAATACTACAGATGCAATCAAAATAAAATACTAGAAATGAAAATAAACTAAATTATACTAAAGTTGTGAGCAATAAGTGGAGAAAATGTGTTTACTTAGATTTCACTACTCCATAGACATCTTTTACACGTTAATTACTTGTTATAATTGCATGGATGACGGATCGTATTCCTTAATACCATTCATGGGGTGGCACACTTAACTCCCCAATTCTATGAGCTCTTATCTCCTCCTACACCATGCCCAGCACAACTATAAGGATTTTAAACAGTGGCTCATGCATTAAATACAACCAATAAAGTCCTAGTGCGCGTCGGTTCATGTTTCTTAAGACGTTCAAGCATGTTACCAATTGGAGATCTGCCAGTTTTCTTAAGCCTAACAAATAAATCATTCATCCAAGACAAGAATAAACAAGTAATCAACACATAATTAACATCTAGGTTTCATTAGATCCAAGCAAACACAAGATAGATCTAGCCTAGCATGATGTAATCAAGACAAGAACAAGATATAGACAACCAACACATAGACATATTGATTGAATTAAAAGAACACTTATCTCAATTACACATGAAAGGTATCAAGGGTTTGGAACCCTTGAAAAACCTGTAAAATTCGCACCAAAATCGTACTTAGGGTTTCTCCAAAACTTCTCTTTTTTTAATGTGAAAATTAGAAAACTATATATAGGAAAAGGGGTCTGACGGCGTCAAGACCAACATTGTGACGCCGTCACCTCGCCGCCAAAACTATTCTCGGACTGCCTTGATCTACATTTGACGCCGTCAAGACTTAATCATTTCCAGGCCATCATGACTTTTACTCTTGATGCCCTACCTTCGTGACGCCGTCAAATCTGTACTGGGTCGTCATGGAATTTTGCTCTTGACGCCGTCAGGAAGTTACTCTTGACGCCGTCACCTACTGTTCCCAGCATGGAAAATTAAGACTTTGGCGTTTTCTTCACTTTTATGCTCCAAAAACGTCCGAATTGCTTCCTTTTCCAGATTTCTCTCCCAAAGTACCTAAAATCACAAAAGGAACGATTTAGGGAAATATTTGATCAAATAAATTCGAATTCGGGCTTTAATGACCCCCTAAAAATGGATCATTTTTCGCCTCATCATACACATAATCCTCTGGGATCACAACCATGTTGTCAGTTGATTCCTTGCTGTGTTTAGCCATGTCGTTGATAGCCGCAACAACATGCTTACATGGAATACCAGTGAGTTCCCATCTCCTACATGTGCATTCCATTTTCGGCATATTCACAACACATTGGTCACCCCAACCTCCCGCACACTGGTGTGTATCCCCCCCCACTCCATAAAACCTTATACTCATTTGCTTCCTCCTTAATGGTTTCTAAAATTTTAGTTGCTGTTGGGGTTAAGAGACCTTCACATCTATCTATTACATGCTGCACACTAACACTTCTCTTCACAAGATACTGCCTGATGTACTCCAAACAACCAATGATTGGTTGATCTCTGCCGCCCACCAACTTGCTATTGAACGATTCACATAAGTTGTTAAGAAGGATGTCACATTTAGCTCTCCCTGTAACCAATATATCAATATCAACATCACTTTTAATCTTATTAATATTACAGATGACAGTCATAATATCAACATCATTTTCAACCTTATTAATATTACAGATGACAGTCATAATATCAAAATCATTTTCAATATTACTAATAGTACAGATGAAAGTCATAATATGTGTATAGTGTACCTGAAAAATGTGACCTTGACCATGATGATGCTGGTATCTTCCTTAACCAGTCATAAGCTTTAGAGTCAATTGATTTTAGCTCTTCCATTCCTATATTAAACTCAGGGATTGTTGATGCTCTAGCACACCTCCAAAAAAGCTCCTTGATACTCTCTCCCTTAAATAACTGCTTCATGTTGTCATATATGTGTCGCACACAGAAGCGGTGTTCAGCAGCAGGAAACAGTTCTGCAATGGCTGGTAATATTCCCTGTATATTGGTACAAAACATAATATGTGAATGAGGATTGAATTGGGTTGGAAATCAACTAATTGAATTTACACAATGTTTATACTTTTTGTCTGTCGGATATAAAGGTGAAGTTTGAATTTGGTTGCAAATCAAGGTCATCTCCAAGATTGCTAAGGAACCATAACCATGAACTCTTGGACTCAGCTTCAACCACTGCGTAAGCAACTGGATAGAGGCCATTATTGCTATCGACACCAATAGCAGTTAAGACTTGACCAGTGTGATGTCCTTTGATAAACGCCCCATCCAGCCCTAGTATGTCCCTTCTGCCTGCTTTGTAACCTTTTTTCAATGCACCAATACAAACATAGATCCGTCTGAAAACCCTTGAAGAAACACTTGAATCAGGGTTTGCTTCAACTTGAATCTTCACAGTTGTATCAGGGTTTCTATTCTTCAATTCCAAAGCGTAATCCCTAAGATTGGCATACTGTTCTTCATAGTCGCCGTCAATTTGTTTCTGAGCAAATTCCTTTGCTCCTTATATCTTTGTGGTAGGGACATCAAGCTGCAATTTTTCATTTATTTCCATTGCTATTGCAGCTGTCGGGGCTGTGCGGTCCCTAACAAGAATTTTAGCAACCTCGGATGAAAGGAATCGTGCAGTCAAAAATTTAATTTTTCTTGTTTGTAGGCATTTATGTTCATCGTTTAATGTTTTCACACTCCAACTCCTTTCATCACCCACTTTTGACACATGTAGGGACCATTCGCACATGGCCATGTTATTTTTTTTGTAGGTTTTGGAACTTGCAAATTTGCCCTTTGACTGCGAAGAAGAAGCTGATGGTTGACTACTTCCTGTATCCTTTCTGCCATAACCCACAACAGTCCCTCTACACATTGCTCGAATCCTTTCTTGGTCACTGATTGGCTCAAAACGATCAACCTAATTTGACCAGGTAATGGTCAACTAAGTCAAACAGCCTAGAATCAATCTCCGTGGAATATAGGGTTTTCCCCGGGTCGTTATGTCCCGACGAGGTGTGGATTGTATTCAAACGGGTTTGTGATCGGGTGAATCTGGACAGGAAAGGGTTTGTGAGTGATTAAGCTAAGGAATATAAGAAGAAATAGCTTAAATAAGCTATATAGATGATTACGTGAAAATTAGATACCTAAAAACGTTTAATATCTAAAAACGCGTACGTTTACATTTAAAATAACGTAAACGTACAAAATAAAAAGTGAAAACTGAAATCTGAAAACCCACAGGGGGTGAAAATGACTTTTTCACAAACCTAAGGATAAAAGAAAATTTTTAGAAAATTAAAATGATTTTTTACACTAATTAATTATTTAATATTAATTAAATACTATTTAATACTAATTATTAATATTTAATTAACTTAAATACAATATAATATTATTTTAATACTGGAAAAATTAAATTTTTAAAATTATAAAATAACTAAAAACAAATTTTAAAATTATAAATATGTCTTTTTGTCTTTTTGTGAATTTTATATTAATTAATTACTAATTATGTTAATTAAACTATTTAAACTATTTTTAAATTACTAATAATACTAAAAGTGAATAGAAAATTATAGAAAAATTTATAAATCTAATTAACCATCTCAAGAATCCTAAAAAATTATAAAAAGTTTGTTTTATATACTTTTACACTATTTTACTAATTATTATATTGAATATTAATTAATTACTAATTAAACTAATTAAATTATAAAAACTAGAAAATGAACAGTAGAAATTCCAGAAAAATTCCTAAAATTATTTTATAACTTATAAAAGCTAGGAAAAATATAAAAACTAGGTGTTACTTTATTAAAACTAATTATGCTATTTAATGCTTAATTATTAATTAATTATTAATAAAACTAATATTAAATCTAATAAATACTAAATTACAATATTAAAATTTGGAAAATTTACTGAAAGTACCTTAATATAAAAGGAAATTATGAAAAATATAAAAATGCAAAGTGCTTAAAAAAAATCTAAAAAGAAAAATTAAAAAGTTAAATTACATTAAATAGAAACTATCACTTAATTTAAAATTGGGTTTTCTTGATTTTTCTTTTAGAAAACTATTAAAATACTAAAAACATGAAACTTTTGTGAAGGGACTTTGCAGGAAGCTTAAAAATAAGCACAAATGATAACCAAGTGCTTAACAGGTTGGCATGCTTAGGCTTATTAGGACTTAATGATTTGAGTAAGCCTATGAAAAGCTACCACTAAGGTAAGTAAGCTAAAACAGATGATGACTAGTTTAAAATAAGCCAAATGGCACAGGTAATTGTACTGAATAAGCACTTATAAACCAATAAGCAATCCAAATCACCCACAGATCCAAATAGACCCAACAACCCAACTTGGCAGGCCAGTGGGGCCCACTAGGGACCCTGGAAACCTAAACTCAATGTGGAACCAATAAGCAGAGCTTATTGGCTTTCCAAAAAGCTATGCTTTAAACTCTGGGGCCCACTAATAAGCAAAGGAGGGTGCTTGGAAATATGGTACAAAAGCTGAGTACTCAGCTTTTAATGTGAAATGGGACAAACTTGGATCCACTAGCAGCCCTACTAAATAAGTTAAAAGGCATGAAATAAGCTAAGGGACTTAAAGCCTGGCTTATTGGCCTTCCAATAAGCCAAGAGTCATGTTGTGGGGCCCACTAGGGAACCTGGGGTAAGCAATTGAAAATGGGTGTTGGACTGAGGGTCTATGTGCAGGGGAGGTCACTCCCCCTGCAGGTGTGTTTCATGGCTTGTCGGGGCCACAGAAAAATTCACAAAAATATAGTAACAATGAAATTTCAGAGTTAACCTGGTATACTTTACACCCAAGAAGTTTCAAAGCAAAAAACCTAACACAAAATTCTACATAATTCTTGGAAATATTGGTTTTTCTGTCAATAGGCAAGTTTTGACTTTTGAAATAAACTACCTAGTTGACTTTGTTGAACTTCAGATTAATCCTATAAGCTAATTAAGTTATAATAAGCTATGATTAACCTAATTTAAGCTAAAGCTACACTTTTTGAACTAAAATGGAGGTTCAATGGTCTAAAAGTCCACACAATGGACTGTGAGGGTTCCTAACTTATGATTTTGACTTCTTAGTGATCAAGAACTAAATTTTGTGAATGAAATGAACTCTATTGACCTGATATTAGTTATAAAAATAGACAACAACAACCAAGGTACCTTTGAGTACCTTGAAACAGTTAATGCCAAACACCCCTATATATGACTGTTTTGAAGTTTTATAAAGAAAACCAACAATTTAAACCATGAAACTAAATTCTTAACTTATACTAACATTAAATAAACCTAAATGACCTGCATTTAGCAATAATTGAAGTACATGAACTTTGAATGCCAAAAGAAAATGGAAACTGCTTACAATGAAGTCCAATCTGGGACAGATGATCAAGGTACCAAACCACAACCTAGATTTCTCCCCTGAGACACTACACCCACAAGAATCCAAAACTAGCCATGATCCTGCTTCCTTTCTTCTCCAATGCTGATTTTTATTTTTAAATAAATTATTTAATATTTTTAAGTATTTTAGCAAACTGACTTATGAATCTTCTAAATGCTTATCACAGCTTTAAAACAACTTACTAGTAACTTATTTGAGCTTAAACCAACAAGGTTCAACAGCTTTTCAACACCTAACAAATAGTTTAAATTTTTTTACTTGAAATAACTAAAAGCTTAATTATATAAAGACACTAGAATTTAAATGGCATACAACTTACAAAATACTTATCTGAGTAGATTACAAACTTTTTGATTGGAAATTACAACTTGAAAAGATACATTTAAACTAATTCGACATGATTTCTACACTACAACTATTCTAAACTAAAAACTAATACTCTTTTCTTCATTTTCTTCACATATATAGGTCCTGGGGTAACTATCTTTCTTTCCCACTTTTAATCTGAGCCGTAGGATGGGTCATGGTCAATCTTGGCCTTCAAATTTGTTTTGGCGGGAAATCTTGGGTGTGGCAGTTGGGTGGTTTGGTGAGGTATTTAATGATGAGGGGGGGGGGGGGTTCTAGGTGAAAGTATTAATGGAGGTTGGAGGAGTTGGTGAGGGAATTGTGTAGAGGAGGGGGGAGATAGGGGACAAGGTAGCAGGATTTGTGGGAGGAAGGAGGTGATGAACAGTGTTGGTGGTGTTGGGGGTTTGACCTGGTCGTTTGACCTGGGAAGTATTAAAAGGGGGTGAGTGGGCTGGTATATGGGATTGGGCCAGGGATTTGGTGGATCAGGTTGTGTTTGGGATTTGGGTTGAAATAACACAAAGGGTCCAAATGGTTTTGCTTATTTATCACAAGGACCATTCATGTAATTTGGTAAAAGATGAGGGCTGTTTTTGTCCAATTTCCATACTTGATCAAAGGGTCCAAACTTTCCACAAATGAATAGTACAAGGACCTTTGATATTTATTTTCCATAATGAAATACCCGGGGACCAAAATTGCCAATTTCCAAAACTTAGGGACTAATTTGCAATTTCTTCAAACTTTCATTCCAAGGACTAAATTTGCCAAAATAAGTAACCACAGGACCATAAAGGATTTTTCTTCCAAAAATTTCCCACCAGGGACCAATTCTGCCAAATTATGAAGTTCAGGGACCAATCTTGTAAATTCTCAAAACTTTTTAACTTTTTCACCAAAGGACTAAATATGGCAACTTATGATTTCAAAAAGGACCTTTGGTGACTTTTCTTTTAAAATAAGTACTCAGGGACTATTTTTGCCAATTTTTGAAAGTTGAGGGACTGAAACTGCCAATTATGCAAACTTTGTACGTTTTTCAACTGTTTTTACTCATTTTGCATTTGAAACATATAAAACACAATTTTGGAATATTTTTAGTAATTTGATACATTATTGAGTGTTTTTGTATGTTTTTGCAGTTCAGATTGACCAAAAATGATGAGTGTTTGAGCACTCATCAATCCCCCACACTAAACTATTGCTAGTCCCTAGCAATCTTTTTGAGAAAACTTAATGGATTTGAATCTCTTTACCAAAAGCCATTACTTCTGGAGTAGCCAAATGTTTCAGTTCAAGTAAGAACCATGGTACATTGATAACCATGTGATTTTGAGCAAACCACGAGCTGTAAACGGATTTGATTTGTCTTTACCAGAAGCTGTTTGCTTCTGGACTAGCCAACTCTTGATGGACAAAGTCAACATCTTGGTGAGCTGATTACCAATTATGGTTTTTCCACTGCCTTTACCACAAGCCATAATCTTGCGGGCTAGCCAACTCTTTCACTTTTTAGGATATGGCGAGTTGAGATACCATACAATTTTGGGCAAATTGTAAGCAATAAACGGATTTGATATATCTTTACCAAGAGCCGTTTGCTCCTGGATTAGCCAATCCTTTTGTCGTTTAGACATGGCGGACTGATAACCACAAAAATTTTGAAACTCAAGTGAAATTTTTTTAAAATTTTTGGCAAAAACGGGGGTACTAGATAGTAAAATATGATAAAATTCGCTAGAATACCCCCCCACACTTAGAATTGAATATTGTCCTCAATATTCAAAGCCCCGGCTATTATGCCGACTCTTTGAACGTAAAAGGGCAACATTACAAGCTAAATGTGGAAACACCAGTTTTTTCACTTTATTTCTAACCACAGCAGGGGTAACTCCCCCACACTTAGGGTGAAAACCCTATATGCATGCTACTGTTTTTGTTTACCGAGTCGCTAGCTTGACTCGACCCCGAATTCATTTGTTCATGGGGAAGCATGATGTGGAAGAGATAATCTCCATCGGACTTTCATTCAAGATGTTTGGACAAACATTTGAAGCACGTGAAAGTTCCACACCGATGAGATAAGTACCCGGCTCAAGATAATGGTAAATGAAAATGCCGGGATCAAAGATGGTATCTTCATTCCCGAAGGAGTGAAGAAGAGAAGAAGTCACCTTATAGGTGAAGAAAAGGAAGAAAACCATGATGAAAATCATGATAAAATCTTCTTCCTCGAGAGCAGGCTCATTAGCCTGAATTTGGATTTCAAGGGTTAAGCTAAAAAACATCCCGGGAGGGAGGGTGAGAATTTGTAAATTCTCATGATTGAGTGCATCTCCCCCCGGGCTATCATACTCCGGAGGAGTCATGATATGATGAGTGAGTTCACCGGAGAACTCCTCATGAAGAGAATCATTCACATGGTGTGAATCTGTGAACTCATGTTCCATTGTGGACTCATCACTATCCTCATTCTGAATACCAAAGAGTGGATTATCAGAAATCAAAGTGAATTCAGATTCGAATTCAAAAAGAGGATTGGTGAGAGTGGTTTTGAATGCTTCGGGAACAAAGTGATTAATATTATCTATTGGACTGTTTGGATCAGAAGTGAGTGACGGATCATGATATAAGTGACTTTCAATTTCTCCTAGATCGGCTTCAAAGTCAAAAAGAACATCGTCACTCCCCGTTGGAAGTGGATTGATGTGAGTGAGTTCATCGGCGAACTCCTCAAGAAGATGATCAACATCAGAATGTGGAACTGATGCCTCAACATACTCGATGTCTCCATAAGATGCACAATCTTCGCTACAATCGGAGAAAGTCTCAAATTGATCTTTTGGACACTCAAGAGGGTAAGGAATATCACACACATGATCAAAAGTTCCCTGTGACTCTCTTGGGATTGGGACAAGGTTCTCAGCACTAGACTTTATGAATTCGTCCGATTCCTTTTCAGGAACAGTGCTAAGATGCTCATACCCCATGCTCAGAGAGTGGGTGTGATAGCAGTTGTTTGAGATGTAATCTCAACTGCTGGGATATCCGTTGATGAACTTGATGAAGCTTTGTAAAATTGAAGGATATCAAGTGTATCTTCATCATCACTGTCATCAGGAATAAAACGGAACTGAGAGCTAGATCTGGCTGCTTTTTCTTTTGCAATTGATTCCCTAATAGATTTTTCATAGGCATCTTGGGAATTTATTCTAGCAGCCTGCTCTTCAGCCAGCAATTCTTCCATGGATTTTTTGTGAGTGTCTCTTTGGGCAAGGTCTTTTACTAAACCCTTAAGCTCATCAAGTATTTCCAGCACATTTTGAATTTCTGGAAGAATTGCTTGATTCATATGGTACTGTGGAGGTTGGTCATAATAAGGTGTGTCAAAATTGTCACAAGGGTATGGATTCCCCGTTTGACAATCTGAGCTGAAGTGTGGACCTCCACAGTAATCACAACAAAATGATTGTTGTGGCAGATTTGGTGAATCATATGGGTATTGGTCATAACCAAAGTTCTGATTGTCTCCCGAAAACTGTTCATAGACAAACGTGTTTCCGGTTTGACACTCAAATCCTTGGTGAGGACCTCCACAAAACTCACACAGATATGTCAGTATCTCATGATGTGGTGGCTGGTAGAATGTATCAGATGTGTCATGGTAAGGATAGGGAGCTTGGTTATAGACAGACCCATCTCCTGACTCTACCACACTACAGCTGGGACAATTTCCACCATTATGAGGACCACCACACCATTGACAACCGCAATGGTGTGGATACGACATAGAAAGAATCAAAGGTTTACAGAGGGTAAGGAATGAAGAATCAAAAGGGTAGGAGGGTAAAGATGAATATTTTTGGATTTTTGGAAAGACATTTTATATAAAAATAAGAAAGAAAATCTATTTGGGTTTTTTGTGTTCGTTGAAAACTGATTTTAAAATGTTTTCGGGAACTGTTTTGTTTTTATATGATAAGAAAATATGAACAAGGATGGTAAATATACAAAGGATTGAATTCCAAAAGCACTAATCAGCAAACCATTTTTAGAAAAACGCGCACAACCTCTCCTGCAGGGGCGCCAAAATTTGATTGGCTCCAAACGGTCAACCTAATTTGACCAGGTGATGGTCAACTAAGTCAAACAGCCTAGAATCAATCTCCGTGGAATATAGGGTTTTCCCCGGGTCGTTATGTCCCGATGAGGTGTGGATTGTATTCAAACGGGTTTGTGATCGGGTGAATATGGACAGGAAAGGGTTTGTGAGTGATTAAGCTAAGGAATATAAGAAGAAATAGCTTAAATAAGCTATATAGATGATTACGTGAAAATTAGAAACCTAAAAACGTTTAATATCTAAAAACGCGTACGTTTACATTTAAAATAACGTAAACGTACAAAATAAAAAGTGAAAACTGAAATCTGAAAACCCACAGGGGGTGAAAATGACTTTTTCACAAACCTAAGGATAAAAGAAAATTTTTAGAAAATTAAAATGATTTTTTACACAAATTAATTATTTAATATTAATTAAATACTGTTTAATACTAATTATTAATATTTAATTAACTTAAATACAATATAATATTATTTTAATACTAGAAAAATTAAATTTATAAAATTATAAAATAACTAAAAACAAATTTTAAAATTAAAAATACGTCTTTTTGTGAATTTTATATTAATTAATTACTAATTATGTTAATTAAACTATTTAAACTATTTTTAAATTACTAATAATACTAAAAGTGAATAGAAAATTATAGAAAAATTTATTAATCTAATTAACCCTCTCAGGAATCCTAAAAAATTATAAAAAGTTTGTTTTATATACTTTTACACTATTTTACTAATTATTATATTGAATATTAATTAATTACTAATTAAACTAATTAAATTATAAAAACTAGAAAATGAACAGTAGAAATTCTAGAAAAATTCCTAAAATTATTTTATAACTTATAAAAGCTAGGAAAAATATAAAAACTAGGTGTTACTTTATAAAAACTAATTATGCTATTTAATGCTTAATTATCAATAAAACTAACATTAAATCTAATAAATACTAAATTACAATATTAAAATTTGGAAAATTTACTGAAAGTACCTTAATATAAAAGGAAATTAAGAAAAATATAAAAATGCAAAGTACTTAATAAAAATCTAAAAAGGAAAATTAAAAAGTTAAATTATATTAAATAGAAACTATCACTTATTTTAAAATTGGTTTTTCTTGATTTTTCTTTTATAAAACTAGTAAAATACTAAAAACATGAAACTTTTGTGAAGGGACTTTGTAGGAAGCTTAAAAATAAGCACAAATGATAACCAAGTGCTTAACAGGTTGGCATGCTTAGGCTTATTAGGACTTAATGATTTGAGTAAGCCTATGAAAAGCTACCACTAGGGTAAGTAAGCTAAAACAGATAATGACCAGTTTAAAATAAGCCAAATGGCACAGGTAATTGTACTGAATAAGCACTTGTAAGCCAATAAGCAATCCAAATCACCCACAGATCCAAACAGACCCAACAACCCAACTTGGCAGGCCAGTGGGGCCCACTAGGGAACCTGGAAGCCCAAACTCAATGTGGAACCAATAAGCAGAGCTTATTGGCTTTCCAAAAAGCTATGCTTTAAACTCTGGGGCCCAATAATAAGCAAAGGAGGGTGCTTGGAAATATGGTACAAAAGCTTAGTACTCAGCTTTTAATGTGAAATGGGACAAACTTGGATCCACTAGCAGCCCTAGTAAATAAGTGAATAGGCATGAAATAAGCTAAGGGACTTAAAGCCTGGCTTATTGGCCTTCCAATAAGCCAAGAGTCATGTTGTGGGGCCCACTAGGGAACCTGGGGTAAGCAATTGAAAATGGGTGTTGGACTGAGGGTCTGTGTGCAGGGAGGTCACTCCCCCTACAGGTGTGTTTCATGGCTTGTGGGGGCCACAGAAAAATTCAATAAAATATAGTAACAATGAAATTTCAGAGTTAACCTGGTATACTTTACACCCAAGAAGTTTCAAAGCATAAAACCTAACACAAAATTCTACATAATTCTTGGAAATATTGGTTTTTCTGTCAATAGGCAAGTTTTGACTTTTGAAATAAACTACCTAGTTGACTTTGTTGAACTTTAGTTTAATCATATAAGCTAATTAAGTTATAATAAGCTATGATTAACCTAATTTAAGCTAAAGCTACACTTTTTGAACTAAAATGGAGGTTTAATGGTCTAAAAGTCCACACAGTGGACTGTGAGGGTTCCTAACTTATGATTTTGACTTCTTAGTGATCAAGAACTAAATTTTGTGAATGAAATGAACTCTATTGACCTGATATTAGTTATAAAAACAGAAAACAACAACCAAGGTACCCTTGAGTACCTTGAAACAGTTAATGCCAAACACCCCTATATATGACTGTTTTGAAGTTTTATAAAGAAAACCAACAATTTAAACCATGAAACTAAATTCTTAACTTATACTAACATTAAATAAACCTAAATGAACTGCATTTAGCAATAATTGAAGTACATGAACTTTGAATGCCAAAAGAAAATGGAAACTGCTTACAATGAAGTCCAATCTGAGACAGATGATCAAGGTACCAAACCACAACCTAGATGTCTCCCCTGAGACACTACACCCACAAGAATCCAAAACTAACCATGATCCTGCTTCCTTTCTTCTCCAATGCTGATTTTTATTTTTAAATAAATTATTTGATATTTTTAAGTATTTTAGCAAACTGACTTATGAATCTTCTAAATGCTTATCACAGCTTTAAAACAACTTACTAGTAACTTATTTGAGCTTAAACCAACAAGGTTCAACAGCTTTTCAACACCTAACAAATAGTTTAAAATTTTTTACTTGAAATAACTAAAAGCTTAATTATATAAAGACACTTGAATTTAAATGGCATACAACTTACAAAATACTTATCTGAGTAGATTACAAACTTTTTGATTGAAAATTACAACTTGAAAAGATACATTTAAACTAATTCGACATGATTTCTACACTACAACTATTCTAAACTAAAAACTAATACTCTTTTCTTCATTTTCTTCACATATATAGGTCCTGGGCTAACTATCTTTCTTTCCCACTTTTAATCTGAGCCGTAGGATTGGTCATGGTCAATCTTGGCCTTCAAATTTGTTTTGGCGGGAAATCTTGGGTGTGGCAGTTGGGTGGTTTGGTGAGGTATTTAATGATGAGGGGGTTGTAGGTGAAAGAATTAATGGAGGCTGGAGGAGTTGGTGAGGGTATTGTGGAGAGGAGGGGGAGACAGGGGACAAGGTAGCAGGATTTGTGGGAGGAAGGAGGTGATGAACAGTGTTGGTGGTGTTGGGGGTTTGACCTGGTCATTTGACCAGGGCGGTATTAAAAGGGGGTGAGTGGGCTGGTATATGGGATTGGGCCAGGGATTTGGTGGATCAGGTTGTGTTTGGGATTTGGGTTGAAATAACACAAAGGGTCCAAATGGTTTTGCTTATTTATCACAAGGACCATTCATGTAATTTGGTGAAAGATGAGGGCTGTTTTTGTCCAATTTCCATACTTGATCAAAGGGTCCAAACTTGCCACAAATGAATAGTACAAGGACCTTTGATATTTATTTTCCATAATGAAATACCCGAGGACCAAAATTGCCAATTTCCAAAACTGAGGGACTAATTTGCAATTTCTTCAAACTTTCATTCCAAGGACTAAACTTGCCAAAATAAGTAACCACAGGATCATAAATGATTTTTCTTCCAAAAATTTCCCACCAGGGACCAATTTTGCCAAATTATGAAGTTCAGGGACCAATCTTGTAAATTCTCAAAACTTTTTAACTTTTTCACCAAAGGACTAAATATGGCAACTTATGATTTCAAAAAGGACCTTTGGTGACTTTTCTTTTAAAGTAAGTACTCAGGGACTATTTTTGCCTAATTTTGAAAGTTGAGGGACTGAAACTGCCAATTATGCAAACTTTGTACGTTTTTCAACTGCTTTTACTCATTTTGCATCTGAAATATATAAAACACAATTTTGGAATATTTTTAGTAATTTGATGCATTATTGAGTGTTTTTGTATGTTTTTACAATTCAGATTGACAAAAAATGATTAGTGTTTGAGCACTCATCAGTCACACTTTTCAATCCTAATATCTCTTCGGGACTCCAACGCACAGATTCTGAGCTTATCTTTGATATCCTTGGGTTGTTTAAATGTTTCTGTTACAAAAAACTCTCCCTTCCTGACATTCGACCTACCCTCATACTCCTTCCTTATTTCTTTTAACCTTATCTTGCGTTGGTTGACAAATTTGTTATTATTGGCTTCTTCATCACTATGAAAATCATCATCAAAGTTATAGCCACTATCAAGATCCGTATAATCTGCCATACACTCATCAGCTAACTTTGATACATTCTCAAAGTGGGGATCAAAATCAAACTTAAAGTCCGTCATTTCCACTTGTGGCTCAATAGGGGCTCTTACATCATCCTCTTCATCTTCAAACTCAGACACATGTACAACATGTTCTTCCTCATTTACCTGCTGTGTTGAGGTGCCCACATAATCCCTTTCAACATCATCGCTTTCAACATCATCCCTTTCCACATCATCCCTTTCCACTACTTCTTCTAAATCAACATAGTTTTTGTTGAGCTCTAAAACCACATCCTCACTCTGGTAAAGTTCTGCAACCATGTCTGTAATAAAGTCGTCTCCCACACCAACATTATCTCCAGGACTGGCAAACTGGTACAAGTCGTCATCTGTAAGTTGAGATTGTTGCTCAACTTGTTCTGGGCCATCAACGCCACTTACAGGTGGTTGCGCAACATGAGTGTCTGTGTCACCAACAACTCGGCTTACATGTGGTTGCGCAGAAGGAGTGTCTGTGCCATCCAACACTTCATCAATTATTTGGGTTTCATCTTCAGTTTGTTTTTCTCGACCAACAATCATAGGCACAGGTGATTGACCATTGGTACCATCAATTGAAGTCTCAGCTTGTTCTGGATCGATGGTAGGATCATTTGAAGGCTCCACCCATACTTCATCCGTTATTTTACATTTTCGGCCTCTTTTGGGTCTTTTGCGTTTCAACTCAACATACACCTCAATCTCTCTATGCGTTGGAATCAAATCCAACATTTTCATCACATCCTCATCAGACTTCAACGGGTACAACCCAACATCCAAAGTCTCGCCTGGTATCCTATAATAATAGCCTGCAACCCCACCTTTGACACCTATGTCATCTACCAACTCTTCAAAGGCGTAAAATAAATTTTCCACCGTGGGTTACTTTCAGAGTGAAGTAGGTCGGCTTTGATTCTGTATGCAAACAATAAACATCAACACACACACACACTAACAACATGAAAAATCAACTGAATGTATAATCCACATCCTATTCGTACTGTTCATTACAATCACATATCACTGTAGATAAAAAAATCGATACAATTAACAATGCCCAAAACATACCGTAAAGTTGATGAAGATTAGGGATCGGGGAAGATCGTTCGCGGTTTTTCCCAAATAAATTAGCCATCTTCTTCACTTTTTTCCGGTTCGGAAATCGTAATTGGAAACTTTAGGGCAAAAAATGCGATTGACTTTGGGTAAGGGAGTGTTTGGATCAGGGGATTAATGTGCTTGTTCGGTAGGTCTAATATTGGTTTAGGCGGGAACCATGAAATGACGATACTACCCTCATGGACGTGGCACTTAACGGGAAAACTAACGGAAAAGGCCTCTCGGTGGCCATTTTGCGAAAATGTGGAACGTTGGTGTCTTTTTTGCGCTACTTTTTGTCTCGGTCCCATTTTTGCAATTTACCCTTATTCTTTTATGTAGCTAAGATACTTATTAGTCTCAAATTAATTGTTCATTTTGCTTTTCACTAGTTGTTTCAAATTAACTGGAATTACTAAAAAGTAGACATGTGATTTTGATCAAGTTTATAATATTACTTTACTTGAAGTCATTATTACAAAATTTAAACTTAGTTAATTAAGATAAAGTTATGATTATGCAAAGTAAAAATTAAAGAAAATTGAACAGTAATAATTACATATTTTTTCTAGATCTGTATTTACATATAATGGTAAATAAACCACACAAGAAAGAAAGGGCACCCTTATTCACGAGTAAATTACATTGTTTGTCTTTGTATTTTGGCCGGATTTTTATTTTTAGTCCTCATTATGGTGTAATTGCTGCAGACCTCTTCAACGTTTGATTTTTTGCACACTGCTAATCCAAAAATGTAAAGGTTGTTAAATGAATCGTTAAGTACGAGGGTAGCTTGGTCTTTTCATTATTCACACATCCAAATATGAAACACCCTTTAATAACCACACAATGCACATTCTCAACTAATCTAAACATCCCCTTCCTCAACCTCTCCATCCCACCTCACACCACTAACCCGACACCACAACTACCGCCACAAAATTCCGACACAACCCTTGATGAAAATCGATTTCAAAAAAAAAAACAAATGATTTTAAACTCTACCTTAAAAGCAATTTCATTCTCAAATCTCAATTTCAAACCTGAAATCAAAATTGATCTCGAACCTAAATCTAAAATCTAAACCTAAAGTTTGTAAACACACACTAACACCACATGCTTTATCAGCATTCTTATAACATAAATAAACTATTCAATGTTCTAGACAATCATTTAAAACAACAAAAAAACAAAATCAATATAAAACAAAAATATCAAGGGATTATTAGAACCCTTCCTGCTACTTCCAGATTAAATCTACAGCTATAAAAATTAAAAATTTACACTTTAAAAATATACCCAAATTGTAGATATCAATAGTTGGAAGGTAAAAAGTAATTATAATATTTACTATTGTTCACCAGCCCATAATCTATGTACAACTATTTTTAATTTCAAGATACAATATGTGGAAAACTAGAAGGGGGTTGAATATTTTTACCAGTTTTTCGTTTAATTATCTTTTGAAACTCTCCGTTTAATCAAAGATATAAACTCAAAGACAATATATAATATGCAAGTATAAAGAGAGAAATGATCAAACCACAACACGAGTATTTATCGTTGTTCGGCTACAAGGACTCTTTTTCCTTGCCCTACGTCCACGCCCCGAGTATCCAACTCGAGAGTTTCTTTCACTAGTCAACAAGCTCCTTTCACCGGCGGAGAAAACCTTACACGTCGATTACACGATTACCGACACTAAGCTAGATGTCGAGTTCTTTTACAAGGGTACAACCACTCCAGTTAGTTCTTTTACAAGGGTACAACAACTCCCATCACACTATGTATTTTAAGGCCTAAAATACTAACCGATCACAACTTGAATATACACAATCAAATGAAGTATAAACTACACGAAGTCTATATAATGTTAAGCTAACATGTCTTGCAACGTTGTATTGAGTACTTGTAACTTTTATACGAACTTGTGAACTTCTTTGCTACAAGAGAACTTCACACAAATGACAATGTTAATAGGTTAGATGAATGATGTATGTGTAAAATATAATGAGAAGTGATAAAGGAAAAATATAAGAAAATGGCTTGGTATTTATAGCAAGACTTTCAGCAGCTCTGGCGGATACGGCGGAACCCTCAGATGGGTTCCGCCCGTGTACCTCCAAGGTTCCGCTAGGTCTGACAGTAAGTTTTGCAATAAATCATCCAAACCAACCAAAGTCACATCAAATTATTTCTAGTCAAACATATACTTGTGTAAGAAGACTTATGGTGAGTCAAACACACAATCTTTCCTTAAATGCATATTGATGTGTTTGACACAAACTTATCATAAATGGGATGTGACATTTCTATTCTAAGAAATATAAAAATGTTGTGTTTTATATGAAATGTAAATGTAGCAAATGTCTAATTATGTAATTCTTTAAACTCAAATTATGTTTTACTAAAAACTAAAGTTTACACTTTGTCGTTAACAAAACTTAGCAAAGATCGTAAAATATAAATAACGTTTTTAGGCGATATTTGTATTAACAATCTCCCCCTTTTTGTTGATGACAAAACATAAACTTTGTTTTTTAAGTAACTTAAAATTTTAGTGTTAAGACTTAAAAAAATGTTATATTAAACTTGTTTTACTTAAGTGATGAAAATCATCTAAAGTTTATAAGTTTATATATCTTCTCCCCCTTTTTGTCAAAACAAAAAGAAGAGTAGCGAAGCGGAATTATGCACGTGCTCCCCCTTGGTCGATACTCCCCCTAAAAGGAGTGCCAAGATGGGAAACATGGATTTTGAACCTACAAAAAAATGGTTAATTGGTGATAATGACATATAATCAACCTTGTAGGCACCACACTATATGAGAATATAAGTAACCACAATCACAACTCAAATATAACCAACCAACAATGCAAAATAGATAGTATAAAAAGACATCATTCCAAGTAAAATTTGACTTTATAAAAGTCAAAGACAAGAAATGAAAAATATCATCCTACTTCTAAAAATAAAAATTAAAATTAAAAATAACCTAGAAACAAAAGAAAAAGAAAATCCTACTTTTATAAGTAGAAGTAATTCAACACTTCCTAAATGGGGCAAAAGGCCTCCAAACTTGCTCTAAGATTGGTTTGGGTGGGAAAGAGCATCCAAACACTCAATGATGTGTTGTATAGCAAAGCGGGTTTCATCTTGAAATTGGTGAAGCAACATTTTGATATTTTCACCTATTTTGAGCATTTGCTCACATTGTGAGCAAACATGGTGATGAGTGGGTGGAAACGGGTCGTTTGATGATGGTGGTGGTGGTGGGTTGTTGTTGGTTTCTTGAGTGGAGGATGGGTTTTGTATGGAGTCAAGCATGGTGGTTTGTAGCTCCATTGCTTGACGGAGGTGATTTTCGACCATTCTTTGAATTTCCTCATAAGAAGGAAAGAAAGACTCAAAGGATTGGGATTGAGAATGTGGTGGAGTTGGGTGATCATGGTTTTCAAAGTTAGGTTCTCCATATAGAGGACCATGGATGTCTTTGAAGATTGGATGAAACAACAATGGTTTTGGTTGTTGTGACTC
This sequence comes from Artemisia argyi, assembly GCA_030686995.1. Taxonomy (NCBI): domain Eukaryota; kingdom Viridiplantae; phylum Streptophyta; class Magnoliopsida; order Asterales; family Asteraceae; genus Artemisia; species Artemisia argyi. Next base: position 40,575,003 of record CM060676.1, on the reverse strand, counting down.
TTGTTGTGGTGGTTGATTGTGGTCAAAAGGCTAATTTTGGTCAAGCAATGGCCTTGGTTTTTCATTTGTCAAAGGTGGTGGATTTGTTGATCTTGGTGGAAGATCATTGAGATCTTGTACAAAAAGATGTGGTGATGTTGGAGGAGACCCAAATAACTCCATTGGTTCAAGTTTAGGTAGTGTTGGTGGCGATGGAGTTTTGGATGTTTGGATTGGTGCACTTGGTGGAGTTGGGTCAATGGGTGATTTTGTTGGTGGTGGAGTAGTGAATTCATTGGGTCCCTTGGGTGATGGAGTTGGAGATGCAAGGTTTAAAAAAATGTTCATTTTTTATGGGTGAGGAAAATTCATATGAAGATGAAGAACTTAGGTTGATTGTGTGGTGTGAACAAATTGGTTTCATACTTACGCGGGTGGTTCTCCTAATAGGTCGAGATGGTTGAGAGGTGATTGTTGACTTTGTCATTGTCAAAGTTGTGGTTTAGAAGCTTAAGAGAAGGGATTATGATGGTGATGGTGTGATTTGAAGTATTCTAAGATGGCTAAATTTATAGGGTGGAGGAGATGTTGGAAGGGGTGTTTGGATTTGATGTTCAACCAAACAAATATTGAGGTTTTTAATTATTTGGGTGAGTTATGAATGTTGTCAAATCAATTGGAAGTCAATCCAATGAAGCTGATGGAGTAAGAAGACAAAGATTTTCACTAAATGCTTAGTGGTCTTGTCAAATTGGTTGGGAGAATATGTTCCACGGATTGGAAGGATCCTTTGGGAGGGTTCCTTCCCTTATGGATGAAGGTTCCTTGAGTTTGTTATGGCAAATTTTGATTTTTGGTGGGAAATAGCTTCCTATTTGTTTTAGAAGCTAAGAATGATCCTAGTAATCTTAACAACTAATGTGGAATAGATTTCTATCTAAAAAGGATGGTTTGGTGTTGTGTGGAAGTTGGAATTTTGAAAACGGAAACAAAAAATCTGCAGGCAACTGGCGGAACCCTACGACATCATGGGCGGAACCCTTCTGAGGGTTCCGTCCGTTCCGTTGGGCCAAATCTGGGTTACTGATGAGGCGAAAAATGAACCGTTTTTAGGGGGTCATTTAAGCCCGGAATTGAATTTATTTGATCAAATATTGCCCTAAATAGTTCCTTTTCTGATTTTAGGTACTTTGGGAGTGAATTCTGGAAAAGGAAGCATTTTGGACGTTTTTGGAGCATAAAAGTGAAGAAAATGGAAAAGACTTAATTTTCCATGCTGGGAACAGTACATGACGGCGTCAAGAAGGAAAATGTGACGGTGTCAAGAGCAAAATGCATGACGACCCAGAGAAAACCTGAAGGCGTCCGAAGTAGGGCGTCAAGAGTTATTTTGGTGACGGCCTGAAGAAGGATTACACATGACGGCGTCAGACCCAGATCTAGGCAGTCCGAGAACTTTATTGGCGGCGAGATGACAGCGTCAGAAATTTACTCTTGACGCCGTCACCTCACAAAATCTATATATACTTTTCTATTTTTCATTCATTAAGAGAGGAACTTGTGTGGAGAATACTAGGGCCGAACCTAATAAACCCTAGGTCGTTTGTAACAGTATTTTCAAGGGTTTTCACCCCTTGAAACCTTTCATGTTCAATTAAGATAAATCTTCTTTCGATTCATTCAATATGTCTATGTGTTGTTTGAATATATCTTATGCTTGTCTTGATTATAACATGCTAGGCTATATCTTTCATGTGTTTGCTTAGATGTAATGAAACCTAGATGTTAATTATAGGTTGATTGCTTGTTTATAGTTGTAATGGATGAATGATTTCAATGTTAGGCTTAAGAAAACTGGCAGATCTCCATTGTGTAACTTGCTTGAACGTCTTAAGAAACATGAACCGATGTGTACTAGGTTTTTATGATTGTATTTAATGCATGAGCGAATTCTAGTGATCCCATGTTAGGAGCTTCTTAGCCGGCTCGACATAGGAGTGAAGTAGGAGCTTATAGGATTGGGGAAGTAAGTACGCCACCCCATGAATGGTATTAAGGAATACAATCCATCATCCACGCAACTGTAACAAGTAATTAACCTGTAAAAGATATCTAGGGAGTAGTGAAATCTAAGTAAACACAATTCTCCCATATATTGCTCACACCACTAGTATAATTTAGTTTATTTTCATTTTTATTATTTTATTTTGATTGCATCTTAGTTATTGGGTTAGTTGACTAGCAACTAATTCCGCCCACTCCTTCAAAAACCGAGATTTTTATTTGCTTTTCTAAAAACATAAAAATACAAAAAGAATCATCCCTCACCTCTAGACCTAGTTCTTAGGCTTTCTAATCCTAGCGACACTATTCCTAAGTTGAACGATCAATCCCCCGGTACTTGTCACTATACTATACTACAACGATCAGGTACACTGCCTGGTAGGGGTTGTAAGCTTCTCGAGATCCCTCGAGAGGTAAAGCCTGGTGCAATTCCCACGCATCAAGTTTTTGGCTCCGCTGCCGGGGAAATAGTTATTGTCTAGGTTAGAATTTCTTTTTATTAGGTCTACTTGCTAGATTCCTTTCTAGTAAGATTTTATTTTTATTTTTAGGTTTTCTTTAGTCTATCTCATTTCTTCATGTTTTTGTTCGTAATCTTTACCATCCGACATCATGGAAGGTGGTAACATCTTTGAACCCATCAACCCACCACAACAAGACCACCCACAAAACCCACCACTAGCTAACCAACCTCTTAGGCCCCGAACCCTAGGAGAGTATTCCCGACCTAGCCACCAAGGCTATCGAAACACCATTGAGCTCACCCAAGGAGCCAATGTGTCTCCCTTGCGATCCGACACCATCCGGTTGGTGCAAAGCGGATGTGCATTCCATGGACTACGTTCCGAAGATCCAAATCAACATCTCAAGGACTTCCTTAAAATCGTAGATTCTATAGACCTTGATGCTACAACTAGAGAGTCAACCCGATTACGCCTATTCCAATTCTCTCTACGTGATCACGCTAGTCAATGGCTTCAGCGTTTACCCGCGGGATCCATCACCTCATGGGATGATCTCACCACCCGTTTCCTTGCTCAATTTTTCCCACCGGGGAGAACTACCAAGCTCAGAAATGATATCTTGATGTTCCAACAACGTCAAGGTGAAACTCTATATGAAGCATGGACTCATTTCAAGGACTTACTCCAAAAAGTCCCTCATCATGGCATAGATCTTTGGCTCCTAGTCCAAATCTTCTATGACCAAATCGATCTCTCCACAAGGCGAACCATTGACCAATCGGCCGGTGGCAAGCTACGTGATCTAAGTGCGGAACAATCATGGGAACTCATAGAAGATCTTGCTTTCTATGACAACGAAAGTTGGAATGATCCCCGTGATTTGAACAAAACGGTCAAGGCAATATCTTTGCCTTCGAACAATTCTAGCACTCCCGACCGTAGGATCATGGAACTTGAGGACCAAGTCAAGTTTCTCATGAAATCTTACGGCTCCTAAGGCTTCAAGCCAAGTGAACAAAATCACTTCTTCATGCGAATTATGTAGTGGTCCCCATGACACTCGTGATTGTGTGGAACTCCCCGGAATAGCTTTTGTGGACTACACATCCTCGCGTACCGACGAAGCGGGAGATAAGTAGTACACTTTCAAACCCGAGCCAAACCCTTATGGTGATTCCTACAACCCCGCTTGGAAAAATCACCCAAACCTTAGGTGGAAACAAAACCAAACCAATTCTTCCAATCCGCCTAATCGTTACCAACCAAACGGTACACCCTCCAACCGTACTTTCAACAACAATCCTTCTAACAACTATGGTAGTACCAACAATCTTGAAGGATTGATGTCCAAGTTTATGGCATCTCAAGAAGCTCACATATCTAAGTTTGAAGCCAATTTCAAACAAAAGCAAAGCGAGATGACCACCAAAATTGACACATTGTTGAAAGTTCTCAATGACCGAGAAATGGGAGCACTCCCAAGCGACACGGTCAAGAACCCGAAACTAAACGTTAATTCCATATCATCAGTTTTGTCACCCACTTCTTGTCCGCAATACTACTCGGTTAAATCAACGAGCACGTGTTTCAAACAAAACCAAATTCTTCAAAAGGACCAATCAAATAAAACACCCGATATAAAACCGGTCAAAAGCATAGTTGAAACACCTCCTACGCAAGACCTTGACGATGAATTCAAGGAGCTTCACCTTGAACGTCCCGTCATTGATGTCTTAGCCCGTGCTCCCTACTATAGTGCCCTCCTAGAAAAATATGAGAAATTTAAACTATGTAAAAATGGGACCGCCTTCGTTCAAAACAAGTTGCCTAAAAATCTTGATGATCCGGGTATATTTGTTTTGCTTTATAAGATAGGAAGATCCAAAGCTTTCGACACACTAGCCGATTTAGGGTCAAGCCTCAACTTGATTCCCTTATCCCTCTTCACCACTCTCAAGCTAGGAAAGTTAGAGGAGACGGAGGTCTTAATTGGTCTAGCGGATGGGAGTATTGCCCACCCGGTTGGGATGATTAAGGATGTAGTTGTTCACGGAGGGAAGTTAACTATCTTAGCGGATTTTCACGTCCTAGACATGGTTAGTGACACTACATGCCCATTGTTAGTAGGAAGAGGATTTTTAGCTACTGCCAGCGCCATGATAGATTGTAAGGAGTCTAAGATAGCGGTAGGTGAGGGCGATACTTGGTCGGTGTATGATGTCAAGAAACATAGCTATGATTGTGAGGATGAACCGACACCACATTGGGTAGAGATGAATATGAGACCATCTAGATATGGACCTTGGATAGAAAGAAACTTTATAGGACCTCAACGCCCATTCTATCTAGAAAAAGATTTCATCGATAAGACACATTCGGTGGAACAACTCATAGCTAGAGATGAAGAGCTAGACCCTTTTGAGGACCCCCTAGTCCTTAGGAAAATGATTGAGTTCTTAAGCGTAATGCATATTAATATAGAGATGAACAAGTGGAAAAGAGAGGGGGATAATTGTAAATGGAGGTGGGACAAGCCACCTAAGGAAGGTGACGAATCATGGCATATGAAGATGATTTTGTATGATCCGGATGGAGAAAAGTTTGAAAGGTCATACCGTACTAAGAAAACCGATAGGAAGTTGAAACCTTAGTTTGATCCCAAAGATGTCCTCAATGAGGAACTCACCCATGTCACGTAGTAAACCATGACCTTTAGTCTAGCTACAAGACTCGTAAATAAAGAAAAGCGCTTTTTGGGAGGCAACCCATGTTTTGTGTGATTTTTATTTTGTTTGATTGTTATTTGTTTTCGTATGCATGCTTTATTTTTATTGTTGGTAGATCATGTTTCAAAACTAAAATGGTGAAAATACTTTATTTTGTTGTTTGGCTTAGTCTTAACTTCATCCAAAGGTATTTCGCAAAAGATAAGTGTAAGGGGAAACCCCAAATATGTTTTTAAGAAACAAACTCGATCATGATTCTCCACAATATTAAGTGAACATGTATATTCGTATTTGTTAGAGTCAAATGCTTGTATCGAGTCATAATGATGGTTTGCAGGATTTTCCAGGAAGTAGGACGAAGTTTTTCCAGAAATTTTCAGGAAACTTAACATAAGAATTTCTGCAGGTCACTTCTGACGGCGTCAGGAAGAAATTCCTGACGGCGTCACGTGTAAAATTCTGGAAATTTAACCAGTTTTGTTTTTCTAACGGAGTCTTAAAGTTTTTGTTGAATCTTTAGTTTTATAATCTCCAGGAAATCTGCAAACATCATTCCACAAGCATTATATCTTATTTTGTTTTCTAGGATTTGTTAGCATATATAGATTGTCTCCGATTTTACGCGAGGTTGCCTTGTCTGTTTTCTCAGGTTTAACAGGTTATATATGACAAGAAGATGATTTATATTCTGGAAGGGAAGCTTTGATTGTTCATTTTCTTGGAGGAAGATCTAACCTGGTTACCATATTATCCATACCGAGCGAATCAGGGGAGTATTTGATTTCATTCTTTTACCTGCTTTACTTTTACATTCTTTACTTGAACATTGGGGACAATGTTCATCCTAAGTGTAAGGGGAGGGTAAAATGATGATACCTTACAGATACACTTTCGCTTGAGTTTGTTTATTTGATGGTAGATGTGTAATAAAACTACGAGAAATACTTGTTAGTGTAATTTTAGCGCCAAATTTAAAATTTTGTACAACATTTAGGAGTGAAACTTTAGCCATAGCAAGCGTCTCATGGATAGGAGATTGTATGACTAGCACAAAACTGTACAATTCAGAAAAATTTTCCACCCAAATATGTGAGGTTCGCCTTTAGATTTGATAGGAAAAGCATTTACTATTAGTGCTTATGAGTGTACCGGTAGCATTTAGATTCTAGAACTTGCGTTAGTGATGCATCCCGAGACCGCTAGTGAGATTACATTCGTGTAGTAGGATTTACTACATGATAAGAGGCATTAGGATCACCCTTGTGTTAAACCCGTATCATAATTACTTGACCATTTAAGTCATATTACTTGGCTAGTAAGTCAATTAATTTTTCCCACACCCTTAGCGTTGTACTCATTTTAATACACGAAACCCCTAGTACACCCCTCCGAGCCTATCTTTTCGTTTCTAACTTTAAGCATCTTACTTAAAGGAAGAATTTGTTACACCCCACTTAAATGTACAACCAAATCGCCTTAGCCTTCCGTGTATAAGTGGGGAATTCCATCGTCTTTGGTATGCGAATTTCAAGCTGCTACACTCATCTTTAGTGCATTATTGTTATTTGTTTAAACCCTTAGTTAATTATGTAATTGATTACATGGTTGCTAAGTCGAGTCATATCCTTGTACATATTGTTTTGGGACGATTGGGACTCATGGGTAAAGTACTTATTTTATGGAGTAATGGGGAAAAACATAATATTATTACCCCTATATGTACGTTAATCTTAAAAGTACTCGAAGTGTTTTGATTATCTTGATTCAAGTAATTAGATTAGTTATTTGTAAAGTATGTAAAAATTCAAGTGTAAGGGGATGTACATTCCCTATGATGTATTATTTTGGATGGTAGGGTAAAAGTGTATGCAAAAAAAAAAAAAAAAAAAAAAAAAAAATCGAAAAAATCAAGAAATATATATATATATATATATATATATATATATATATATATATATATATATATATATATATATATATATATATATATATATATATATATATATATATATATATATATATATATATCATACTATATTATAAAGGAGGAATGCCTTCTAATTTTAGCATGCTTAATTTTAAGCCTTACAAATTAATAAGCTTAAAGTACAAGTGATAGATATAATTAGACATTTACAAGTTAATAAGCTTAAAGTGCACACCAATTTCCCCCTCATTTAATTCTAACATACCATTAATACTAACATTAAATATAATAAATAAAACATTATGTACATTAAATACAATTAATTAACCGGTCAATAAATACAATTAATGCACTTATTAAAACACCCCTTACATAAGAAAATCAAATTATCAAGCATATTGTACAACCAACTTAAACACAATTCCTACATTAAATGTCACTAATACAAATAATAAAGCACATTATACAAATATTCAAGTCCGAACGGGCAACGGGTCAAATGGGCTCGAGCCCGAACGGGCATGGGCCAAACGGGCTCGAGCCTGAACGGACACGAGCCAACGGGTTCGAGCCCGAACGGACATTAGCTAAACGAAATTTTGATATCCGTAAATTTATTGTCAAAAATAACATAATAAACTAAAATTACACGATTCACCGGAAAATTTTAATTTAGGGTACCCGCCGCTGCAACGCGCGGGTACCCTGCTAGTATATATATATATATAGAAAAAGAAAAGAGAAAAAACATACGAACTGCCATCCCATTTCATTCTATGTTTATTTTGTGTTTTTATTATTTTTGATTTATTAGCTTAAGTCGAGTCTAGTTTTGGCTTAGCAACGCCATATTGTACATGTAATTAACCAAGATTATTAACTCGCCACCAGTAAAGATTGCCTATATCCAACAAAACCGTGTATTTCATATCCCTATACCTAACGTTACAACTCTTTAAAAAGACCTCTTTGATAGTTTATCCTAGGTGCTTACGCAATGTGGTGGAGGTTCGATCCTTTCCCAAGCCTATGGTAATCTATTTTCCTATGACAGGTAGTGAGAGATGTTTTCCATTTCCATATTGTGATATTACTTTATTACACCCGAGAGATGTGAGTATCTAAACACTATTTGTGAGGTGCTAGTGTATGACCTCCGTGCTTGTCTTTGGTCTTTAGTGGAACGATTATTTGTTGTAATTACTTTTATATTAGTGTTAAATGACCCCTAACTTGTATTTTGATTAGAATAAAAGCGCATTTGCTTAAGGACAAGCAAATCTCAAGTGTAAGGGTATATGATGAGGCGAAAAATGAACCGTTTTTAGGGGGTCATTTAAGCCCGGAATTGAATTTATTTGATCAAATATTGCCCTAAATCGTTCCTTTTGTGATTTTTGGTACTTTGGGAGTGAATTCTGGAAAAGGAAACATTTTGGACATTTTTGGAGCATAAAAGGAAAAAAAACGGCAAAGACTTAATTTTCCATGCTGGGAACAGTACATGACGGCGTCAAGAAGGAAAATGTGACGGCGTCAAGAGCAAAATGCATGACGACCCAGAGAAAACCTGAAGGCGTCAGAAGTAGGGCCTCAAGAGTTATTTTGGTGACGGCCTGAAGAAGGATTACACATGACGGCGTCAGACCCAGATCTAGGCAGTCCGAGAACTTTATTGGCGGCGAGATGACGGCGACAAAAATTTACTCTTGACGCCGTCACCTCACAAAATCTATATATACTTTTCTATTTTTCATTCATTAAGAGAGGAACTTGTGTGGAGAATACTAGGGCCGAACCTAATAAACCCTAGGTCATTTGTAACAGTATTTTCAAGGGTTTTCACCCCTTGAAACCTTTCATTTTCAATTAAGATAAGTCTTCTTTCGATTCATTCAATATGTCTATGTGTTGTTTGAATATATCTTATGCTTGTCTTGATTATAACATGCTAGGCTAGATCTTTCATGTGTTTGCTTAGATGTAATGAAACCTAGATGTTAATTATAGGTTGATTGCTTGTTTATAGTTGTAATGGATGAATGATTTCATTGTTAGGCTTAAGAAAACTGGCAGATCTCCATTGTGTAACTTGCTTGAACGTCTTAAGAAACATGAACCAATGTGTACTAGGTTTTTATGATTGTATTTAATGCATGAGCGAATTCTAGTGATCCCATGTTAGGAGCTTCTTAGCCGGCTCGACATAGGAGTGAAGTAGGAGCTTATAGGATTGGGGAAGTAAGTACGCCACCCGATGAATGGTATTAAGGAATACAATCCGTCATCCACGCAACTGTAACAATTAATTAACCTGTAAAAGATATCCAGGGAGTAGTGAAATCTAAGTAAACACAATTCTCCCATATATTGCTCACACCACTAGTATAATTTAGTTTATTTTCATTTTTATTATTTTATTTTGATTGCATCTTAATTATTGGGTTAGTTGACTAGCAACTAATTCCGTCCACTCCTTAAAAAACCGAGATTTTTATTTGCTTTTCTAAAAACATAAAAATACAAAAAGAATCATCCCTCACCTCTAGACCTAGTTCTTAGGCTTTCTAATCCTAGCGACACTATTCCTAAGTTGAACGATCAATCCCCCGGTACTTGTCACTATACTATACTACAACGATCAGGTACACTGCCTGGTGGGGGTTGTAAGCTTCTCGAGATCCCTCGAGAGGTAAAGCCTGGTGCAATTCCACGCATCAGTTACACAGAATTTTTTACTAGCGGAACCCTGTTAAAGGTTCCGCCAGAACCAAAAAAACATACAGTCCACCATTTTGACCATCGAGACGATTTTCAAATGTTCCGAAAATTCTTAAAAATGAAAATTTATAACACATCTGATTAGGAAATGCAAAAGATGGACATGTAAACACGCATACCATTGGACTTTGACCGGGGGCTAGCGAATTTCACTATACTTAGTGAAATTTTTCATATTCTTGAAAATTTGACAACATGCCAAATGCTGTCGTCCTGCATCATTGTTAGTTCATACAAGTTCCAAATAGTACCAAATATCCTACCAACACACAAATACATAACACATATTTTTTAAACGACTAAATTGTTCAAATAGCACCTAGTGCCAAACACTCCTTCCCACACGCTCTCATTTGAACATCATCCACCTTCTTCTTGAGCTTGCCAAGGAACCTCCCAAGACATTTGAACATCCCCTTCGTTTGCTTGAACTCTGCCGACTCATTAGGAATTGTTGGAAGTTGTGAAAGGTATTCTAGAGGTGGAAGCCTAGAGTTGGGTAAGCTCTCATCTTCACTCATTGAAGATGATGATGAGGAAGTAGGAGGATGAGGGCGTTTCCCTTGGGTTTTGTAAACTCTCTTATCACTAAGTGGGACAAATGTGTGTAGGATGAGAGAGTAGTCTAGGCGAAGACCTCTAGGAGTTGGAGGAATAGGAGCAATGTGCCTATAGAGACGGGTGAAGAGCATTTCATAAGGAATAGTCGTTGTGCCTTGCACGGGAATGTCAGCCATTCTTTTGGCCATGTAGTATGCAAGGTTGAAGGGTTGCCTAACGGACAAGGAGTAGAGCATGTAGCAAAGGCAAACATTGATATGATCCCGGTTTCCTATGGTGCTAATGACATTGGCTCTAAGGAGTTCTTCCCATTTCTTGAATTGGGGCTTGAGTTCATTGAGTTCCATACCATATGGGTCCTTGTTGACCTCATTTCCGGTACGGGTTCTCCTAGTGGTGGTGGTCCTAATGAAGAGGTGGTCATGAAGTTCATCCTTGGACACAAGAGGGGTATCATAGGGATGTATACGGTCAATGAGTGTGTCAAGAGTTGAGAGGGTCTGCTTGTCGGAGTAGATGCAAGTACCACGGTTTGGGACACCTAGGATTTGAGCAAATTCATTGAGAGTGAAGGAGTATTGATGACCACTAGCCATGAAGTTAATAGACATGCGACCATACTCATCCGTGGAGAGAGTGACGGATGCATAGAATTCTAAAATAAACCTAGGACAAATAGGCTCATCGATTTCTAAGAGACAATCAAAGTTGATGTTTGCAAGTTCCGCTGGTAGGTTTGTACCGGCTAGGATGGATGGGTCAATGGTTCTACCCTCATGGACATATCGTTTTTCTAAGGCTTTGAAAATGTTGATTTGAGCTTCGGTAAGGCCTTTGGTTTTGTGGTGTTTGGGTAGGTACTTAATGGTGTCCTTGTGGTCGTAATGAGTCACGGGAGGCATGATGATTCCTAGAAATAAAATTTCACATTTTAGTCTTAAGTTAGCGACTATAATAATGTGGATGTTCTAGTGTGTGCCTATATGAAAACAATGTAGAGGTGCGGTTATTTTGACTCATTTTTATGCTTAAAATGTTTTATAATGCAAGTTTTGTTATAAAACAAAAGATAAACCAAACGCTCCTAGTTCAATGTAGCTTCGTTTGAAAGTACCCGAAAATACATATTAGTTATGTATTCCCTTTAGCATTCAAGAGACATTATGCAAGTGATGTTTTAAACATAACGTTTTTATTTTGTATTCACAATGTGAGACGAAAAAATATTTGTTCTATTTGTGAGAAATTTTTGCAAAAATTTGACATGGGGTGTTTTAACAAACATGTTTATAACTAGTAAGAATGCAATTCCTAACTATGGGGAACATGATTAGTTTTGTTAAACACCTAATTTCATGCATGAGTTTCTCAAGTTAATGCATAACTCCAAGTTTTTGTTTTTGTGCAAAAATAGAATTCCTAGACTCAGATCAGGAGTGTAATCATGTTTAGAATACTTACAATGATGATTGATTAGCAATGTGAATGAAGGAAGGACTAAACATTCGTAGGTCTGGATGAATGGTGAAGTGAATAGTAGCAGTTTGGAAGTGGTGGTATGAGATAATGGGTGTTTGGTTTAATATAAACTAAGAAAAAAAAAGTTCTGCAGGTCGGCGGATACGGCGGAACCAAAAAGAGGGTTCCGCCCGTTTTGTCGCAGGGTTCCGCCGACTCTGCTGAGAAAAAGAAACAAATTTATTTATTTGTTTTGATTTTTGTGATTTTTGTCTAATGTTTAGAACTACAATGTAGGTTCCATGAGTCCTAAGCCTAGCATAAGAAGGTTAAAAGGTTCTCGTTTAAGAGGTTTTGTGAGAATGTCGGCTATGTTGTCTTCGGAAGAAACTTTCTCGATTGAGATGTTTCCTTTTTGGATGTTGTCACGAAGAAAGTGATGACGGATTTCGATATGTTTAGTTCGGGAATGTTGGACGGGATTTTTACTAAGATCTATGGCTCCTTTGTTGTCGCAAAGAATGGAGATGTCGTTTAGTTGAATTCCGTAGTCGACAAGTGCTTGCTTCATCCAAAGAGCTTGTTGACATGCCTTTCCGGCCGAAACGTATTCGGCTTCCGTTGTTGAGATAGCGAGAGCCGTTTGCTTCTTAGAGAACCATGAGGTGAGACAATGTCCAACAAAAGTACAAGTACCACTTGTGCTTTTTCTATCAACATAGTCACCGACATGATCTGAGTCGGCATACACTATGGTGTCCATTCCCGTTCCTTTGGGATACCATAAACCTAAATGTGTAGTGCCCTTAATATATCTAAAAATCCTTTTAACAGCTTCAAGATGAATTGTCTTAGGATCTTCTTGAAAACGAGCACATAGACAAACACTAAACATAATGTCGGGTCTACTAGCCGTTAGGTAAAGTAGACTTCCAATCATACCTCTATATTTAGTGCTATCTACGGATTCACTTTCCTCATCCTTGGTGAGTTTTGTTTCCGTGGACATGGGCGTTTTGATTGGTTTCGAATCTTCTAGACCAAATTTCTTAAGCATGTACTTAATGTATTTGGATTGGTTAAAGAAGATACCATCTTCTAGTTGTTTGATTTGGAGTCCTAGGAAAAAATTGAGTTCTCCCATCATACTCATTTCAAACTCGTCATGCATGATTTTTGAGAAATCAACGCATAATTCTTGACAAGTTGATCCGAATATAATGTCATCAACATAGATTTGGACTATGATAATATGTGAACCTTTCTTCTTAGTGAAGAGAGTATTATCAACTAAGCCCATGGTATACTTATGGTCAACTAAGCCCATAGATTTTAAGTCGATCATACCATGCTTTTGGAGCTTGCTTAAGTCCGTATAAAGCCTTTTTAAGTTTGTAAACGTGATTTGGTTTTTCAAAATCGGTGAAGCCCGGTGGTTGAGAAACATATACTTCTTCATTTATAAACCTGTTTAGGAATGCACTTTTGACGTCCATTTGAAAGAGTTTAAAATTGTGTGCGCATGCATATGCAAGTAAAATTCTAATAGACTCGAGCCTAGCTACCGGAGCAAACGTTTCATCATAGTCTATGCCTTCTTGTTGATTATAACCTTGTGCTACTAGCCTAGCTTTGTTTCTAGACAATACACCATTTTCATCCATTTTATTATGAAAGACCCATTTTGTTCCAATTATTGTTTGACTCTTTGGTTGAGGAACTAATGTCCAAACATCATTCCTAACAAATTGGTTTAATTCTTCTTGCATGGCTATTACCCATGACTCATCTTTTATTGCTTCATTTATATTTTTCGGTTCAATGGTTGATATGAAACAAAAGAAGTTGCTTTCATTTTGAACTTTTGATCTTAGTGTTCTTTCGTTAATGTTTCCTATGACACCATCTAATGGATGACTTTTAGATTATTTGACATTGACAATTTCTTTGTTTAATAGTTCATCTTCCTTGTCATTACCTAAGATCTCTTGACTTTCTATTGCTTGGCTTTCAACTAAGTCATCATCTACCAAAGGTGATGTCTTAGAAGGAGGTGGACTCTTGTCAAAGGTTACATTCAACGATTCCTCGACTTTTAAGGTTTATTTGTTTAAAACAATGTAAGCTTTACTACTTTGTGAATATCCAAGAAACACAACTTCATAAGACTTTAGGTAAAATTTGGTGACATAATCCTTTGTGTTAAGAATAAAACATTTACTCCCAAATACTCTAAAATAACCTAGTGTAGGCTTTTTACCTTTATAAAGTTCGTATGGAGTTTTGTTTAAAAATGGTCTTATTAAGACACGATTTAAAATATAAGTTGATGTGTCAACGGCGTTACACCAAAACTTTTGTGGAATATTTTGTTCATTAAGCATTGTTCTACTAATCTCTTGAAGTGTTCGGTTTTTACGTTCTACTACACCATTAGATTGAGGGGTTCGTGGAGCCGAAAAATTATGAGTTATTCCATTTTTATCACAAAAGTCTCCAAATTGAAATTTATTATAAAATTCACGACCATGATCCGTTCTAATAGACACAATGCAAGTTCCTACTTGATTTTGAATTTTCTTACATAGAATTTCAAATTGATCAAATGCTTCGTTTTTACTTTTCAAAAATTTTGTCCAAGTATATCTTTAATAATCATCTACTATTACCAAAGTATAGAAGTTACCTCCATAACTTTGTATAGCGGATGGACCGAACAAATCCATATGCAAAAGTTCTAGACACCTAGATGTAGAAACCAAGTTTTTAGCCTAATAGACACAATGCAAGTTCCTACTTGGCTACTATGGACTTGTTTACCGACCTTGCAAGCGTCACAAAAGTGTTGTTCATTTTTCAACTTAGGTAGGTTTCGAACTAGGTCTTTGGAGGAGAGGTTTTGTATAAGTCTCATGTTAGCGTGTCCTAAACGTTTATGCCATAAAGTTGAAGATTCATCTAGTAAAGTAAGACAAAGTTTGTCTCTAGATGTTTGATCCATCTTCATGACATACACGTTGTTCTTAAGAACACCTTTGGCTATGGTTATGCCATCTTTAAGTATTTTACTTCCATTTTCACTAAAAAGGACGTTATACTTATTACGGCAAAGTTGACTAATACTAAGGAGATTAAAACCTAAGTTATCAACATGAGCTACATCATCTATAAAAAGAGAGTCATGAGAGATTGTACCTTTTCCGATGATTTTGCTCTTAGCTTTACTACCAAACGTAACATTACCTCCATCACATTTGTGATATGTTGAGAAGAGGCTTTTGTTACCCGTCATGTGCCTTGAACAGCCGCTATCTTTAATCCATTCATCCGGTTCCAAACATACTTTGAGGCACACCTATTTTATGAAAAACATTCAAGCATTTGGTCCCCAATTTCTCATGGGTCCATTTTGGTTAAACATACCATTAACTTGATCCAAGTATGAAAATAGAAAATAAGGGTTCCATGACATGTGATTTGGAGTTTGGTAATGTCCAGGAGTGTTTTGGTTCCAAACATGTTGGTAGTTTGGTCGTGTGTTGTAGTTACACTTTGGAAAGGGGCGTTTGGGAATAGGAGTCTTAGGTCTCGGTTGAGTAGTTTTAGTTCTAAATTCGTTTTTACTAAGTCCTACTCCAGTTTTAATAGCATGTTTTGTTTCATTTTTATATGTGACTTTAACAAATTTTGAACGATCGAACGTGGAAGCTGTCATTGCTGCTGCAGACCCAGCGGAACCTTTGGTTTCAACGGGCGGAACCCTATTTTGGGTTCCGTCTGTTCCGCGGGCTGCTGTAGCAGTTTTGTTAGTTTCTTGTGCTTTCTTTTCTTGTTTCGTTTGACTCTTCGAAGTTTCTAGTTTCATGAAACCTAGTCCTGTTTTATCGAATGGTGACTTTTGAAGTTTCATAATTTCATCCGCACAAGAAATACTTTTATCGAACTTCTTAAACTTTGTGGTTTGTTTTATTAGATTATCTTGAGTAATTCTAAGTTTCTCAATTTCGAGTTTAAGCTCTTCACATGATTTACACGATGTGTCAATATCTTTACTCTTTTCTAATCTCTTAGCTTTTTCTTTTAACTCATAAACTTCATTTTCTAAAAACTCCTTTTTAGTTTTCAAAAATTTATTTTTGTTTATGATTTTTAAGCTTAGTTCACAAAGTTTGTTATATTCGTTTTGTAAGGTGTCATCATCAATAGAAGAATAAGATGACTAGGAGAGTACCTCATTTGAGTCACGAGCCATGAGAGCAATTTCATCATTCTTTGGCTCATCGTCATCTTCTTCATAGTCACTCCAAGCACCACTTACAAAAGCTTGTTGAGACTTGCTTTTGGGTGGTTTTGGACATTCTCCTATGAGATGACTTGTGTCTCCACACCTAAAGCATTTCCTTTCAACCTTTCCTTTCTTATCATCACGATCTTTTCGGAAGGTTTTCTTGTCATCTTTAGGTTGCCTTACAAACTTCCCTCGTCTACGAAAGAACTTCTTGAAGTCTCTAACGGCCATGGCATATTCTTCATCATCACTATCCGAACTAGATTCTTCATCATCACTTGATTGGACTCTAGCTTTCAAGGCAATGGACTTAACCTTTTCTTTCTTGCCTTTAACTATTTCCGAATCTTTTTCCATTACCATTTCATGAACATTGAGGTTTCCAATTAGCTCGTCAAGTGACATTCTTGAAAGATCCTTGGATTCTTCAATTGCCGTCACTTTTGCTCTCCACTTCGGATGGAGTGCTCTAAGGAATTTCCTGACAAAATTCTTGCTACAAAAAGATTCATCAAGGCTTTAAGTGAAGTAATAATAGTGTTAAACCTAGCAAATGCACTATCAATAATCTCATCTTCGGGAATAACAAATTGTTCATATTGTTGAACAAGAAGATCAATTTTGTTATCCTTAACTTGTGAGTTTCCTTGATGAGTGACTATTAAAGATTGCCAAATTTCTTTGGCGGTTTTACACATAAAGACTCTTTCATATTATTTCTTAGGCAAAGCATTGTAAAGCATCATTTTAGCTTCATTATTTTTAGCAATCAATTTCTTTTGATCTTCAGCTTTACTATTCGTAGCTACATTATCACCATCAATGATTATATACCATAAATCTATATCTTTAGATTTCACGTAAGTTTCAAATCGGTTTTTCCAATATATAAAACCATTTGCTTCAAAAAGTGGTGGTCTTTGCATAGATTGCCGTTCTTTGTAATTTTCAAAATCCATGGATCATTTCAAGTTTTAAAACACAATATATTTTAAAAGCTTGAGTAACGTAGCTCTTGATGCCAATTGTGGAAAACTTGAAGGGGGGTTGAATAGTTTTACCTGTTTTTCGTTTAATTATCTTTTGAAACTTTCCGTTTAATCAAAGATATAAACTCAAAGACAATATATAATATGCAAGTATAAAGAAAGAAACGATCAAACCACAACACGAGTATTTATCGTGGTTCGGCTACAAGGACTCTTTTTCCTTGCCCTACGTCCACTCCCCGAGTATCCAACTCGAGAGTTTCTTTCACTACTCAACAAGCTCCTTTCACCGGCGGAGAAAACCTTACACGTCACCTACACGATTACCGACACTAAGCTAGATGTCGAGTTCTTTTACAAGGGTACAACCACTCCCGTTAGTTCTTTTACAAGGGTACAACAACTCCCGTCACACTATGTATTTTAAGGCCTAAAATACTAACCGATCACAACTTGAATATACACAATCAAATGAAGTATAAACTACACGAAGTCTATATAATGTTAAGCTAACAAGTCTTGCAACGTTGTGTTGAGTACTTGTAACTTTTTTATGAACTTGTGAACTTCTTTTCTACAAGAGAACTTCACACAAATGACAATGTTAATAGGTTAGATGAATGATGTATGTGTAAAATATAATGAGAAGTGATAAAGGAAAAATCTAAGAAATGGCTTGGTATTTATAGCAAGACTTTCAGCAGCTCTGGCGGATACGGCCGAACCCTCAGATGGGTTCCGCCCGTGTACCTCCAAGGTTCCACCAGGTCTGACAGTAAGTTTTGCAATAAATCATTCCAAAGCAACCAAAGTTACATCAACTTATTTCTAGTCAAACACATACTTGTGTAAGAAGACTTATGGTGAGTCAAACACACAATCTTTCCTTAAATGCATATTGATGTGTTTGACATAAACTTACCATAAATGGGATGTGACATTTCTATTCTAAGAAATATAAAAATGTTTTGTTTTTTATGAAATGTAAATGTAGCAAATGTCTAATTATGTAAGTCTTTAAACTCAAATTATGTTTTACTAAAAACTAAAGTTTATATTTTGTCGTTAACAAAACTTAGCAAAGATCATAAAATATAAATAACGTTTTTAGGCGATATTTGTATTAATACAATAGTCAAGAAAACATAAAAACAAAGATTTTGCTTGTAAATTAGTGTAACATGTCATTATTTTTTTTTGTAAATAATCAAAAACGATGTCAATGATTGAACGTCCATCTCGACGATGGGTGATGAGTGCTCAAACACTCATCATTTTTTACGTATTTAAACTGCCAAAGCATACAAAAACAATAAAAAAGATATCAAAATACTTAAATTATCCCAGGGATTGTGTTTTATGTGTTTTAAATGCAAAATGTGCAAAAACAAAGGAAAATCGTACAAAGTGTGCAATATTGGCAGTTTCAGTCCCCCAAGTTTCAAAACTTGTCAAAATTAGTCCCTAGGCATTTATTTTGAAAGGAAAAGTCAACCCAAGGTTTTGAAAGTCAAAATTCACAAAATATTACACTTGGGTAACAAGTTTTCCAAAATTACAAGTTTGGTCCCTGAGAATCCAAAAATGGCAAAATAGGTCCCTGGGAAATTTTGAAAATTGGAAAATGGCAAAAATGGTTTTTGAACTTCGGAATTATAACAAATTTGGTCCTTGGTATAAATTGGGAAAAGTTACACTTTCAGTCCCTCATGTTTGGGGAAATTACAAATTTGGTCCTTATTTCACTAAAATACCAACCGGACCCCTATTATTATCTAAAACCAAATCCATTACCCCATGATCCAGCCCAACCCCATGATCCAGTCCACCCAGCCCAATCTCAAAATAATAAAAGCCAAGCGGGGTCAAACGGTCAACGAATGGTCAAACGACCCTTTGACCCTCCTTCTTCCCCCAACACCCAGCGCAAAACCAGGGAAACTCTCCCCCTCCTCTCACCTTTTTCACCAACCAGCCCCCATAATTAATTCCCCCTCATCTACCACACCAACCCACACCACCACAATAAATGTAGCTCACCAGTTCCACTCAATTTTACCCCGTATGCAATTTGGCGCCAAAATCCTAATCAAGGGTGTGGATTGATCCTAATGCAATTGAATGGCTGGGATATGGTCAAGGGTCAACAAAAAGTCTATTGGGACTCTCAGAATTCAAAAAGGAGCCATGTGGGAAGAGTTAGGGCCTAGTTTTGTTTCGTATTATATATGGAGCTCATATGAGCATTAGATAGTGTGTAATATCTTTAATTTTATTGTTTTCAGTTTATTTTATGTATTGTAATCCTTTTTTATGAATGAAAGTTCTGCTTTAAAGTTTAATTCTCATTTTCAATTTTCAAGTTCCACTTAAAATTCTCAAATGTTAAGTTAAGGTTCCAATGTGTGTTTAAGCTATTCATAAGCTCTTATAAACTCAGAAAACAACTTTTTAAAAGCTTTACAAGCTTTTATCAACATCCTAAACTCAGTTTGCATAAATACTAAAAAAATTCAAGAAAAATAAAAATAAAATAAAAAGAATGGACAAAGGTGGAAGCAGCTTGGGATTTAGTTGATTTCTGGATTGCAAAGGGTTAGAGACTTGTGGAAGTCACATAGGATTGGTGTTTGTGGATCTTTGTTACTTAACAGCTTAGCTTGGAAGGCTTATGTAAGCCTTGCTTTTAATTTTTACTCTCCTAAGTAGTTTAGTTACTTGTTATTGTCTCAATTACTTATTTATTGCTTAATATAATAGTTGTAATCAGTAGGTTGCATTGTAAACTTGTTTGAATCAAAATTTCATCAACAACTGTTTTTAAAGGAGTGTTTGGTTGTAGCTTGTTTGTGATACTCTACTTGCTTCATTGCACAACTTTGTGTTTCATATAGTTGTTTGGGTGGATATAAGGTCAGGGAAACCAAACTTTTGTTCACAAACACATCAAAAGTCAAAATCTTAGGAAAATTATCACCACAGTTAACTGTGGTGATTTTTGGAGTCCAAAACCCATAAAACCTTTTCATAAGTTTGCATTTTTACTTAAGTTAGCTTTCATATAGCTTATCATAACATTTTAAGTTACTAAATCAGCAATCCAAGTTCATAAAAGTCAAAACCTACATTTTTCTAAAAAGTCAAAATAACAAGTGTCAGGTTTTTCCCAAAATGGGATGAATTTTTGTGAATTTTGTGGGTGGTTTTAGGATCTGAAATTTGTTGGAGTTATTGTCTACCATTGGAACTTGGGAATCATATACTTTGTGCATTTTTGTGATTTTTTCTAATGGACCTTTTTACCCCTTGAAAGTACTTGCAGGGCAAAGGTGTGCCCTGTGCACAGACCACTCAGCCACACCACCAACTTTGGTGGCTCCTTGTGGCCACCTCAGTGGGTCTCACTGACCCAACTTGGTGCCATTCAACCCCCTCCTACCAGGGATTAAGGGTTGACCTTTTGTTTGACCTCTAGACCTGTGGACCCCACTTTGTTTGGCCTCATAAGTCTGTCCCATTCTGTCTCAGAATCTAAATAAGCAAAGTGCTATTCTGAGTTTGTGGCTTATTTTGTTAGCTTATTTGTGTGTTACTTGCTTAAACTTGTTCATTGTACTTATTTTCATCAGTTTTCACCAAGGTGGACCCCACATTAGCTCATTTGAGCTTATTTCCACACTTGGTCAAAGAAAGTCAACTGTCAAGGGTTTAAGCACTTGAAGTGCTTATTTCCTTGACCACAGTCAAACCCACTTCACCAAAGTTGCTTAAAAACTTATAATAAGCAGTTTTGAAAAAGAAAATCTCAAATAAGCCCAACTTAATAGAAGTGATAGCTTCTATTTAAGCCAATTGGCTTATTCTTCAGCTTATTAATAAGAAATTCCTATTTTTATAATTTTCCTAGGCTTCTAGTATATAAAAATAATTTCTATAATTTTTTCAGATTTTTCTTGTATCATTTAGTATTTTTCTTAATTTAAAATAGTTTTTAGTAATTATTAAATAGTTAATAATTAATAATAATTAATTAGAAAATCAGAAAATTATAAATTAAATTTTAAAATTAGTTTTTAGTTATTTTTGATTTTTCCAAATTTTATTTTCAAATTTCTAGTGTATTTTAATAATTAATTAGAATTTAGGTTAATTTAAATAATTAAAAAGTAATTAATAATTAATTAATAATTAGTAATAATTAATTAAATAGTCTTAAAAATATATTTTCATTTCTAAAATTAGTTTTATAGTATTTTAGATTTTTCTAAGTTTAATTTTTATTTTTCTAAGTTAATTTCATATTTATTTATAATTTAGGTTAATTTAGTTAATTAAAAATAATTAGAAAAGTAGTATTTAATTAATAGTAATTATAAAATTAGTGTAAAAATTAATTTTAAATTTCCAAAAATTTTCTCTCATCATTAGGTTTGTAAAAAGTTAATTTTCATACCAGTAGCCTTTCCAGATCGCCTTATTCACTTTTTTGTACGTTTGTTCGCGTTTTCGGCAAACGTACAGGTTTTAAGTTTTAAGTGATTTCTTCTCAACCTCAATTCCCGTAATCATTCGCATAGCTTTCCTAAGCTATTTCTGTTAATAATCTCAAAATAATTCTCACAACAAACCCTTTCTGTGAATAAACACCTAATCACAAAGCACGCTAGAGTTACAATTCACACCTCAACGGGATTTAACGACCCGGTGATACCTTATATTACCCGGAGCATTGATCTAGGCTATTTGACTTTGTTGACCATTTCTTGGTCAATATAAGTTGATGGTTTAGCATCAATCAATGGGGTTTGCTACTTTGATCCCCGTTGAAACCTATTTTTTTCTTACCGATCGGAGGGGATTTTGTTAGGTTCGCTTATCGCACACATGTTCATGAAAACCATGAATGATATGAACAACAGTTTTAGCAAGTGAGAAAAACTTATGAACATCAACATATGTGAGGTTGGGTTTTCTTGAGAACGACACAAACATGCTAATAACACAATTAGAATTTTTTCAACTTTTCTAAATATTATGAATAAAAGATTTACAAAGAATATCCTACGAAAAACTACCCCCGAGTTGACAAATAAAACTCTCCAAAATCAAACAACAAAAGACTGCTAGCTGCTTTGTTGTTTCTAGGAGAGGAGGATTCTAACCATAATACTTGATGCGTGGGAATCGCAACAGGCTTTACCTCTCGAGGGATCTCGAGAAGCTTACAACCCCCACCAGGCAGTGTACCTGATCGTTGTAGTATAGTATAGTGACAAGTACCGGGGGATTGATCGTTCAGCTTAGGAATAGTGTCGCTAGGATTAGAAAGCCTAATTACTAGTTCTAAAGGTGAGGGATGATTATTTTTGTGTTTTTATATTTTTTAGAAAGCAAGTTAAAATCTCGGGTTTTGAAGGAGTGGGCGGAATTAGTTGCTATTCAACTAACCCAAAACTAAGATGCAATCAAAATAAAATAATAAAAATTAAAATAAACTAATTATACTAAGGTTGTGAGCAGTAATTGGAGAAAATGTGTTTACTTATACTTCACTACTCCCTAGATATCTTTTACACGTTAATTACTTGTTATAATTGCATGGATGACGGATCGTATTCCTTAATACCATTCATGGGGTGGCATACATAACTCCCCAATTCTATGAGCTCTTATCTCCTCCTACACCATGACCCAACACAACTATAGGGATTGTAAACAGTGGCTCATGCATTAAATACAACCAATAAAGACCTAGTACGCCTCGGTTCATGTTTCTTAAGACATTCAAGCATGTTACCATTTGGAGATCTGCCAGTTTTCTTAAGCCTAACATATAAAATCATTCATCCAAGAACAAGAATAAACAAGTAATCAACACATAATCAATATCTAGGTTTCATTAGAGCTAAGCAAACACAAAGGAGATCTAGCCTAGCATAATGGAATTGAGACAAGAACAAGATATAGACAACCAACACATAGACATATTGATTGAATTAGAAGAACACTTATCTCAATTACAATGCAAGGTATCAAGGGTTTAGAACCCTTGAAAAACCTGTAAAAGTTGCACCAAATTCGTCTTTAGGGTTTCTCCAAAACTTCTCTCTTTTAATGTAAAAACTAGAAAACTATATATAGGAAAACTGGGCTGACGGCGTCAAGACAACCATGTGACGCCGTCACCTCGCCACCAAATACTTCCTCGGACGGCCTTGATCTACTTATGACGGCCTATGTGACGCCGTCACCACTTACGGTATTTTATTCTTGGCCTTTTGACGCCGTCAGGATGACTTTTGACGCCGTCACCACCTACGGTATTTTATTCTTGATGTCTGACGCCGTCAGGGTGTAACTCTTGACGCCGTCACCTAGTGTTTCCAGCATGGAAAATTGATACTTTGCCGTTTTCTTCACTTTTATGCTCCAAAAACGTCCAAAATGGCTTCTTTTCCAGAATTCACTCTCCAAGTACCTAAAATCACAAAAGGAACGATTTAGGGCAATATTTGATCAAATAAATTCGGATTCGGGCTTAAATGACCCCCTAAAAACGGATCATTTTTCGCCTCATCATATACCCTTACACTTGAGATTTGCTTCTCCTCATGCAAATGAGCTTTTATTCTACTCAAAAGACAAGTTAGGGGTCATTTAACACTAATATAAAAGTAATTACAACAAATAATCGTTCCACTAAAGACCAA
Organism: Artemisia argyi; assembly: GCA_030686995.1. Classification (NCBI taxonomy): domain Eukaryota; kingdom Viridiplantae; phylum Streptophyta; class Magnoliopsida; order Asterales; family Asteraceae; genus Artemisia; species Artemisia argyi. Next base: position 40,551,056 of record CM060676.1, on the reverse strand, counting down.
TAGACAAGCACGGAGGTCATACACAAGCACCTCACAAATAGTGTTTAGATACTCACATCTCTCGGGTGTAATAAAGTAATATAACATTATGGAAATGGAAGATATCTCTCACTACCTGTCATAGCAAAATAGATTACCATAGGCTTGGGAAATGATCAAACCTCCACCACATGGCGTAAGCACCTAAGATAAACTATCAAAGAGGTCTTTTAAAGGGTTGTAACGTTAGGTATAGGGATATGAATTACACGGTTTTGTTGGATAAAGGAAGTTTTACTGGTGGCGAGTTAACAATCTTGGTTAATTACATGTACAAGATGGCGTTGCTAAGCCAAGACTAGACTCGACTTAAGCTAATAAATGAAAAATAACAAAAACATAAAATGAACATAGAATAAAAAGGGATGGTAGTCCGTATGTTTTCTTTTTTTTCTTTTTTTTTTTTTTTTTTTTTTTTTTTTTTTTTTTTTTTTGCATACACTCTTACCCTACCATCCAAAATAATACATCATAGGGGATGAGAATTCCCCTTACACTTGAATCTTTACATACTTTACATTAAACTATTCTAATGACTCGAATTAAGAAAATCAAAACACTTGGAGCACTTTTAAGATTAACGTACATATGGGGTAATATTATTATGTTCTTCCCCATTACTCCATAAAATAAGTACTTACCCATGAGTCCCAATCGTCCCAAAACAATATGTACAAGGATATGACTCGACTTAGCAACCATGTAATCAATTAGAAAGTTAACTTAGGGTTTAACAAATAACAATAATGCACTAAAAATGAGCGCATACACGGAAGGCTAAGGCGATTTGGTTGTACATTTAAGTAGGGTGTAACAAATTCTTCCTTTAAGTAAGATGCTTAAAGTTAGAAACGAAAAGATAGGCTCGGAGGGGTGTACTAGGGGTTTCGTGTACTAAAAATGAGTACAACGCTAAGGGTGTGGGAAAAATTAGTTGACTTAACTAGCCAAGTAATATGACTTAAATGGTCAAGTAATCATGATACGGGTTTAACACAAGGGTAATCCTAATGCCTCTTATCATGTAGTAAATCCTACTACACGAATGTAGTCTCACTAGCGGTCTCGGGATGCATAACGCAAGTTCTAGAATCTAAATGCTACCGGTACACTCATAAGCACTAATAATGAATGCTTTTCCTATCAAATCTAAAGGCGAACCTCACATTTTTGGGTGGAAATTTTTTTTGAATATACGGTTATGTGCTAGTCATACAATCTCCTATCCATGAGACGCTTGCTATGGCTAAAGTTTCACTCCTAAATGTTGTAAAAAATTTTAAATTTGGCGCTAAAATTGCACTAACAAGTATTTCTCATAGTTTTATTACAAATCTACCATTAAACAAAACAAACTCAAGCGAAAGTGCATATGTAAGGTATCATCTTTTTACCCTCCCCTTACACTTAAGATGAACATTGTCCCCAATGTTCAAGTAAAGAATGTAAAAGTGAAAAAGTAAAGAGAATGAAATCAAATACTCCCCTGATTCACTCGGTATGGATTATAGGAGGCCAGGTTAAATCTTCTTCCAAGAAAACGAACAATCAAAGCTTCCCTTCCAGAATATAAATCATCTCCTTGTCGAACATAACCTGTGAAACCTGACAAAATAGACAAGACAACCTCGCGTAAAATTGGCGGCATCCTATATAAGTTCCTAAATCCTAGAAAACAAAGTAAGATATAATGCTTGTGGAATGAAGTTTGCAGATTTCCTGGAGATTATAAAACTTAATAATTCACAAAAACCATAAGACTCCGTTAGAAAAACAAAACTGGTAAAATTTCCAGATTTTTGACTCCTGACGCCGTCAAGAGTAATACTCTGACGCCGTCAGAATGGACCTGCAGAAATTCTTATGTTAAGTTTCCGGAAAATTTCTGGAAAAACTTGGTCCTACTTCCTGGAAAATCCTGCAAAACTTCATTGTGACTCAATACAAGCATTTGACTCTAACAATTACGAATATACATGTTCATTTAATATTGTGGAGAATCATGATCGGTTTGTTTCTTAAAAACATATTTGGGGTTTCCCCTTAAACTTATCTTTTGCAAAAAATACTTTTAGGTTGGAGTTAAGACTAGGCCAAACAACATAGTAAAGTATTTCCACATTTTATTTTAGAAACATGATCAACCAGCAATTAAAATAAAACATGCATACGGAAGCAAATAACAATCAAACAAATAAAATCACACAAAACATGGGTTGCCACGATTAACTAACAATAAAATTTAAAAGTCGAACATGCATAATAATCGTTAAAGGAAAATAAAAAGTGTCCAAAGCCAACAGAGGCTGAATCCTAAACTATTACAAGACCAAATGTTTTAAATCATACAACCGAGAATAAATTGTTCAAGAACCACAGATATCAAAACAAATCACTGAGGGGGAGGACCAAAGCGGTAATCATAGCCAGGTGGGAGGTGTCCAGTATAACCATAGGGAGGATAGTCCTGCTCGCGCCCAGGGAATGGGTCAATCTGCAGATGGGGCTCGATGTGATCACGGGTCGAAAGATGCTGCATCTGGCGGACTGTGTGCTCATACATCCAGTCAAATCTCTGGTCAGTGGTGGTTCTCCAAGCATCCACCTGACCCATCCAAGCCCCCTGATGCGCCTGCCAATCTCCTCGGCCCATGTGCCGGTAGTAGTCAGCAGTCCCCTCCTCGTACCCAGCAAACTGATGCTGCTGGGGCATTCCCTCATCATCATCATCATCATCCTCACCAGCGGGCCCAGCTACCACGTACCAGGTGTAGGACCCATCCACCATCTGCATCACAATGCTCATCTGCCTGAGGGATTTCACCCTAACTATCCTACAGTTCCCGCAGTCGCTCAAGTACCCCATGATCTGAGGAGTAAGAAGACCATAGGTCCTCAAATATCCCTCTCACCCACACTGGTCCTCAAATAACTGGCCACCCAAAACGGGATGTTGCAGTAGACATCCGCAGAAAAGATGGTGTACAAGTAAAACAGGTCTGAAGCAGTGATACGGTGAGTGGTGCCATGACGTCCTGACAGGCTGTATGTGATGCACCTGTGGACTAGCCTAACAATGGGGTCCCTGATCGATGCAGCCCCAGTAGTCGAGGTGTAAACCCCATCCCCTATGGTTGGCCAAAAAGTGACACACCTCATCTCACTCCTCTGAATCTCTCCATGTAACAACCTCAGCAGAAAAGCCCCATCAACCTCCTCACTAGTATATAACCCAAGCCTCCATCCAAACTCAGCCACTGAACATGACCTCAACTCTCCCCTAGCCTAAAATACACAGTGGTGCCCCCCATATCTGCCCTAGCCTCAGCCTGATCAAAACGGAAAGTCGCAAAGAACTCCCTTACTAACTCACTGTACACTGTCTCTCTAATCCTAAACAATCTCTCCCACTGCGGACCCGCAAACCCATCTGTGCGGATCCTCCCTAAAAATGCAGCCTCCAACCCACTAGCTCTCAGAAAATCCCAGTCAACCACAGCCCCAGCATCAATATGGTGGTTACACAACTCCGCATACTTGGTGCTAGTACCAACATCGCCAAACTCGCTCCAACTATGGACTAATTCTCCATAATTGACCCCTTGAGATCTAGAGGAACTGCCCTTATGTTGGCGAGACCTTTTGCTCATTTTCCTGAAAAGAAAGGTGGAGTGAACGGAAACGATTAGAACGAGAAATTTTTTATCGATCTCTGCTGTCAGACATCTGACGCCGTCAGGATTGGTCCTGACGCCGTCAGAATTAGCAAAAAAAAAATCGAACTCATGCAAATGCGGGAAAAATCAATTTTCAAACTCTTAACCTATTACCCAAACGCTCCTTTAATCAGGAAACAGGGGTAGGGGGTCAAAGAATCCGAGGCATGATGGGTTTTCTCTAAATTAATGCATAATTTGAGTGAGATAACATCATCAAATGGTAACCCCATGATTACAAATCACCAATTGGATGGCATTACGATTTGCTAATATTGGGTCATGAGTGGGGTTTCGGGCGAAAGGGGGTTTTCAAATTGATGGGTCCTAAGGATAATTGATCGAAAAAAGATGAAGAAAAGTTACTTACAAAGTGGAGATTGGATGCGGAAGATGTCGAATTGGGAGGTGGAGAATCGGAGTAGCAGCAGCACCTTGGGTGAGATTTGTGGGGTATGGGTTGAAAGTGATTGGTTTTGGGTTAATATTGCTGATCCATCGAGCTGACGGCGTCAAGAGTTAAATCTGACGCCGTCAGATGCCCGTGTAAGGTGAGGTTTGGAGTAGTTCCATGTTCAGTCCCTGCTCTTTACGTGAATAACTAAACATTAGTAAAACCCATGAGTAGCTATTCCGTTAGCGAGGTCCACCAGGGTCGAACGTCTCATTACTGTCACGGAAAGAGGCAAGGTTGTAGAAGGGGTCGGGTGACGTTTTGGCTAAGTTGATCCCCGTGCACGGGTCATTGGTGTGAGAAGAAAGATGTTGTTCCATAGGGGGTTTCAAATCAGTGGTGTTTTTGAGGCGCAACCTCTTTACACCGGGTTTAAAACCAAAAGAACTTTTCTTAGATAAGGTTGGGAATGTGGTTAGCAGGCATCCAACGAAAATGTTATGGACTTGTAAATTCCTTTCCTTCTGAGGATGCTCACGAGAGTTGGGGTTGATTGATGGGGAAGCACTTAGATAAAGCTTCTCATTATCCTCTTGGTTAAACACCAAAGGGGTTGAGACCTCGAAGACCTTTTCGATTTTTTTAGGTGCGGAATTTTCCTTGATCCTTTCTTTGACCCTTGACATGAATTGGTCAGCGAAACTCATAAACGCTTTATGAGTACTCTCCATGCGTGCTTCTAGGTGCTGGATTTGTTTTTCCTGATTATCCATGAAGGTTACCATTATCCCTTCGAATTCCTCTTGTCGTGAACGTTCAGGAAAATTCTGGCTGATAACCGTATTCCTGCGTAGATTATGATTCCATACAGGTTCAGCAGCAAGTTTCTCGATACTTATCAATTCATTTACCTGTTTCTCGATGCTTCCTAACAACTCTTCTTGGGTGGCACATGCGTAGTCAAGTTTTACCTTGCTTGGGAACATCGGGTCCTCCCATCCTTCCTCTTCGTATTGTGCCAACTCCTCAAGAACTTTCCAGCACTCGTCAACGCTAAGTCTATCTAGCCTACCCTTGGCTGCGTAATCGATGGCTTTTCTTGTTTGATAGTCAACCTTATCGTAAAAGATTTGGATCTGGAGCCATGGTTCGATGCCATGATGAGGGACTTTTCGGAGTAGGTCTTTATATCGAATCCATGCTTCATAAAAAGATTCATTTTGACGTTGTTGGAACATCAAGATGTCATTCCTAAGCTTAGTAGTTCTCCCCGGTGGGAAAAATTGAGCAAGGAAACGAGTGGTGAGATCATCCCATGTGGTGATGGATCCCGCGGGTAAACGCTCAATCCATTGACTAGCTTGATCCCGTAGAGAGAATTGGAATAGGCGTAAACGGGTAGTCTCTCTAGTTTCAACACCTAGGTCTATGGAATCTACGATTTTGAGAAAGTCCTTAAGATGTTGGTTTGGATCTTCGGAACGAAGTCCATGGAATGCACATCCGCTTTGCACCAACTGGATGGTGTCGGATCGCAAGGGGGTCACATTGGCTCCGGTGAGCTCAATGGTGTTTCGGTAGCCTTGGTGGCTAGGTCGGGAATACTCTCCTAAGGTTCGGGGCCTATGGGGTTCTAGTGGTGGGTTTTGTTGTGGTGGGATGACGGGTTCAAAGATGTTACCACCTTCCATGATGTCGGATGGTAAAGAGTTACGAACAAAGGCACGAAGAAATAAGATAGACTAAAGAAGACCTAAAAATAAAAATAAAATCTTACTAGAAAGGAATCTAGCAAGTAGACATAATAAAAAGAAATCCTAACCTAGACAATAACTATTCCCCGGCAGCGGCGCCAAAAACTTGATGCGTGGGAATTGCAACAGGCTTTACCTCTCGAGGGATCTCGAGAAGCTTACAACCCCCACCAGGCAGTGTACATGATCGTTGTAGTATAGTATAGTGACAAGTACCGGGGGATTGATCGTTCAGCTTAGGAATAGTGTCGCTAGGATTAGAAAGCCTAATTACTAGTTCTAAAGGTGAGGGATGATTATTTTTGTGTTTTTATATTTTTTAGAAAGCAAGTTAAAATCTCGGGTTTTGAAGGAGTGGGCGGAATTAGTTGCTATTCAACTAACCCAAAACTAAGATGCAATCAAAATAAAATAATAAAAATTAAAATAAACTAATTATACTAAGGTTGTGAGCAGTAATTGGAGAAAATATGTTTACTTAGACTTCACTACTCCCTAGATATCTTTTACACGTTAATTACTTGTTATAATTGCATGGATGACGGATCGTATTCCTTAATACCATTCATGGGGTGGCATACATAACTCCCCAATTCTATGAGCTCTTATCTCCTCCTACACCATGACCCAGCACAACTATAGGGATTGTAAACAGTGGCTCATGCATTAAATACAACCAATAAAGACCTAGTACGCCTCGGTTCATGTTTCTTAAGACGTTCAAGCATGTTATCATTTGGAGATCTGCCAGTTTTCTTAAGCCTAACATATAAAATCATTCATCCAAGAACAAGAATAAACAAGTAATCAACACATAATCAATATCTAGGTTTCATTAGATCTAAGCAAACACAAAGGAGATCTAGCCTAGCATAATGGAATTGAGACAAGAACAAGATATAGACAACCAACACATAGACATATTGATTGAATTAGAAGAACACTTATCTCAATTACAATGCAAGGTATCAAGGGTTTAGAACCCTTGAAAAACCTGTAAAAGTTGCACCAAATTCGTCTTTAGGGTTTCTCCAAAACTTCTCTCTTTTAATGTAAAAACTAGAAAACTATATATAGGAAAACTGGGCTGACGGCGTCAAGACAACCATGTGACGCCATCACCTTGCCGCCAAATACTTCCTCGGACGGCCTTGATCTACTTATGACGGCCTATGTGACGCCGTCACCACCTACGGTATTTTATTCTTGGCCTTTTGACGCCGTCAGGATGACTTTTGACGCCGTCACCACCTACGGTATTTTATTCTTGATGTCTGACGCCGTCAGGGTGTAACTCTTGACACCGTCACCTAGTGTTTCCAGCATGGAAAATTGATACTTTGCCGTTTTCTTCACTTTTATGCTCCAAAAACGTCCAAAATGGCTTATTTTCCAGAATTCACTCTCCAAGTACCTAAAATCACAAAAGGAACGATTTAGGGCAATATTTGATCAAATAAATTCGGATTCGGGCTTAAATGACCCCCTAAAAACGGATCATTTTTCGCCTCATCAATACTTCGTAGGATCTCTACTTAACTTTGGTTCCAACTGAGTGTTTATATAGGAGGGGAAACAGTGGTTGCATTGCATAGTAAGTTGTCCACTTGGTATAGATAGACACGTGCCTAGTAGCTAGTCTGAAGCATACTTTCAGCTTTCCCGATTTGACAACTTATAGTTCCAATGCATGTTTCACGTATATTGATAAGTACTTGAACTTATCTTCTCAAGGAAGTTTCCTGCCCATTCATTCATAGGTTGTGGTTGAAATACAAAATTAAGTCTTCAGAGTCAAAGAGACATTTGTCAGATTTCGGTGACTCTAGTGTTGTCTTTAGCTCCTTTTATCTCACTCCCCGACACCGCATCAGTTTGTGAGATGTTTTCTTAAGTTGGTCTTCGACTTCCCTGAAGCCATACAAGCGTTTGAGCTTTATACAACTCTCACTGATTTCTTTACCAGTGAGTCATCTTCTGAATTATAATCAGAGAGACATGTTCTCTGATAACTCTCAGGGAGTATATCACTTCTGATAACTATCAGGTTCACTTTGATAGTTATGAAGTGACATCCTCTTTAATCGTTATCAGAGACTTGATGCTCACTAACCTTCAGAAGATGAGTTGGGCTATTTTATGTTTAAATACTTTTCAGAGACTATTGGGTCAGTTTTTCAGGCCCAACAGATTTGTTTAACAGAGAGAAATAAGTGCGTGTTTGTGCGTGTATGTAAAAAAGGATATATGTAGAAAATAGAGGAGGGACGAACAATGTAATTTAGGTTTTTGGTTAATTGTTGATTAAGGTGAAAGATGAGAAAAGGAAGGTTGAGGTGGTTTGGTCATGTCAGGAGGAGGTCACAATCAGTACTAATAAAGAGAGTCGAAGCATTTATAGTTGACGGTTTGAGAAGGAGAGGTAGACCGAAACTTAGCTGGGAGGATAGACTTAAGCAGGAAATGAATGAGCTTTTCTTGTCCAAGGACATGACCTCAGACATGAATGCGTGGAGAGATAGGATTAGAATTTGCGAGTAGTTTAGGCTTGGTTGTTCGTGGGGTGTGTAGTTGTTGCTTTTAGGCCTTCTAGGAGTCTCTTTATTGCCTTGCACCTTGCGATTTTTTAGATATGGAGCTCATTTGGTTGTTCCTATTAGGCTCTTGGCGTTTAGCCACCACTCTTGCCCCTTTTTTGCTTTACCTTAGCTTTAGGCCACATAGCACTATCCTGCTTAGATCTTCGCTTCTTGTTTTGGCCTTGGTCTTGTTTGCCTTTTGCCCATTTTTCTTTTCCTTGGCTTTGGGCCCCTTAGCGTTCTAATGCGTTTTTCTCGACGCTCTTGCATTTTTTTTGTTTTTTTTGCTTATGCTCTTGTATGCTTTGCTTGTGTCCCCAACCACTTTAGCGCTCTTCTTTTTCTTTCTGGGTTTCTAGTGGCGTTTGCTTTTTATGTTTATGTGATCGTTTATGCTTACTGATGAGTGTGTAAATACTCATCATTTTTTAGTCAAATCTGAACTGCAAAACGATCAAAAACACTAAAAAACGCACCAAAATACGAATAAAATCCCAAAGATCGTGTTTTATATGTTTCTGATGCAAAACGAGTGAAAACAAACAAAATTTGCACAATTGGCAGTTTCAGTCCCCCGACTTTCAAAATTTGACAAAACTAGTCCCCGAGCATTTATTTTAAAGAAAAGTCAACCCAAACTTTTTAAAAAGTCAAAAGACATCACAAATGATCTTTGGGTGAAAAGTTTTCAAAAAGTTACAAGTTTGGTCCCTTAATTTTGCAAATTGGCAATTCTAGTCCCCGGAGGTTTTATCTTGGAAAATTTACAACAAAGGACCTGGTGGAATTATAAATTGGCAAGAATGGTACTTTTGTGGATTTTGAAAGAAGTACAAAGATGGTCCCACAATTTTCAGAAGTTTACAACATTAGTCCTTGTGATTTACCAAACTATTACTACCTAATGGACTTTAAGCAAATTGAATCCAAAGACAAACTTATCCTGATCCATAACCAACACCCTTGGCCCAAAACTCACACCCAAGCCCAAACAACAACCTGTAGCCCACAACCCCTTTTGATATTAAATAAGATTAACCAATCAACCCCCATCTCCATCAACATCACCCCCGTGAACCTGCTTCCCGCCATAGCTTCCCATCACCATCCAATTTTGTCCCCTCCACCTCTTCCCAATCCCACTACCATACTCCCACACTCACAATCCTGTACCTACCATCTGCCACATTGGCAATCCTCACAACTTACTTGGCGCCAAAACTCATCTAAGGGACAAGATTACACAAGCTACAAATGGACTGCTGGGATCAACTCACAAAAGCACAAGAATGAATTTTGTGCTATTTGCTCTCACAAAAGAAGCACAGGAGAGGAGAAAAGACCATATGTGTACCTACCACTGAGAATTAGTATAAATAGGGCATGAATTGTAGCCTTAATGGCATCTCTTTCTCTTGTAATTTTCTATTTTAAAAACTTAGTTTCCTTCTGTAACTTTAGTTATCAAGTTTAATGAAAGTTTCATTTTTAATTTGTGCAAAAATTTGAATTTCTATTTAAAAGTCAAGTTTCCTTTTTTTTTTTTTTTTAATTAAGTTCTGCTTATTAATCTCAAAGTACCATTTAATCATTGTCTAAGTTTGTTGGAACAAAAGAAAGAAAAATTCAGAAAAGAAAAAAAAAAGAAAGAAAGTTCAAAATACAAAAGAAATCAAGATAAAGGGAAAATGGAGAATTGGTTGAGGAAGGAAGGAAGGCATGTTTTTGAATTGGTTTAGAGTCTCATGGGAGACACTTAGATGATAAGGGGTGTTTGGAACAAGGATTTGAGTAGGGTTGTTGTTGTTATTTTAAACTTAAGTCACTCTGTCCACTGTCCTTAAGTGTAACTTAACCCAAAATAACCATCATAGTGGTCACTTGCTTGAAAAGGTCAAATTTTTCTTCTTAATTCACTTGCAGTTAACTTTGAGAGAAATTGCAAGCCAAATCCTTAAAATTGAGTTTAGAAATAGTATAGCTTGATTAATTTGGGATCACTTAGGGTAAACAAACATCAAGTAATCATATTTGATCAATCTAACATCACCAAAGTCAAAGTTTCAATATTTTCAGAAAAGTCAAAATGTTCCCTTTCACAGAAATTCCAAAATTTCCAAGATTTTTTGTGATTTTTGTAGTAGGTTTTAGGACTTGAAATTTTTAGGATTTATAGTCTCCCAGCTGATCTTTGAAATCCCATTGGAGTTGTATTTTTGTGATTTTTCCTGTGGGTCCCACCTTAGTCCAAACAGACTTGCAGGGAAAGCTCTTCCCCTGCACCCAGCCCTTTTGATTTTGACCCATTCTTCTCAACTTGACAACCTGCTCATTTCTTAAGCTTAGGCCATGATTCTTTGTTCTTTGTAAAGCCTGCTAAGGTGAATTTTTAGATCTTTAAGTAGTTTGGACTAGGCAGCTTGTTAGGTTAGCTTATTTTTCCTTTAAGTACCCCCTTTGCACCCCTAGTTGCTGATAAGCATAAGCAGTTTCCACTTAGCTTGTTGATTTTTGATTGATTATGTTGTATTTGATTGTTGTTGTTGTTGTTGTTGTTGTTGTTGTTGTTGTTGTTGTTGTTGTGATTTGTTAAGTTTTCTGTTTGTGTTTCCTTGTGTAAGCTTTTACAGCTTATAGGCTTATTTATGTGCTGCTACTACTTCATGTGTTCTTGTTGTAGCTTTTGTGACCAATTTTGATAATCTTGTTGTTGCTCTGAGTTTGTTAATCTTATTGTTAGTTTCTTGTTGTTGATGAATTGTTTATACAAGCAACAAGCTTGTTTAAGCTTCCTTGAATTGGTGGATTTGTTGGCAGTCACACAAAGATAGAAAAGAAAATTTCTTTTGATCACAATAATAAATTCCCAACTGTTTTGATTTTTGATTCAAATTAAGGTTGTTTCAGTTTGATTTGTAAAAGAATATGTTTCCATAAAGTATTGTGAGTCTGTGTTGCAAAACATAAGGAAAAGAAGTAAAAAAAATAATAAAAACAAAGTTTTTGCAAAAAGTGGGGTTTGTAGGAGTCGAACCTGGGACCTAAGCAACATTAAGTAACACAACAAAACACCCCCTTCCAACAGCTCTGGAGCACCAGTTCTGTTGGAAGTTGTATACCACTTATATTTAAACCCTTTGTTTTCATTTAGCCATTGAAACTGAATAAGCTTATTACAGCTTATTTGGAGGAGCTTTTTCAGGTTTAGTATTTTTCCTAGGATTGTATTAGTATAACTTAATTTTCAAAAAAAAATTCAGATTTTTATAAATAGTTTTAGTATTTATTAGAATTTAATTTAGTTTAAAGAGTATTCAATCCGTAATAAATAGAGTTTTAAATGAAAAATTAATTTTCCTTTTTCTAAAAATTTCTTTTGTGTTTTAGTACGTCAGAAAATTTGTTGGAAACCCGTAGGACCTTTGTAGCTCTAATTTCGCGTTTTATTTTGTACGTTGACGTTTATTTTTAATAAACGTCGCGTTTCTAGTTTAGTTTACGTTTTAGGATTCCCGATACCTAATTATGTTTTCCCGTAGTGTTTTAGGAATTCATTAGTTTGTTAGTTGCCTTAGGTTAATTTATTTCAACCTACGTTCGTTAATTTTCAATTTCGTTAATTTAACGTATCGTAAAACCAAATAACCTTTCCAATCATACAAGATTTTAATCCCAATCTCATTCGAAGCTTTCCGTTCACACCTCGTTGGGGTACGACCCAGGAAATCACTTCCCGATCTCACAATTTGAATATCACTTTCACAAGTTTTACGAGGTAATCGTTTTCCTAGACGGTTTACTCGTATTACTTCACGTCTATTTGTCTCACGACAAATTAGACCTCACGTTTGTTGATATTTTGATAAATTATTTTTGCACACACCAAAACACAACGAATCAAATGGCGCCGCTGCCGGGGAGGCTGTGAGTCGAAAGTCTCGATAAGGTTTAGACGATTAGTCTTGTAGAACCTTCGCAAGAAGTTACGCTTTTATAAAACTTATAAAAAACCAAAAATATTTTTCTTTTGTTTCTATATATGTATTATATCTATAAAAGTTAAGAAAAACACAAAAAGATTTTCCCGTTTCTTTGTTTAATAATTACAACATTAAAATCTTACCACCGCAAACCAAGGCAGAACACCTACCAACTGGGGGTGTGACCATAATAAGTTCCCAAACCAAAGATCAAAACTTGCCTTTGTATCACTTGCGTTTTGGAAAACTTTTAAACGAGAAACACACTCTAAGAGGAGTCGAAACGGTATGTGGCGATCTAACGAACTTCGCCCAGTGAGAGATCCATTCTTCTCTCCCGCTCCTTTGTGCGTTTTTCTTTAGAAGTCGACCTTGCGTTCTTGATTATTGGTTTAAGTTCCCTTGTCGTTAAAGTGGTATTGTTTTAATTGATATTTTTTGTGGTGCATGCGCACACGTTCGTCTAGGTCAACAAGTCCTTTGCAATCGCTTAATAACATTCCAAGAAGAAGGCGTAATCGATGACGTACCAATCGAATAGTCGAACCCGAGATTCGTACTATTCCAATCATGGCGGCCGAGCCCACTATGAATGAGCTTCTCCAAGCACCCATCGAGGGTTACGGAGATGCTATCATCATTCCAGCCATCGTGGCAGACAAGTTCGAGCTTAAGACGGGGTTGATAAACTTAGCCACCTCGCGTCAATTCTATGGTTTCGAGAGGGACGATCCTCAAGATCACATTCGATGGTTTAACAAAATCACGTCTACCATCAAATGCAAAAATGTCCCTGAAGAAGCTATCAAACTTCTTCTCTTCCCGTTTTCCCTCGATGGGGCTGCCAAAAATTGGCTAGACAAACAACCCCCTCGATCGATTGAAACGTGGGAAGATTTGGTTAAGAAGTTTGTGAATTTGTTCTTTCCTCCTTCTAAAACCACAGCCCTCAAGAATGAGATCATGAAATTCACGCAGAAGTTCGATGAATCATTCGGTGAGGCATGGGATCGTTACAAGGACATGCTTCGTAAATGTCCTCATCACGGTTTTTCCGAGTTAATGCAACTCGACACTTTCTATAATGGTGTGAGCCAAGTCGATCAAGACTTTCTTAATGCCTCCGCGGGAGGTAACTTCTTGAATCGAACTACCAAAGATGCTTTGATGATCATTGAAAATAATTCTAAGGTCCGCATTCCACGAAGCAAATCGATTGTTTCCCAAGTTAATGTTGGTCGTTCTTCCTCATCACCCGTAGCTCAATCTAGCACCGATGCTATACTTGACAAGCTCACGAAAGCTATTCATGCTTTGGTTCTCACCAAAACAAAGAAAGTTTCTTCTCAACCTGCTGAAGTCAAAAAGGTTGACGTTTGCGTTACTTGTGGTGGTCCACACGCATACTACAATTGTACAGCCACCGATGGCAATCCATTGGAAGTTAATGCAATAGCCGGTAGTTCTAATCAAGGAGGTAACCAATACCGTCCTCAAATGGAACCAAATTACCGTGCTAACAATCAAAGTGGTCCACCCGGTTTTTCTCAACCCAATAATCCAAATCGATTCAATCAAAATCAACAACAAAGAAACCCGAATGTTCAAAACCAATTTCAGGCCCCTATGAATCAATTTCCAAATCAAGGGGGAAATTACAATCAAGGTTCTCAAAATCAAGGAAACTTGAATAGAAACCAAGGTTATGGTAATTTCAATCAAGGAAACAATTTTCATGGTAATCAAAACCATGGAAATTTTCAAAATCAAGGTTTCAATCAAAACATCCGAGCTCAAAATTTTTCTCATCAAAATCAAGCCGTTGTTCAAACTCAATCATCAACCGATGAGTTATTGAAACAATTTATGAAAGCTCAAGAAGAAACTAACAGGTTGTTGATCGGTCAAATTTCTGAACTAAAGAAGTCTTTAAATGATCGACCTTCGGGATCGGGAACGCTACCAAGCAACACGATCGCCAACCCGAAGGGCGATGTAAAGGCGATCACAACCCGTAGTGGTGTTTCTTATGATGGACCCGCGATTCCTACTACCTCATCTTCTTCTCCTCCTGAGGTAGTAGAACGTGAAACTGAGGCTACAAAGGACAAAGTGCAAATTACAAGCTCACGAAGTACCGCACACGTCCAACCTCATGTTGTCCCAAAAACCAAATCCAAACCGGGAATTGTTTTTGAACCTCCGGAAAATCCCGTTCAACCAAAAGCTTCAATACCTTATCCTTCGCGTTTAAATGATCAAAGACTCCGTGAGCAAACTAATGATCAAATGAAAAAGTTTCTTGAAATATTTCAAAAATTACACTTCGACATTAGTTTCGCGGATGCTCTTCTCTATATGCCCAAGTTTGCTTCCACTTTCAAGAGTCTTCTAAGTAATAAAGAGAAATTATTTGAACTCACTAAAACTCGTTTGAATGAAAATTGTTCGGCGGTGCTTCTAAAGAAACTTCCCGAAAAATTAGGAGACCTCGGGAAATTTCTCATTCCATGTGATTTCCAAAAGCTAGAAGAGTGTTTCGCCTTGGCCGATCTTGGCGCTAGCATAAATCTAATGCCTTTATCTATTTGGCAAAAACTTTCACTTCCCGAGCTTACACCAACACGAATGACTCTAGAATTAGCAACCCGTTCGGTTACGATTCCGAAGGGTATTGCTGAAGATGTCTTTGTGAAGGTTGGCAAGTTCCATTTTCCTGCCGACTTCGTAGTCGTTGATTTTGATGCCGATCCTCGTGTCCCCCTTATTTTGAGAAGACCATTCTTGAAAACGGCTCGTGCATTAATCGACGTCTTCGAAGGTGAAATGACTCTAAGAGTTGGCGATGAAAAGTTGGTCATTAACATTGAAAACACTTCAAAAGATCTTCTCGAACTTGAACGGGAAGAAATTAACTGACTTGATGTCATCGATTTTGCATGCGATGATTATTTTGAAGAAGTGTTGAATGTGCAAGGATCAATCAATTCTACCATTGATGTCTCTCCCCCCCCTCTCACTCCATTTTTGGGAGGTGACTTCATTTTGGAAGAAATTGAAGCTTGTTTGTCATGTGATTCTCATGTTGATCATGATTCTATCAATCCTGAGGAAGACATACTTCTACTTGAGAAGTTGCTCAATGATGATCCATCATCTCTTCCTCCAAAAGAACTTCATAACTTGGAAGTCAAAGATGTTGAAAAAACTGATGACTTTCCTGAGGTCGAACTCAAGGAACTTCCGCCTCACCTCGAGTACGCATTTTTGGAGGGTGACGATAAGTTTCCCGTCATAATTGCTAAAGACTTGAATGAGGAAAACAAAACCGGTCTTCTCAAGGTTTTAAAGTCACACAAGCGAGCCATTGCTTGGAGACTTTCCGACATCAAGGGAATTAACCCGGAATTTTGTATGCACAAGATTTTGATGGAGGATGACTTTAAACCGGAGGTTCAACAACAAAGAAGGGTAAATCCTAAAATTCATGAGGTTATCAAGCAAGAGGTCATAAAACTTCTTGATGTCGGTTTGATTTACCCTATTTCGGATAGTCCTTGGGTAAGTCCCGTTCATTGTGTGCCCAAGAAGGGTGGCATAACGGTTGTAAAAAATGATGATAATGAGTTAATTCCTACTCGATTGGTAACGGGTTGGCGCGTTTGCATTGATTATCGAAAATTAAACGATGCCACCCGTAAAGACCACTTTCCATTACCTTTCATGGATCAAATGCTCGAAAGATTGGCGGGAAACGAATACTATTGTTTCCTTGACGGATTTTCGGGTTATTTCCAAATTCCCATCGATCCTCAAGATCAAGAAAAAACGACTTTCACGTGTCCATACGGAACATTTGCTTATCGACGCATGCCCTTTGGCTTGTGCAATGCTCTGGGCACGTTTCAAAGATGCATGATGGCCATTTTTCACGACATGATCGAGAAAACAATGGAGATCTTCATGGATGATTTTTCGGTCGTTGGGAATTCATTCGAATCATGTCTCGCCAATTTAGACAAAATGCTTCAAAGGTGTGAAGACACCAATCTTAGTCTAAATTGGGAGAAAAGTCATTTCATGGTCAAGGAAGGAATTGTCCTTGGCCATAAGATTTCCAAGAGTGGGATTGAGGTTGATAAAGCTAAAATCGATGTCATTGCTAAGCTTCCTCCTCCCACTACTGTTAAAGGTGTTCGGAGTTTCCTGGGTCATGCCGGCTTCTATCGTAGATTCATTCAAGATTTCTCAAAGATAGCTAGGCCTATGACCCGACTTCTTGAAAAAGAGACTCCGTTTGTCTTTTCCGATGAGTGCATCGAAGCTTTCCAAACTGTCAAGAAAAAGCTTACCGAAGCACCCATTCTAGTTGCCCTCGATTGGGACCTACCTTTCGAACTTATGTGTGATGCAAGTGACTTTGCCATAGGTGCGGTCTTGGGGCAACGAAAAACCAAACATTTTCAGCCGATTCATTATGCAAGCAAAACCTTGACCGAAGCTCAAGCTCATTACACCACAACGGAAAAAGAATTACTAGCCGTGGTGTATGCGTTTGAGAAATTTCGGCCATATTTGATCTTGACTAAATTCATAGTGTACACGGATCACTCGGCTCTCAAATATCTCTTTGCCAAGCAAGACGCAAAGCCGAGATTGCTCCGTTGGGTTCTCCTCCTACAAGAATTTGATATCATCATTCGTGATAAAAAAGGAGCCGAGAACCTCGCTGCTGACCATCTTTCCCGATTGGAGAATCCTCATCAAGGTGTTCTTGAGAAAAAGGAAATAAATGAAACGTTTCCTCTCGAGACACTTAATGTGATTTCCTCTCGTGGTGATTCTAGTACCCCATGGTTTGCCGACTTTGCAAACTACCATGCGGGGAATTTCGTTGTTAAAGGGATGTCAACCCACCAAAAGAGCAAGTTTTTCAGAGATGTTAATCACTACTTTTGGGACGAACCCTATCTGTTTAAGATCTGTGCGGATCAGGTTATTCGAAGGTGTGTTCATGGCCAAGAAGCCATGGAAATCCTTAAGGCTTGTAATAATGGACCCACCGGGGGACATCATGGCCCGAACTACACCGCTTGAAAAGTTTTTGAATCCGGTTTTTATTGGCCCACCATTTACAAAGACGCCCATGACCTAGTCAAATCTTGTGACTCGTGTCAACGTCAAGGAAAGATAACACAACGGGATGAAATGCCACAAAATGTCATCCAAGTTTGTGAAATCTTTGATGTTTGGGGCATAGACTTTATGGGGCCGTTCCCGTCTTCACGAGGGAACAAATACATACTCGTGGTCGTTGACTACTTGTCAAAATGGGTCGAAGCCAAAGCTCTCCCAACCAACGATGCCCGAGTAGTTGTAAAGTTTTTGAAATCTCTCTTCTCTAGGTTTGGAACTCCCCGTGCTATCATTAGTGATCGCGGTACTCACTTTTGCAATGAACAATTTGCAAAAGTCATGCTCAAGTATGGTGTCACTCACCGACTTGCTACCGCTTATCACCCACAAACATGTGGGCAAGTGGAGGTTTCAAACCGTGGTTTGAAAAGAATTCTTGAAAGAACTGTAGGCGAAAACCGTGCCTCTTGGTAGGACAAGTTAGATGACGCTCTATGGGCTTTTCGCACGGCTTATAAAACACCCATCGGGTGTACTCCTTATAAGCTCGTGTATGGAAAAGCGTGTCATCTACCGATCGAGCTCGAGCACAAAGCCTATTGGGCTTTGAAGAATGCTAATTTCGATCTTAAGTCTGCGGGTGATCATAGGAAAGTTCAACTCAATGAACTAAATGAACTTCGTGATCAAGCTTACGAAAACTCTTTAATCTATAAAGAGAAAACAAAGAAGATCCATGACTCCAAAATCAAGAACCGCGTTTTTAACGTTGGTGACCGAGTCCTTCTTTTTAACTCTAGGTTAAAGATCTTTTCAGGTAAGCTTAAAACCCGCTGGACTGGACCTTTCACCGTTACCAAAGTTTTTCCTTATGGCACCGTCGAGTTATCTCAAGACGACGGTCCAAATTTCAAAGTAAATGGGCATCGATTGAAACATTATTTTGGAGGGGACATACCACCTATTGTCCCGGACCTCCAAACTTTCCCCATGGACCAATGAATTCGGGGATCGAGTCAAGCTAGCGACTCGATAAACAAAAATAGTAGCAACAACATGGGTCTTCACCCATGTCTCTGATTTCTTTCTACTTTCTAACACCCTAGTGTGGGGGAGTGGCCACCCCCTGCAGCTATTTGCAATGTATATATCTTCAAAAAAAATGTGTGTTTGTATAAATAAAGTGAAAAATGAAAAATGACGTTCCCACAGTTAGTTTCTAATATTATCTTCTTTCGTTCAAAGATTTGGCATAATAGCCGGGACTTTGAATATTGAGGACAGTTTCAGTCCCCCGACTTTCAAAATTTGACAAAACTAGTCCCCAAGCATTTATTTTAAAGAAAAGTCAACCTAAACTTTTTAAAAAGTCAAAAGACATCACAAATGATCTTTGGGTGAAAAGTTTTCAGAAAGTTACAAGTTTGGTCCCTTAATTTTGCAAATTGGCAATTTTAGTCCCCGGAGGTTTTATCTTGGAAAATTTACAACAAAGGACCTGGTGGAATTATAAATTGGCAAGAATGGTACTTTTGTGGATTTTGAAAGAAGTACAAAGATGGTCCCTCAATTTTTAGAAGTTTACAACATTAGTCCTTGTGGTTTACCAAACTATTACTACCTAATGGACTTTAAGCAAATTGAATCCAAAGACAAACTTATCCTGATCCATAACCAATACCCTTGGCCCAAAACTAACACCCAAGCCCAAACAAAAACCTGTAGCCCACAACCCCTTTTGATATTAAATAAGATTGACCAGTCAACCCCCATCTCCATCAACATCACCCCCGTGAACCTGCTTCCCGCCATAGCTTCCCATCACCATCTCCCCCATCACCATCCAATTTTGTCCCCTCCACCTCTTCCCAATCCCACTACCATACTCCCACACTCACAATCCTGTACCTACCATCTGCCACGTTGGCAATCCTCACAACTTACTTGGCGCCAAAACTCATCTAAGGGACAAGATTATGCAAGCTACAAATGGACTGCTGGGATCAACTCACAAAAGCACAAGAATGAATTTTGTGCTATTTGCTCTCACAAAAGAAGCACATGAGAGGAGAAAAGACCATATGTGTACCTACCACTGAGAATTAGTATAAATAGGGCATGAATTGTAGCCTTAATGGCATCTCTTTCTCTTGTAATTTTCTATTTTAAAAACTTAGTTTCCTTCTGTAACTTTAGTTATCAAGTTTAATGAAAGTTTCATTTTTAGTTTGTGCAAAAATTTGAATTTCTATTTAAAAGTCAAGTTTCTTTTTTTTTAATTAAGTTCTGCTTATTAATCTCAAAGTACCATTTAATCATTGTCTAAGTTTGTTGGAACAAAAGAAAGAAAAATTTAGAAAAGAAAAAAAAAAGAAAGAAAGTTCAAAATACAAAAGAAATCAAGATAAAGGGAAAATGGAGAATTGGTTGAGGAAGGAAGGAAGGCATGGTTTTGAATTGGTTTAGAGTCTCATGGGAGACACTTAGGTGGTAATTATGTTCTTTATTTCCCAGTCACTAAATAGCTTTGGATTCCAAGTAAGATCTTGTACCATGTTCACTATATCATTCATTGACTGCTATTGTTTGTATTGATTATTCAAAGTTGCTTAGTTAAGTTCAATTTGGTCTAGTATAGTATGATTAGTAAAGTTTAGGTATTATTGAAATCATTTGCTTTGAAAATCTTCAAAACAGTAGTGATAAGGGGTGTTTGGAATAAGGATTTGAGTAGGGTTGTTGTTGTTATTTTAAACTTAAGTCACTTTGTCCACTGTCCTTAAGTGTAACTTAGCCCAAAATAACCATCATAGTGGTCACTTGCTTGAAAAGGTCAAATTTTTCTTCTTAATTCACTTGCAGTTAACTGTGAGAGAAATTGCAAGCCAAATCCTTAAAATTGAGTTTAGAAATAGTATAGCTTGATTAATTTGGGATCACTTAGGGTAAACAAACATCAAGTAATCATATTTGATCAATCTAACCTCACCAAAGTCAAAGTTTCAAGATTTTCAGAAAAGTCAAAATGTTCCCTTTCACAGAAATTCCAAAATTTCCAAGATTTTTTGTGATTTTTGTAGTAGGTTTTAGGACTTGAAATTTTTAGGATTTATAGTCTCCCAGCTGAGCTTTGAAATCCCGTTGGAGTTGTATTTTTGTGATTTTTCTTGTGGGTCCCACCTTAGTCCAAACAGACCTTCCGGGAAAGCTCTTCCCCTGCACCCAGCCCTTTTGATTTTGACCCATTCTTCTCAACTTGACAACCTGCTCATTTCTTAAGCTTAGGCCATGATTCTTTGTTCCTTGTAAAGCCTACTAGGGTGAATTTTTAGATCTTTAAGTAGTTTGGACTAGGCAACTTGTTAGGTTAGCATATTTTTCCTTTAAGTACCCCCTTTGCACCCCTAGTTGCTGATAAGCATAAGCAGTTTCCACTTAGCTTGTTGATTTTTGATTGATTCTGTTGTATTTGATTGTTGTTGTTGTTGTGATTTGTTAAGTTTTCTGTTTGTGTTTCCTTGTGTAAGCTTTTACAGCTTATAGGCTTATTTATGTGCTGCTACTACTTCATGTGTTCTTGTTGTAGCTTTTGTGACCAATTTTGATAATCTTGTTGTTGCTCTGAGTTTGTTAATCTTATTGTTAGTTGCTTGTTGTTGTTGAATTGTTTATACAAGCAACAAGCTTGTTTAAGCTTCCTTGAATTGGTGGATTTGTTGGCAGTCACACAAAGATAGAAAAGAAAATTTCTTTTGATCACAATAATAAATTTCCAACTGTTTTGATTTTTGATTCAAATTAAGGTTGTTTGAGTTTGATTTGTAAAAAAATCTGTTTCCAAAAAGTATTGTGAGTCTGTGTTGCAAAAGATAAGGAAAAGAAGTAAAAAAAATAATAAAAACAAAGTTTGGGACCTAAGCAACATTAAGCAACACAACAAAACACCCCCTTCCAACAGCTTTGGAGCATCAGTTCTGTTGGAAGTTGTATACCACTTATATTTAAACCCTTTGTTTTCATTTAGCCATTGAAACTGAATAAGCTTATTACAGCTTATTTGGAGGAGCTTTTTCAGGTTTAGTATTTTTCCTAGGATGTATTAGTATAACTTAATTTTCAAAAAAATTCAGATTTTTATAAATAGTTTTAATATTTATTAGAATTTAATTTAGTTTAAATAGTATTCAATCCGTAATAAATAGAGTTTTAATTGAAAAATTAATTTTCCTTTTTCTAAAAATTTCTTTTGTCTTTTAGTACGTCAGAAAATTTGTTGGAAACCCGTAGGACCTTTGTAGCTCTAATTTCGCGTTTTATTTTGTACGTTGACGTTTATTTTTAATAAACGTCGCGTTTCTAGTTTAGTTTACGTTTTAGGATTCCCGATACCTAATTATGTTTTCCCGTAGTGTTTTAGGATTTCATTAGTTTGTTAGTTGCCTTAGGTTAATTTATTTCAACCTACGTTCGTTAATTTTCAATTTCGTTAATTTAACGTATCGTAAAACCAAATAACATTTCCAATCATACAAGATTTTAATCTCAATCTCATTCGAAGCTTTCCATTCACACCTCGTTGGGGTACGACCCGGGAAATCACTTCCCGGTCTCACAATTTGAATATCACTTTCACAAGTTTTGCGAGGTAATCGTTTTCCTAGACGGTTTACTCGTATTACTTCACGTCTATTTGTCTCACGACAAATTAGACCTCACGTTTGTTGATATTTTGATAAATTGTTTTTGCACACAGCAAAACACAACGAATCACTTATCAGCTCTGTTTGCTTGTTTGCTTGTATGTGTGTTTATGTTTTTGTTTATGCTTTTTTATGTTTATGTGATCGTTTCTGTGCATATGCTATATATGCTTTTATGCTTGTTTTCCCTTTCTTTTTTTGGTTGCTTGTGGCGTCCGATTTTTATGTTCTTGGTTTTTTGCCTATCTGCTTTGTGTGCTTGTATGCTTTGTTTTTCCTTTCAACTTTTGTATGCTTATCCTGATTATTGCTCTCTTTCATACTTGAACTTTTTTTGTGCACTCTCACTATACACACTTGCTGAGGTCTTCCTGGAAGCAGTCTCCTTACTCTCGGGTTTATCCTGAGGTTAGGGGTATGATCTGTCTACATTCTAACTCACTCATACCTCGCGCCCAGCGAGATTGTGTATGTATATTGTTGTTGTTGATGAAGGTGAAGGTGAAGATAATGGTGTTTTTTGTGTGTGTGTGTATGTGTGTGTGTGTGTGTGTCTATAAGCACGTAGATGAAGGTGGTGGAGTGCTGGTTTAATTGTTGAAGATGTGAAGCCGGGGGTGGGGAGGTCGAGGAAGCGGATGTTTAGATTTGAGTTGAGAATGTGTGTTATGTAGTTATTAAAAGGTGTTTGGATGTGTAATTATGAAAAAACCAAGCTACCCTTGTACTTACCTGTTTATTTAACAACCGTTAGTGCCATGTGCTTCATTGTTCATTTGCTTGCAGCTGTGTTGATTGTGTGTATGCAGGCTGTTAGCTTCTTTTGGCACCATGGGTCTTGGAGAGGATTAGGGGAGAGTTACACTCTTTTCATACTTTTAGGTTTTTCCCTTTTGGGTTTTACTTGGGTAGGTTTTTAAGGAGGTATTCTCCCCTGATCATGCTACAATGGATCTCTCCATCTGCTGATATATTGGGAGTGTTGTTATGTATGAGGTTTGTTTGTAATGAAGTTTAGATGGCTTTGATGTTTTAGTGGGATACTTTGATGATTTGAGCTCATGATTTGGACTGCTGCTGCTCTGGTTCTTTATGGATTGTAACCCCTACTTCTGTTCTGGCAGTTTGCTTTCTAAGTATTGTCATCATATGGTGATGTTTGGAGGTGCATTGGTTGGTCCCTTTGCACTGGCCCATGTATTCAGAGTATGATGATGATATTAGGTTAAGCTTCTATTCCTGCTTTGACTGATGTATGGGGTTACTTTGTCTGTTATTGCTTTATTATGAGATACTATGGTTGTATTTCTTTCTGGTTTTGGTCTGTTGTTAGTCACTTTTGTTAGTTTTTTTTAAGCTTTGTTTCCTATATTTGGCTATTTGCCTTTTGAAGCCATAGTTAACAATTTAGGGATGTGTCCTAATAGTTTTAAGCTCTGGTTTCTTTTCTTGTACTGTTGCCTTTTTTAGGCATTTCTTAATAAATTTACCATTAAGAAAAAAAAAAATTATATTTTTGGACTAGCACCATGTAAAAACCAAATGTTAGAAGGTGTGTAGTAATTTTTCTTAAGTGAAGACCAATGATAAGTTCTTAAGTTTTGTTGAGTAAAGTATAAAAAATAAATAGAGAAAAGTCCAAAATACATCCCTGTGATTTGACATTTGCTCGCTTTACATCTTTTTTCTTTTTTTTAATCAAAAATCATCCATGTGGTATTAAAGTTGGCACAAAATCATCCTTCCGTTAGTAATATCAGTTAATGAGGACTAACGATGCAAATTATTTTCCGTTATCTCCTAACAAGAGTTAAAATATTTGCATCGTTAGTCCTTATTGAGTTAAAATATTTGCATCATTAGTCCTCATTGAGTTAAAATATTTGCATCGTTAGTCCTCTTTGACTATAGAGTTAAAATATTTGCATCATTAGTCCTCATTGAGTTAAAATATTTGCATCGTTACCATCGCCACCACCCACCACCGCCACCACCACCCACCAACACCACCGCCACCCACCGCCTCCACCCACCACCACCACCACTACCCACCGCCGCCACCACCACCCACCGCCGCCACCACCACCCACCGCCGCCACCCACCTCCACCCGCCACCTCCACCCACCACCACCACTACCCACCACCGCCACCACCACCACCACCACCCACCACCACCACCACTACCCACCACCGCCACCCACCACCACCCACCAATGCCCCCACCACCCACCATCGCCACCCACTGCCACCCACCACCTCCACACAACGTCGCCACCAACACCGCCGCAGCCATCACCCATCGCCACAACCACCCACCACCCATCGCCACCACCACCCACCTCCAACCATCACCACCAACCACCGCCGTCGCCCACCACCTCCACCCACCACCGCTACCAACACCCACGTCCACCCGCCGCCGCCACCACCACCGCCATACACTGAACGAATATTATAAGTGGTGGTGGCGGCGACGGTGGTGTTGGCGGCAGCGGTGGTGGTGGCGGCAGCGGCGGTGGTGGAGGCGGTGGTTGGTGGTGATGGGTGGAGGTGGTTGGTGGTGGTGGAGGTGCAATTTCAGGTTAAAATCTCGCGTGTCTTGAAGTAAAACATTATTCCAGACAACTTTTGTGTTTCACACTTTTGATGATTCGGACCAGAAACGGGTCAAAATCGTGAATTAAAATCGATTCAGAAACATTTTAACTCATAAAAACGTGAGAAAAACGGAAGAAACGGATAAAAACATGAGAAAAATGGATGAAAACGTATAAAGACGGACGAAAACTGATAAAAACATGAGAAAAACGGACAAAAACAGATAAAAACGGCCGAAACGTAAGAGGACTAACGATGCAAATATTTTAACGCAATGAGGACTAGCGATGCAAATATTTTAACTCAATAATGACTAACGATACAAATATTTTAACTCTATAGTCAATGAGGACTAACGATGCAAATATTTTAACTCAATGAGGACTAATGATGCCAATATTTTAACTATTGTTAGGAGATAACGGAAAATAATTTGCATCATTAGTCCTCATTAACTGATATTACTAACGGAGGGATGGTTTTGTGCCAACTTTAATATCATAGGGATGATTTTTGAGTCAAAAAAAGAAAAAGGACGTAAAGCGAGCAAAGACCAAACCACATAAATGTATTTTAAACTTTTCTCAAATAAATATTTTCAGCCTAATTTTGAAAAGAAAACATTTTATCTAAAAATTAACCGAATCACTTTTTATTCCTTTCCCTTTTTAATTAATACTCGTGAACTAAACTTTCTCGGTTTCACTTCATTTTGTTTCTTTTCTAAACCATAGACAAACTGTGTAATTTACTCCTTATTCTATTTGTAGAAATTAAAGGAAAAAACAAGGAAAACAAATTTGCAGTTAACGGTAAAACAGGAGAAAAGAAACATATTTTGCTTGTATGAAATTTGTATCATCCTCCACCTGAAAAAAAAAAAACAACAACATAACAAATTCAGATCCCACCTCTTCAATCAACCCTCATTAGGTATATCATCTATCTCTTTTTTTATTCAATCTATTTTGCATATTAATTGATTGTAATTGAAATGACGATTTCTACTTTTCAGGGCTTTTTTGGTTGAAGGGGTTATAAATTAACTCAATTCAAGTTCTTGCTGTTTGTTGATGATATTAAGGTATAAAGTTTGTTAATTTGTTTTTAAACATGGAAAAAAGGTAATTGTTTGGTTGTGAGATTAAAGTTTGAGTTTTTCTGGTTGTTTGTTGCTATATGGACATTTAGGCCAATGTGATCAATGTTTGATAAAAGTTGAATGAAATTTTGGCATGGTAACTTTAGTTATTGATATTTAATGGTTCGTGTTGATGTCTTTGTTCGTACCGTGAAAGAATAAAGAGAAATGATGTTACTGACTTACTGGTTGTGCGGAAGCGTTGAAGCAATTGGAAATGTTTCCTTGTGGAAATTTTTGTCTAGATTTGAGCTCATTTTGTTAGTTTTGTTGGATTTTTCGTTTTTTTTAATTAAGAGTTATTATAGGAGTTATTCAGATTTTGCTGAATTCATGAGCTTCTTTATGAATGATCACGTGAATTGCATATCTAAATGGATAATCTTTAATGAGTACTAAAGTTCAATTGTTACGTTGTTGCGTGATCATGTAATAGGGATAGAGTTTATGGACGGTGTTGGAATGTATTATCAAATTGTATGTTTTTTGCATTATTGTCACATTTTTGTGTACTTTTTATGTGTGTGCCATTTCCTAATTACCAGGTTATATTTGCAACTTATCGTTCAAAATGAGGCAAAGGAACATGGTGTACACCAGTCCAATGATCAATACTGAAACAGAACAAGCCCATCTTCAACCTGAACCTTGTTTAATTCCTTATGGTCAAGGACATCTACCATCCGGAATCACATTTATGGCAGCTCCATCTGGGCCCAGGGTGGTCCCACTGCCAGTCAATCCCGGACTGCATAACCAACTAACGTATGCTAACAACCATATTATGGATGGAGTCCATTGTGCATTTAAGGAGAAGGTGGCTGAAGGGTTTCATGTCAACTTTCAGTATTCTTACCCTGCGCCTGGCTCGAGTACTTTTATAGTTCCTGACCATAGAGGGCTCGATGTTGTCCCTATGGTCATGGGACCTGGGCACCATAGAGGTGCGAGGAACCGAACTGATGGAGCTATTGATCTTAATTCTGGGGTACAGTTCATGCCAATGAGCCATGGTGCGCAAGGACAACCCATTCAAGTTGTGCCCGGCCCTTGGTTGGATCAGCAGTTTTGCGGCATTGGTTCTGGAATACCTTTTATGCAAGGTAATTAACAGTTAATATATCATCTTCCTAATCGGCCTGGATAGTATCTATTCTATTTCTTTTTTTATGTTATCTTATCTTATATCAGGATATGCAAATGGAGCTCTGGTGACTTTTGTGCATCCACCACCACCTATACCACAACTGCCACCAATGCCTAGGTTTGTGCGTTCTGCACCACCAATAGGTGTTAGGGTTCTTCAGCCTCATGGTCAAGAATTGATGATTGAGCCAACTTCGAGACATCGTGGATTTCCACATCTAAGAGTTCTCCCTGAAGATGTAATATTCTCTTTACATATCATGCAAATCAAACTCGTTTATGATATGTTGCTTTCAACAATTCGTGTATGATTTTTACATATGTAGGGAGTTGCTATGCTCGATTTTGGTACATATGGACATAGAGTCGATCATCATAGGGATATGCGGTTGGATATAGATCACATGTCTTATGAGGCAAGTTGTAGAAAGAACGTGTAGCATTTTGGTTGAGTTTCTTCTTTAGTCGATTATTGAAAAAAGGCATAAAGTTTCTATCTTTATACTCTATGCAGGAGCTCCTTGCATTAGGTGAACAGATCGGCAATGCTGGCTCAACTTTATCTGATGATTTCATTCGAGGTGGTCTAAAAACAAGAATATTTACCTCGTTCAAAGCATGTTCTCATCCAGGAGAAGTGTCATCTACTGATCAAGAACTCAATTTCTGCACAATCTGTCAGGTATTTCCTTAGTACTAGCAAATTACTAATTAGTTGTAATTTTCTTAAAAATCTTGTGAAAATATTTAGTTTCGTTGCCTCATAGAAGTGTGAACAGTTTACTAGATATTGGAACCTAAATATGATGGATCTCTCCCATCACAAGAATACCAATATATCATGCGTTAAAAGTAGCCAAAAGTGTATATCTGACGTCGAAAACCTCCTAATTTATTTTATCTAAAAGTTAGATTGTTATTGAAATACTGTGCAATCAAATTTGACAAATTAGATGTCTATGAAAATTTAGAAAGTTCAGGAAATAGTTGTTTGCGGTCAACTCGAACCGGTCACGGAACATACATCTGAATATCTAAATTCAGATGTCGCAATTTGGACCCAGTTAGTTATGAATAGGTCGGGTATGTTTCATCCCTAATTGGTCTAACGGGAATTATTAGAAAGGCTAGCTAAAAGAGAAATGAGCCAAACACGGTTGAAAGTCGCCCAAAGTTTACTTCTAATGCCTAAAACCTCCTAAAACATTTTGTTCATTATCTTGTTATTGAAACGCGGGGTATATAATTTTGTATTCCTATTAAACACTTTTCTTATTCTATGAATATATTTGACCTTTTGACATGTAGAATATACCTGTTTTGGCCTTTACAAAAAAAGTACACTTGCCTTGTGGCCACGGAGGTTCACCTGCGCCGACTCCGGGCTATCCAAAAGGGTAGTCGCCGTGGGATTAGTCGGCTCGCAATGTCGAGTCGGAAACCCATGTTACCAAAAAAAAAAAAAAAAAAAAAAAAAAAAAAAAAAAAAAAAAAAAAAAAAAGTACACTTGTTTCAACCAATTACCCTACCTGCTCGACCTACCTGTTTTGTCACCTCTTTAAAATTTGTTGGAAATTAAGGTGGACCGACCAAATAAGCCGTTGTTTCAAACCAGGTAAAGCCCTCCCTTTTCAGGAGGTTGGCGTGGCCACTTAAGGTTGTTTTTACCTAACAGATGTCAATTTACACTCAAGATTCTTCTGTTTTATCAGCATTGAAGAGCCTTACTTGATAGAAAGTCAAACGCCTTTTTTAATATTTATCCATCAAGTTTTTGAATCTAACATAGAGCACTCATTAATCATATTTGCTTAGAACTCGTAGTTGACTGAACCTTAAACGCATTTTCTTAAATTATCTATGAAGTTCTCTAATTTAACATAAAATTTAGTTGTTGGGTAACTGATTTTTCAACGATGGTTTGGGTTTCTTAGATGGACTACAATGATCAAGAAAAGATTGGCATGCTGGATTGCCGTCATGAGTACCATGTAGACTGTATCGAGAAGTGGCTAGTGGTGAAAAACACTTGCCCAGTTTGCAAAGGCACTGGGCTTGCTACACAAATAAAGGAGTCGGGAAACCTTGAAGAACCCTAGTGGTGCATGTTCACAAAAACTGCAAATTATGGTAAATATCAAAAGTTAGTTAACTGGTGATGTTTTATATCATAAACGACACTAGTTGGTATTTAGACTTGTTCAGTTTCTTTTGTTGTTCTTTGAGAGGCATCTGTCAACAACTGTATTAAATTGTTGTTTTGTTGGCGTTAAGGTCCCGTGCTCTCTTGAAACCTTTTTGTACATACCTTTTTTCTTGTTGTATCGGTGTATGAACTCCGGGTTTTGGAATGTTAATACTAGGATCAACATTTATTGATTCTCTTGCATATGTTATAACATTGATATAATACCATTACCTTATTTGGTTCGTGTATGCAATGAATTAATCTATTGTAGATTACAAGCTCATGCATTTTAGATGCTTACCCACGGGACATTAAAATGTTTGAAATGCTTAAATCGCCTGTAGACGATAAGTGGCTGTAGACGATAAGTGGCTGCATTTTATTTAGGGAGTGCAAAAATGAGCCTGGGCCGACAACCTGAAGAACTAAACTGAGACCCAACTGGTGACAATGGGTGAATTTAGTGGTTCTTTGTTTTTTAAGTTCTCAAGTAACCAGTTCACCCTTCTTGACTCACGATATATGTTTTACGATCATATTTATGTTTGAGAAAAGTTCTATACGAAACTACATTTAGCTAAAGTACAAATTAAACGATCTCATCCATCCATTCCCCTTTCATCCAACGGTGTATATTTATTACAAAAAAAAAAAAAAAAAAAAAAAAAAAAAAAAAAAAAAAAAAAAACGGAGGGGCATTTTTGTAATTTGCAACTTACTCTAATATTCACACGATTCACGTTTCCCCCAATTCAGTCTCTCGTCATTTCCCCCAATTCAACACACACACACAAACGATCCCAAACCACCAAACCCTAACCACCGTCAAACCACTATCAAACCACTATCAAACACACACACAATTAAAATGGACTTACGATTTGAAATAGATCAATCTAAACGAACAACTGATTCGGAATCGGAACAATCTAAACGCGACACTGTTTCTGGTATATATATATTTTTAAATCAGTCATTATTGTGTATGTATTAGCTTATTTTGTGGTTGTATTAGCTTATTTTGTGGTTTAATGATTGTTTGGATTAGCTTAGGATTAGTTTACTTTTTGTGATGGAATCAGTGTTTGGTTTAGCTTATTTTGTTATGGAATCAGTGTATGTGAATTGTATCAGAAATTTTAAGGTTAGGTTGTATGAATCCCATGGGATTGACAGTGAAACCCATGGGATTCAGTGGCTTATTTTTGATGCAATCAGTGGCTTATTTTTGTGATGGAATCAGTGTTTGGTTTAGCTTACATGAGTGATGGAATCATTGTTTGGTTTAGCTTATTTTGTGATGGAATCAGTGGCTTAGATTTTGTGATGGAATCATTGTTGTATATGCGATATATTTGGCTATATAAATATGGCATAATCAGATAAGCGGTTGTAGTTTGAGTGTTTAGCAAATTCGTTATGTACGTCGTTGTATTGTTTTTGTATGCTTTTGCTTGATTTACGCTTGTATGTGCGATATATGTACCTGTAAGGAGTGTTTGGGAAATAGCGTAACTAAAGCAATGTAGGATGAGATAGTGTTCGGTTTTATGAAAACGGTGTTGTCATTCAAATAAGATAAGTGTTTGATTACTTATTATTAAGCAAAAGTAGTTTCAAATAAGTGATTGCAGTTTGTTTACGGTATATAATGCTTGTTGCAGCAATTCAATCTGTGAATTAATCGCTTAGGTTATTGAGATTATGCAACTTTTTTAATTTATAGCACATAGGTATTCCATCTGTATCACAAGTCCAGTTGAAAAATCTATTAGTGTTTATTTGACTATGAACGATCAGAGGGGTGTTACAAGTCGAGGTGAAGGGATTGCGGAATATCAGTGGTTTGTGATATAAGTAGATTAGCAAATGGGATTTTGCTTCACTGAATAATCCTATGGGATTATCACTGAATCCTATGGGATTCAAATAGAATTAAAATTATGGCAAATATAAGTTTAAGAATAATCCTATGGGATTATCACTCAATCCCATGGGATTAACATATAATGAGTGTTTGTATTAGCTTTTAGGAATCAGATTTATAGTTTTCTGTTTTGTTTGTTAGTTTTAGGTGTTTGTGATTAATTAGTTTTTTCTGTTGTTATTTGCTTATAATTAATATTATTCTTTTCATCTTATAATTTATGTAGGTCAAGTATTGAACCCAACACCGTTGTCTAGGTTCAATCCATTCGATAATTTGGGAAAGGAAACATCGCCGGTGAAGCAGCCTCGCTTCAATCCGTTTGATATTAAAAAAAACAAATCGCCGTCAAAGACAAAACCAGCGGGTGATGTTAGTGAGGCTGCTAAACCAGTAGAGTCTGAGGTTAATGTTAGTGAGGCGATTGTTGATCAGGGAAAGGAGAGTAGTGTTGTTATTGCTTCAGTTGTTGCTGATTTGGAGAAGGAGAGTCAGAAGGAGAAGGAGAAGGAGAAGGAGAAGGGGAAGGGGAAGGAGAGTGAGGAGAACGTTATTGAGAAGGTGGTGGAGAGTGAGAATGAGGAGAGTGGGAAGTTGGTTACATATAAATCAAAAAAGGGTAAAAAGGGTTCTGTTGTTGATGATAAGAAGCTTAAGAAGAATTTGAAGGTGACGGTTGTTGATGATAAGAATCTTAAGAAGAGTGTTAAGGTGACGGAGCCAGTTAAGACGACTCTGAAGAAGAAGTCTGATAAAGTAATATCAGAAGCTCCTGTTTTGACATCCAATAAGTTGGTTCAGTATGATACTCCAACTCCTCCAAAGAAACGGAAATTAGCATTACCAGAAGTTGATAATAGTTCAAAGAAACAAAAGCTTAAGGTTCCGAAAGGTATAGATATGTCCCAAATCCATGAAATTTGTTTTGATTTTCATTGTTTGTTTTGATCAATTTGTGAATCTAAGCTTCTGTTGGAATTAGTTGTTATTGAGAGTTGAGATTACTTCTGTTAGTATAATTGTAGTTTATTTGATCACCAGATTCTAGTTTTGTTGATTATTTCATGCATTCCTAGTTCTAACTGATATATTAGGGAGTGTTTGGCTTAACTATAATCTGAGTTGAGTAACTGTTGGTTTGATGTTTTAGTACTACATATAGTTTACATTAGAGTATTGGTAGGCTTTTATAATGTAAAATGAGTAGGTTTAGTTCATTGTTGCTCATTAGTACTCATCTATTTTGTTCTTTGTCTACTGTTGCATTTTGTTTTTAGATATCCATCTTTTCAGCTTAATTCTTGCTTCTTTAATTGATATTTCTGTCTAATCTATTTTCTTTAATTGATATTTGTGTAGTCTGGTTAGCATTTAGATGTATCGCTTATGTATCGCTTTGTTAAATTTCAATGTTAGGTTGTTTATATTGTGTGTTTTTTTTAATTTAGATGCTGGTGAAAAGAAGAAGATGAAGAATGTTGTTGAAGAAGATGTGGTTGAAAAAGGTATAAATCTGGTTTTTTTTTTTTTTTGTATAAATTCACTTTCAATCCC
This sequence comes from Artemisia argyi, assembly GCA_030686995.1. Taxonomy (NCBI): domain Eukaryota; kingdom Viridiplantae; phylum Streptophyta; class Magnoliopsida; order Asterales; family Asteraceae; genus Artemisia; species Artemisia argyi. The sequence continues at coordinate 40,518,202 of CM060676.1, read as the reverse complement.
ATGGGATTCACATGTATCACAGTGAAACCCATGGGATTCTATGTGAATCCCATGGGATTCATAGTGAATCGTGTTGTTGTCAAGTGTTTTATATACTGTTGTTCTTAAGTGGTTTTTCTTTTTTTTTTTAAATTGTAGATGCGGATGAAAAGAAGATATCAAAGAGTACTTCTGTTTCGAAGAGGAAGATGAGCGATGTAAATATCAAAGATGCTGATGATATGGGCAAGAAGAAGTTAAAGGGGAAGGCTCCAATGAATATTCAGAAGGATGATTCTTCTCAAGGTGACATACCTGATGCTGTTATGAAGCAGGTGTTGAAGAAGATGAAGAAAAAAATTGTTAAAGAACTTGTGAAAGAAGAATATGAGGAGAAGCAGGTGGTGCCGAAGAATAAAGGTAAGAAAGAAAAAATTTTGACTGATGATGACATACGACATCAGGATTATCTTTCACGATTGCCTATTCTTCAAGCTAGGACAGCGCCTACAACTCTTTACACCGCTATCTCTCGCATCAAACAGATTGATCTTAAGAAGTTTTTGGGAGATATAGGTTTTAGTTCTTTCTTAAAGTTGGCCATAGACTACATACCTTCGAGGTTAGGAAGGTATGTGGTTAGTAATTTTGATGGAGATACTTGCCGTTTGAATTTGGAAGGTGAAAAATGGATTGAGGCCACGGTTTCGAAGGTTCATGAATTGTTTGGTATTCCGATTGGAGGTGTGCCTTTGTTAGCTTTAGAGACGAGGCCTGTTGGAGATGATTTTGAGGCTGTTTGGAAACGGCAGTTTGATAAGGCTTTTAAGGATGTTAGGGTGAATGATATTGCATTGAAGTTGATTGCGTCCAAGGAAGTTGACTTCCTTTTTAAGATCAACTTTCTCACTCTGTTTACAAACACGATGGGTATGTGTGCTGGGTTGAAGGGGGAGATTAATTTAGATGTTGTGAGGCATGTTCGGGAAGATACTGATATTCCTGGGATTGATTGGTGTGAGTATATTTTTCATTGCCTTAAGACTAGTAAAGCTCCGACAAAACAAAACAAATACACTGGTCCATACACCTTGCTTGCTGTAAGTTTTATAATATGTTAAGTTTTAAATTGTTTTCATGTTTTTGTTACATATTTAGTTTCTTACACTTTTCTTGTTGTTTATTCTTTGTTTTCAGCTCTTGTATTTGGATTCAACCAAATACGAAAAGCTTCCTGTCGTCCGGACACGTCCGGTGATTAAAGAATGGTCGTCATTTCTGATGGGACAGAGGGAGAAGATGGAGCTCATGGAAGAGTGTATTGGTGATTTAGATCTTTATGAAGAAACTGATCTTCCAGAAGAGACGGAGGGATTTGTTGCTGGTGGTTCTTCTAATCTTTCATTCAAAGAGGTTCGTTTATTCTTTGTTTTCAGATTTTTCTTCCGAGTTTTTGAGTGGATTTTTTTGGCCTGATTGAACATGTAGTCTCTGATCTGTCATGATTTGTTCTCTACTGTCTTAGCCTAAAATCTGCTTATTTAGTTGAGTTTATGGATTGCGTTGTGGTTTAATCAGTAGAAAGTAGTGCTATTTGAATCCCATGGGATTCACAGTGAATCCCATGGGATTCACAGTGAATCCCATGGGATTCAATGTACTTATCTCATAATGAATATTCCTATTTGTTTTTTTATCCAGGGATTGCTTGACGAGCTAGAAGAAACGTTAACTGATTTAATCAAAGGAAGAACTAGTTTTGAAGATCTTTTGGCTATTGGTGGCTTCGAATTTCCTGATGATTCAAAGCTAATTGAACTACATAAAAAGTATGTTCAAATTTTTAAGCATCCAGTCTCGTTGACTGGTGAAGATGGAACTGTAAATGATAAACGCCCATCTGGTACCGATCCTTAATTCTGAAATAGCCTGTTAACTTTGTGTAATAACTTTTATGGGATTCCCTTTTGTACTTGAATTCCGATCCTTAATTCCGAAACAGCCTGTTCCCTTTTGTACATGAATTTATATAATAACTTTATGTAGTTCCCTTTTGTACTTGAATTTGTTAAATGATAACTTTATGTAGTTCCCTTTTATTGGATCTGTTTCCGACATTGGTTAATTTATGTATTAATTTTCTTTATTGAATCCTGTGGGATTAATATGTGAATCCCATGGGATTCATCTGTTAATTCCATGTGATTCATTTGTCAGTCCCATAAGTTTTATTCATCCGTTCAAAGTGTAAATCCCATAAGCTTTGTTTTAGTTATTTCAACAGTGGTTGGTCCATCTGAAATAGAAGAAAAAGATGCCGAGAAGGGAGATGATGCCTTTCCTGAAAAGCAAGTTGCTGAACCTTTCTCTTTAACGCAATGGATTGAAAACAATTTGGAGCTGATTGAAGACTGGTTTAATTGTGCAGCTGCTGAGTTTTACTATGTAATATTCTTGTATAATATTAGTGTTTTAATTTAATTTATTTATTTTTAATTAGTTTTACTATGTAATATTCTTGTATAATAAGAGTGGTTTAATTGTGCAGCTAAAGTCGGTCGCTAAAGGTACTATGGAGCCAATGGGTGGCGATGTGAATCCAGGTGACATTACTCCTCAAAATATGTCTACTCGTGCCTCCGATGTAAGTTTGAGTCCTGAAAAGCGTTTGGTGAAACCGTCTTCCTATATGTTGTCTCCATATATGAACAAGAAGACAAAGGTTCAACTTAAACTAATTAGGCCGGAGTTCGTTCTTGGTAATAGTGTTTTCGCGATGCAGGGCGAAAAAATGTAAGTTTGTGTTTTTTATATAAGTTTCATTGTTTTCTGATTCAATGCGAGGGATTGGCAGTGAATCTCATGATTCATGTGAATCCCATGGGATTCATGTGAATCCCATGGGATTCATGTGAATCCCATGGGATTTACAATTATATGATATGATTCTTAAATGATTTTTTTTCTTATATAGTGAACCAGTTTTTGAAACACGTTCTGGGGAGCCATATTCAGTTCGTTTGAATATGGAGACATTAGCACCCGGTTTGGAGGTTGATGCTAATGTAATTGATTGTTTAGCTGCAATTTTGAATCATGAAAATCGTTCTAGAGGCGCTGGTTGTCCATCGCGACACTTTTTCCCAATTGGGTGTATTGTAAGTAGTTATTTTTTTATTTTGCTTAGTAAACTGTTTTCAATTCATATCGTAACATGATATTGTAAAATCGCATATACAGCCGATAACTATGTTTGATGGAACATTGGAGTCTGATGAGGAGAAATTTGAAGAATTTGAAAAAGAACTTTCGGCTCATTTTAAAGATGATGTTGGTGGCATATCTCTCAGTGGCATTGAATTGGTAAAATTATATTTTTTTGTTTTAATTTTTTATTTTTGGTTTTACTTTGTTATTTTTATTATGTTTTTTTGTTTTGTTTAAACAGGCATTTTTTCCTATTCGCAAATCGGGCCATTTCTTTGTTGTTGTCTTCAGCCTTACTAAAAGGGTTATAACAATGACGATACTGGATAACAGCAATTGTGGTGCAACGTATGAGGAAAAGTATGAAGATTCATGTGAACTTCTTGTAAGTACTTTTATGATTTATTCTGAATCCCATTCTGAATCCCATGGGATTCATTCTGAATCCCATGGGATTCATTCTGAATCCCATGGGATTGAAACATAATTATAGTTATTTATGCTCTCTTTTCTTAATAATTTTTGTAGAAAACATTATTTGCCCGTCATCTGGAGTTGTATGGATTCAATAGACATGCTAGCATTCGTAAAGTCAAGCCAAGAATCGCAAGCCTCAAGTGGAAGACCAAGAACAACTTCACGGATTGTGGTGTTTTCGCTATGTTACATATGGATAATTATGCTGGTGAAGCTCCTGGAAAATGGGATTGTGGTTTGGTTGCTGAGTCTAAAGAGCAGTCTGACCAATTGAGGTTATTGAGATTCAAGTTTTCCACCAAGATATTGTTACACGAGATTAATGTTCATGCGGGTAAGATGTATGAATTAGCATTGGAGTTTGATAAGCTTCCTTCTCGTGAAAAGCTGTCTATAATTTTGACAGCAATTAGGAATAGGGATGCACGTGACCTCAAATTCTAGAAGTTTGTCTTTTTTTAATGGTAGAACTATAACTGTTGAAGTAATTGGTTTACACAGATGGTTTACACAGATGGATTGACTGATTAATCCCATGGGATTCATGTATGACATTTGTATGATATTCTTTTGTATGGTTGGGATTTGCTTATGCTATTATCAGATTTTAATGATATTTTTTTATAGATTTTCTTTCTATTATCTGATTTTTATGATATTTTTATTGTTGATGCTAATGTAATTGATTTTTATGATATTTTGTATAGATTTTCTTGCTATTATCAGATTTTTATGAATTACTTTGAATTACTTTTTCCTTTAAATTCATACTGAAAACTATGGATTTGTAACTAATCCCATGAGATTCTCTGTGAATCCCATTGGATTCTCTGTGAATCCCATGGGATTCACTGTCAATCCCATGGGATTCACTGTCAATCCCATGGGATTCATTTCTCAATCGCATGGGATTCTTATAGGATACAAGATATTCCTATGGGATTCATACTGAAAACCATAACTTTGCAAATCATCTAGATATTCACTGTTAATCCCATGGGAATCAAAGTGAATCCCATGGGATTCACTGTGAATCCCATGGGAATCACTGTGAATCCCATGGGATTCACTGTGAATCCCATGGGATTCTTCCAGAATATATGTAAGATATATTCAAAGTAAACAAGAATTTTCTTTGCAAATAATCTAGATATTCAAGTAAAGATGAAAAATTAACTAACAAAACCATAACTCTCTTTGCAAGTAATCTAAATAATCAAGTAAAGATGAAAAAAAAAAAACTAACAAAACCAGGAACCAGAATATAAATAATCAAGAAACTTTAATTTTTACAGAATATTAATAATTTTTGTAGAAAACATTATTTACCCGTCATCTGGAGTTGTATGGATTCAATAGACATGCTAGCATTCGTAAAGTCAAGCCAATAATCGCAAGCCTCAAGTGGAAGACCAAGAACAACTTCACGGATTGTGGTGTTTTCGCTATGTTACATATGGATAATTATGCTGGTGAAGCTCCTGGAAAATGGGATTGTGGTTTGGTTGCTGAGTCTAAAGAGCAGTCTGACCAATTGAGGTTATTGAGATTCAAGTTTGCCACCAAGATATTGTTACACGAGATTAATGTTCATGCGGGTAAGATGTATGAATTAGCATTGGAGTTTGATAAGCTTCCTTCTCGTGAAAAGCTGTCTATAATTTTGACAGCAATTAGGAATAGGGATGCACGTGACCTCAAATTCTAGAAGTTTGTCTTTTTTTAATGGTAGAACTATAACTGTTGAAGTAATTGGTTTACACAGATGGTTTACACAGATGGATTGACTGATTAATCCCATGGGATTCATGTATGACATTTGTATGATATTCTTTTGTATGGTTGGGATTTGCTTATGCTATTATCAGATTTTAATGATATTTTTTTATAGATTTTCTTTCTATTATCTGATTTTTATGATATTTTTATTGTTGATGCTAATGTAATTGATTTTTATGATATTTTGTATAGATTTTCTTGCTATTATCAGATTTTTATGAATTACTTTGAATTACTTTTTCCTTTAAATTCATACTGAAAACTATGGATTTGTAACTAATCCCATGGGATTCTCTGTGAATCCCATGGGATTCACTGTCAATCAACTTAGCCCACTTCTCTTCAAATTCACAGATGATTCGTAGGTTAAACATCTTGGTCATCCATTTGTGATTTTGCAAACCAAAATCCTCAATCAACTTAGCCCACTTCTCTTCAAATTCCAACGGTTCCATGTACATATTCCAAACAATTTTCCTAAAACGCTTCTTGAAATCTGTTTCTACGTATATCTCTTTACAAATCTGTTTTTGATAAAGATACTTTTAGAATCTTATAATCAGCATAAATAACATGATATACATCCATGAATCCCATGGGATTCATTGTGAATCCCTTGGGATTCACAGTGAATCCCATGGGATTCATTAATAATCCCATGGGATTCATAGTGAATCCTTTGGGATTCATACAATATAACCTCGACAACTTACCTTTGCTGGAATCTTCTGGTCAATGTGCCACATGCAAAGTCTGTGTTTTGATCTAGTGAAAACGGCCTCAATTGCTCTCTTCATTGCTCCATCTTGATCTGTTACCACCATAGTAGGTTCTTTTTTGAAAGCAGTCATAAACGCTCTTAGCAGCCACGTGTATGATTCAGTATCTTCATGTAAAAGCATTCCCGAACCAAGTGTGACACACTTTCTGTGATTATCGACACCGGTGAATGGTACAAACACCATATTGTACCTAAGAGTAATATAAGTTTTAGTGACAATACACAATCTCAAAGGATTCATTGTGAATCCCATGGGATTCATGAAGAATCCCATAGGATTATCACAGGATCCCATGGGATTCTTCATGAATCCCATGGGATTTCAGAATGAACACCTTGCAATATGAATACACTTACTTGTTGCATCTGAATGTTGCATCAAAAGATACTATATCTCCAAACTCCTTATAATTCAATTTTGCAACTTCATCAGCCCAAAACAAAGCCACCAACTCACTTTCTTCGACCTTATACTGAAACGTGAAGTTCGGCACATATATCTTTCTATTTTCCATTTTATCTATAAGCATTTGTGCGTCACTTTCCCCTATGAACATATTAACATCCCGCATTTCATTCTTAAAATCATCAACTGTCCCATGAACATACTCATACCCTCCCTTCATACTCGTTAGCAAGTTGTGAGCCCGTGTTGGACCAATCTTGTTCTTTGCAGCTTTAATAACAAACATTTTTTCTGATTGTGGCATTCTTCTTTGCTTTTTAGTAAAATGTTTGTACTCTTTTGGTATGAGCATATGGTTGTGCTTTGCAATAAATTGAACTAGCTTGTATTTTCCAGAAATGACATCCAATTCTAACCTTATACGAGCTTTACAACCTGTTATATATATAAAAAAAAAACATTTCATAAAATAAATATAAGAATCCCTTGGGATTTTCACAAAATCCCATGGGATTTACATTGAATCCCATGGGATTCAACATTATTCAAAAATACATATTACAAGTCTAAAATATGTTACCTGTTACGTGCATAGTTGTATTTCTTTTTTGTTTGTTGCTGTTTTTAGCATCCAAAGTGTCGATATTAATATGTCTTGGAGCTCCTTCTTTGTTGCACATGATGTATTTGAGTTGTACAATTCCAGATTTTGTTGTTTTTTGTCCTGCTTTTTTTATTTGAAAACCTCCCGCTTCGGCATAGTTACTGTACATATCTAAAGCTTCATCTATAGTGTCATAGTATTGTCCCTCTTCTGGAATAGGAATTCCTTCTTGTACATGAGGCTCCCAATATACTGATCCGCCCGGTGTCTCAGCATGTTCATATAAAGTTGGTCTTGGTGATTTTATAGAATCTGTATATAAAAAGCAGTTGGGATTAAGATAACTGATGTGTTAATCCCATGGGATTCTGCAAGAATCCTATGGGATTGACTGCAAAATCCCATGGGATTCAGCATGAATCCCATGGGATTTATCCATGAATCCCATGGGATTTAATAAAATCCTATGGGATTCATCCATGAATCCCATGGGATATATCCATGAATCCCATGGTATCTTAAATAAACTTAATTATCATTTTTAGTTTAGCATTTAAACAACAAAATCAGAATCAGAGGGATTCATCCATCAGTCCCATGGGATACATACATGAATCCCATGGGATTGTGTATGAATCCCATGGGATTCATGTATGAATTACATGGTATCTCAAATTGATAACAAAATTAGAATCCAAAGTATTTATCAATGAATCCCATTGGATTCACACATGAATTCCATGGGATTCATGTATGAATTCAATGGTATCTCAAATTAAACAACAAAAAACAAGAATCCAAGTGATTCATCAATGAATCCCATGGGATTCATACATGATCCCATGGGATTCAATCAGATTCCCAAAATTAATCAACAAAATCAGATTCCCAAGGGATTTTACCATCATTTTCCTTCATAGCAACTTCTGTGAGTAATCCATCTACATCATCATCTGTAACCACATCATCTACATCAGCTGTAACCACATCATCTATGTCAATCGGATTTGTTGATGATTCCGGCGGTTTTGATGATAATTTCGACCTTGTTATTGATGAATCCGGTGTTGTTGATGATTCCGGCGGTGTTGTTGATGATTCCGGCCTGATAATTGAAGTTTCCGACTGTTTTTTTGATGAATCCAACCTTATAATTGAAGTTTCCGATTGGTTTGTTGATGAATCTGGCCTTACAATTGAAGTTTCTGGCTTGTTTTTTGATGAATCCGGCCATATACATGAATCCGCTGGTGTTGTTGATGAATCCGACGACGTTTTTGTTGATGAATTCGTCAGATTCATGATTATTCCGGCGAGATTTATGTGGATTCCGGCTAGGTGGATTCCGGCGAGATTGGATGAGAGAGAAATTAGGTGGGACGGTTATGAGAAATTTGATGGAACGGTTATTAGTTTTTGGGTTTTATCAAGATATTTGATTTTACTATCTTACCCTTCTTTGTATTTTTTGGCTTCATCTAAGCCATTAGATTGAAGTTGAATGGATGGTTAAGATTTGTTTATTTGTTCTCTAGATACTAGTTGTTTTGCATGGATCTCAACTCATTTATGTTTTACAATCATATTTTTCAAACTATAACATGCCAAGCTTAAAGTTGCAAATAGAGATATACTGATAATTAGGTGGCGTTTAGTTGAAAAACATTTTCTTTCATTTTTTATTTCTTGTTTTGTAGGAAAAGGGAGCGGAGTTTGATTTCCACAAAATAATGGAAAATTTAGAAAACGCGTTTAGTCAGAGAAACATGTGTTTGTGTTTTCCATTTTTCAAAACTAGAAAACATGTTTAAGTGTTGTTGTTTATATCTCAATTAACTATTCACCTTAGTAATATTATAAAGACATCTCCAAAGCACAAAAACAAATATTATAAACTTACCAACTAAATTATAAAATAACTAAAAAAATCTAAAATGAGAAAATAAAGAAATTAAAAAAGTAAAATATAATATTAAATAACATTTTCGTCTGTTTTTTTACGTTTTCGTCTGATATTTTACGTTTTTATCAATTTTGTTTTTTTTTTTACGTTTTCTTCTGCTTTTTTACGTTTTCGTCTAATTTTTTAAGTTTTCGTCAGATTTTTTACAGTTTCGTCGATTTTTTTTACATTTTCTTCAGTCTTTTTACATTTTCGTCCGATTTTTTAGGTTTTCGTTTGTTTCTTTACGTTTTCGTCAGTTTTTTTACGTTTTCGTTTGATTTTTTATGTTTTCGTCCGTTTCTTTACGTTTTCGTCAGTTTTTTTATGTTTTCGTCCTATTTATTACGTTTTCGTCCGTTTTTTATATTTTTGCCAGATTTTTAAGTTTTCGTCCGATTTTTTATGTTTTCATCCGTTTTTATACGTTTTCGTCAAATTTTTTACGTTTTCGTCCATTTTCTTACGTTTTCGTCCATTTTTTTTTACTTTTTTGTTTGATTTTGTATGTTTCCATATGTTTTGTTACGTTTTTTTCAGATTTTTTATGCATTTGTCCATTTTTTAATATTTTCGTTTTTTATGATTTCTTCCGATTTTTACATTTTCTTTCGATTTTTCACGTTTTCTTCCGATTTTTTACGTTACATCCGTCTTCGTCTGATTTTTATGTTTTCATCTTTCATTTACGTTTTCATCTTTGATTTATGTTTTTTTAGGTTTCGTCTAACGAAAACGTAAAAAAATAGACGTCAATGTAAATAAATGTAAGTAAACGCAAAAAATGGATGAAAGCGTAAAAAAACGTAAACGAACGGACGAAAACGTAAGAAAACATAAAAAACGAGCTAAAACGGATGAATACATGTAAAACACCCCAAGAAAATGTGAAAAAAAGAAAATGGACGACAATGTAAGGAAGCGTACGAAAACGTTAAAAAAAGACAAAAATGTAAAAATCATGCGAAAACGTAAAAAAAAAAAAAAAAAAAAAAAAACATAAAAAATCCGACGAAAACGTAAAAAATGGACGAAAACGTAAAAAATCTGACAAAAACGAAAATAAAGCTGACAAAAACGTAAAAAATCTGACAAAAACGTAAAAACGGATGAAAACGTAAAAAATCAGACAAAAATGTAACAAATCTGACGATAACGTAAAAAAATGGACGATAACGTAAAAAGTCTGACGATAAAGTAAAAAATCTGACGAAAACGTAAAAAAACGGATGAAAATGTAAAAGGTCTGACAAAAACGTAAAAAAAAAAATGGACGAAAATGTAAAAAATCTGACGAAAACGTAAAAAGTCTGACGAAAAAGTAAAAAATCTGACGAAAACGTAAAAAAATGGACGAATACGTAAAAAATATGACGAAAACGTAAAAAATCTGACAAAAACGTAAAAAACTGATGAAAACGTAAAAAAACAGATGATAACGTAAAAAGTCTGGAGAAAAAGTAAAAAATCTGACGAAAACATAAAAAAGGGCAAAAACGTAAAAAAACGGACGAAAACGTAAAAAATCTGTCGCAAACGTAAAAAAACTGACGAAAACTTAAAAAATCAGACGAAAACGTAAAGAATCGGACGATAATGTAAAAAATCTGACGAAAACGTAAAAAATCTGACTAAAACATAAAAAAACGGACGAAAACGTAAAAAATAGGAGAAAACATAAAAAAATCAGACGTAAACGTAAAAATCTTACTAAAACGTAAAAAAACGGATGAAAACTTAAAAAATCAGACGAAAACTTAAAAAACCTGACGAAAACGTAAAAAAACGGACGAAAACGGAAAAAATCGGACAAAAACTTAAAAAACCTAACGAAAACGTAAAAAAATGGTCGAAGACGTAAAAAAACGGACGAAAACGAAAAAAATGGACGAAAACATAAAAAATCTGACGAAAACGTAAAAAAACGGACGAAAACATAAAAATCAGATGAAAACGTAAAGAACCGGACGAAAATGTAAAAAATATGACGAAAACGTAAAAAATCTTACCAAAACATAAAAAAACGGATGAAAACGTAAAAAATCGGGCGAAAACGTAAAATATCGGACGTAAACGTAAAAAATCTGAAGAAAACGTTAAAAAATGGACGAAAACGTAAAAAATTGGACGAAAACTTAAAAAATCTGACGAAAACGTAAAAAATTGGACGAAAACGGAAAAAATCGGATGAAAACATAAAAAACCTGACGAAAACGTAAAAAACGGACGAAGAAGTAAAAAATCGGACGAAAACGTAAAAAATCTGACGAAAACATAAAAAAATGGATGAAAACGTAAAAAATCAGTCGAAAACGTATTTGGGGTATTTTAATGGAAAATAGGGGGGAAAAAAATGTTTTGTAGTTTTGTGTATTAAAGTTGGAAATAGGAATTTTGTGTTTTGCAGAGAATTTTATTAAAAAACACTAATTTAAACGCGATCTCTGTTTTCCTTGTTTTTCACAAAACATTTTATGAAAAACAAAGGTGTTTTCCACAACTAAACGCACCCTTAATATCTCTTTTCCTTTATAAAGTTGAAGCCTACTTTGAAGTTACATAGGTCTTGAAACATTGTTTTCATTAGCGTTAATTCATATAAGGGAAACGCTCTCCCCCTTATTTATATGACTACCACTATTATTATAGCTGACCATTATATTTATGTGATTTTGTTAGACCTTTGGCTCCATCATCTCGTACATTGCCAGTAAGATTATGCACATGTTGAAAGAAATAATTGTTATTCCGTGTCTTATCTACTATCTACTATCTTTTTTTTTTTTTTTTTTTTTTTTTTTTTTTTTTTTTTTTTTTTTTTAATAATAAAATTTACAAATGATGGAAATCTAAGCAGAAATAAGTTAAAACCTTACACTTTTCAAGTAACAACCGTTACTATGAAAACATAAGATACCACTTCACTTCTATATACGCATAAAGAGTTTCATGTTTGACTTTTATGATAGATCTTTAAGGTATGAATGGTATATAGGTTCATTAAATTAACAAAGAAGGTGAAACAATAAAAATTTAGAACGATGTTAGAGCGTTGTCAGTTTATAAAAAGTTTTATACAACATGAAGATGTTCACCTCAAGATTTTCAAGTTCAAGATCAGGATCCTAGGATTGTTTTTGTTTTTGAAAAATCGAGATCGTAAGATCGGATCGAGATTTTAAAATCCTATTATAACGTCATATCCCTTAATAGCCTTTTTAATATCATACAAATCTACAAATTAGTATATATCATAAACACAATATTATTGAAATGTTTTATAAAAAATGTTGTCTTTAATTATGATTATTGACTGCTAAAGAAGATTAACATGTTGTTTTTCAAATTTATAAAACATAATCTATAAATCTGTAATTTTTTAGTTTGTTGTTCGATTCGATTATATTAGATTTTAAGATCATATGATTAAGATCGAGATCTGACAAAAATTTAAGCTTGCAAAGATCCTACGTAGTATCATGATCGTTTTTGCTATTTAGTATCGTAAAATTATAAGATCCGAATATTAAGATCGAGATTTTAGTAACCTTAATCATAATTAACATATACTACTCATGGTTATGATATTTTTCTAGGGCTCGTTTGGTTTGTAGATGGGTTTAGATTAAGATTTGGATTTAAATGTAAAGTTGTAGATTAGGATTTGAATTTAGATTTAATTTAGAAGAGAGAATATATATTATAAAATAGATTAATAATTATTTGGTGTAAATAAAATATTTTTTAAATTAAAAAAAAGATTAAATCTATTTTTAAACTATAAAAATAACAAGAGGACAAAGCAAAATTAATATGACTCACATAATTTTGTAAAATCCCTCTCATCCCACTACTTTTGAGAAAAGTCTTGAAAATGGGCATGGTACCCAATTATTACTTTAGGATTTGAACCAAACACCTTTAAATGTTAAATCATACTAAAATCCAATCCCAAAGTGGGATACCAAACTGCGCCTTAAAAAACTGATGAATACTAATATTTTTTATTTTTTAGAAAACTGATGACTGATAAATATTATAATTTCATTTTTAGGAAACTGATGAACATTATGATTTTTTTTAATAAACTGGTGAATTGATAAACAACGTGATCTAACTGATGAACATTGTGATGAAACTGATGAACAACATCAAAGAAATCTGATAGAACATTGTGATGTTGTTCAGCAAAAAATTGATGAACTGATGATTAGCTCTTTTTATTAATGAATTATATATATATATATATATATATATATATATATATATATATATATATATATATATATATATATATATATATATATATATTTAATTGATAGAACAACACTTTTTATAGATGAACAACTTATATGATGAAAATGTTTTTATTGATGAACATCACGTATAATGGACAACTCTTTGTATAAAATTGCAAACTAAAAAACTAGCTACATAAAAATTACTGTACAAACTAAAAAGCTAGAAACTAAAAAACACTTTGTAGAAAACTAAAAGCTAGCCGTATAAAAAATGGTCCCAACGATGTTACCACAAGTAAGCAATCAACATTTCTATACTTTTTCTTCAATCATCTCAACTTCTCAACTAACTGGTTCTTATTAAATTCTTATTAAACATTCACATGGCTCATCTGCTTTTAGTTTAATCTTGACTTAGAGATATGTAAATATGTTTCTTCTTAAGTGTTAACTTCAACTTATAACAGCCTTGGAATAACTCAATCTCATCTTCATCTGCCCATAGCCTCTGAAACAACCTCCGTGAGTCAACTGCGGTTGTCGATTGCATAACGATGACGGTTGTTGTTGTGGTTACCAGTGTGACGACGAGTGAGATTGATGTCGTCATTTTCTTCGATTAGATTTGTGTTTGTATTTGCGTGTGTGTTTTTTATGGAGAGATTTTTATGAGGAATAGATTTACGGGGAATAGATGTATGAGTAAATGAATATAAGGGTGGAGATCTAGATAAAAAACGAACGACTATGATCACTTTATAGACTTTTTAAAATTCTCAAATTTTTTATTTGATTGACTAACTTAAATAGTTTATGCATAAGGGATATCAATTTATACAATGAATCGAGTTATTCTACAAACCAAAGATTCTTTACATACCAAGGGACTCATCCCCACCATTCATCTAAAAAGAAAATTAATAGTTGAGATTAAAAACATTTTATTATTTCACCTATTTTTTATAATTTAAATATCTCTTAAACCGTTAATCGTTAAGCGAAAATAATTACACCATCGCGATGGGCATTTAATTATCTTTCTATAAACGGACACTTTGATATACTTTCGAAAAAAAAATCATTTTTTTCACTTTTTTTTTCGTGGCCGAAAAAAAATCATATATGATATTGCATATCATATATGATATGTAATATCATATATGATTTTTTCGGCAACGAAAAAAAACGTGAAAAAAACGAAAAAAAAAAATTGTCGAAAATATATCAATTAGCCTATCTATAGAAAGATAATTAAATGCTCGTCGTAACGGTATATTTTTTTTGCTTAACGATTAACGGTTTGAACGATATTAATATTTGAAAAAAAAGGATGAAAGTGGGTTTTTTAAATTGTTTGGATTAATCTCATCTATTAGATCAAATAAAAATGGAGGAAAGATGGAGGGTGGAGATTAGTCCCTTGGTATGTAAAAAATGTTTGGTCCTCAAATGATCTTTACTCTTTATACAATAATGTTTTTAATAAATTATTGTTGTGACTTAACATGACATAGTTATAAACTTTTATAAAACTTCAATCATTAATTTATTTGACGCATTATAAAAGAAAATATTAAGTCAAACAAAAGAATGCAGCCTGCTTCTTCATGTTAATACAAATAAGTTGTAAAAACATTTATTTATATTTTACGATATATTTATGTTTTGTTGATAACAATCGTAAAATAATTTTAATGAGAAAAATAAATACATAAGTTTTTGAGCCAATAGTTTTCTAACTCATTATGCTAATCAAATGCTTTACCTAATACTAAAGGACAATGTTGCAAAAATCGTGAATCGGTACTGAGGCGGTCGGAGGCCTTGTAGCATTTTTTAGCCGATTAATCGGCCCAAAACCTTGTAATCGCCGATTAATCGGCCGATTACCTTGTCAAACTCACCAAGTTCCAGGGCCTTGTAGCTTGTAATCGCCGATTAATCGGCCTTGTAGGCCTTGTTTTGCAACATTGCTAAAGGATAATACATCTAGTATAATAATTTACATAAAGTTAAAATCATTTTTTATAAAACACTTAAAAGTAACACTTTTTACTTTATTTTATTTAAACTAGAATATATAAATGTTTTAAGTAAATATACTAGTTACATCATGCATGACATCAAATGAGTATTTGTAACCCAAAAATCAATACCCATGACCCAAGAACCAGTACCCAAGACCCAAGAACTAAAACCCATGACCCAAAACCCAAAGTTGTAACCCAAAATCCGGACTGGTTGACCACTTTGGTGGATCCCTTGGGTAAAGCCAGTCGAATCCTTTTTGTAAGGGATCCAGCGGATCAAGCGAGTCAAATTGAATTTTGTCTATAAATAGCAAGCTATTTCTTCATCATTCTCCACCCTTTCTGTGGAAATCATAGAGGGGGGGGGGGGGGGGTGAATACGTTTCCGTTTAAAAACTTAAATAACTTTTGTATCAAACACCCGATCAAGTGTGACATAATATGAAAAGTGTCAACACTATTCTTACAAGAATTAGAGATAATATAAAGCAACGTGTAAGGCATGTCACAATGACACAAACTTAGACATATAATAACTAGCAAGCCATGACATAAACACAACTAACACAATATAAGTAACAAACCACACAAACATAAACGCAATGCAAATCATAAATGTAAAGCAGTAAATGCAAAAGTAAAAAGTTAAGAGATTAGTAAAGAAAGCGCAAACCGGACACGATGATTTATAGTGGTTCGGCCACGAAGCTCCTCTTCCGCCTGCTCCACTCCCCGAGTACCCAAATCGAGAGTTACTTCACTAATCAACAAGCTCCCTCTCGGCGAAGAAAACCATACAACGTCGCTTACATTATTTTCCGACACTAAGATAAATCTCGAGTACTAATCTAGCTAGTACCAATCTTACTCGCAATCTAAACGGTCATCACAAATCACACAAGCTACAAGATCCATATGATCTACCCTCGGTATACCCGATCTACTTACGATCTACCTGATCCTCACAAATCACACAAGCTATAAGATCCACATGATCTACACTCGATTTACTCGATCTACCTCACGATCATCACGATCTACCCTATCTTCTCACGATCTACCCGATCTACTCACTATTAACACAAGCTACACAAGATCTCCACGATCTCTACAAGATCACAATGATCCACACAAGATGAGTAAACAAGACAATGACAACTTGATGTAGGTCTAGATACAACAAGTAATGCAAGTGCACTACACAATGACTCTAACACCTTGTATCTTTTTGATACTTGTGTTCTTCTCTTGGATTAATAGAGGAATGAAGGTGATCTTTGGTTGGATTAAAGAATCACTCTTAAACAAAAGAAAAACTATCTAACTGATCAAAGAAAGTGATCTAAATAAACAGAGAAAACTAACTAGAAAAATCAAGTTGGAAGTATAAAATGGTCCACTATTTATAGGCAAAGAAAAAACTAGCCGTTACAGAGAGACGGTACCACTAATTGTCAGACGGCACCACTAAATTTAGTGGTACCGTCGGTCCTTTAATGGTATCGTGGGGGACAAAAATGCTCCTCCGTTTATTTTTAGTGGGAAAGGTTTATTTGGGAATGTTTGGAGCTGTTTTTTTTTTTTTTTTTTTTGGGGGGGGGGGGGGGGGGGGAGAATAGGTGTTACTATTTTTGAAATAATTTTTCCAAATAAAACATTTTTTTCTAATTAAAAAATAATTTATAAAATGCATTTTTGAAAAATGTTTTGTCACATTCATAGAAATGTGAAGTTTAAAACAAAAGATTTATTTTTTGATCATCCATCAAGTTTAAATTTGTTTGTTCATACCTTGAGTAATTTATGTCGGAATGGAAATCTTTGACTATGTTGAACCATACTTGAGACATTGAGAGATGTTGATGTAAGTATGCATCGATGATTAGTGTTTACAAGTAACTTGCACATTTTACGTTATGCATTACAATTTACATGTTTGTCATTATTAAAACTGAAGAAACCGTTTAGTTTAAATATCATAATATTTGCACTAACAATCTCCTCCTTTTTGATGATGACAAATATGTAAACCGTAACACACAGTAAAATGTAGAAGTTACCTATTTACACTCCCTTCTCCCCCTTTTTTTGAAGCAAAAAGGTAATTGCCCCGAGCTCTCTACTTCTATCATTCAACTTATCCCCCTTATTACAACACCCTCCTTTGTCCCCAGAAAGCCGAGCTTGCATCATCCTAGTGAAGTCCTCTATCACCACTTGTTAAGACGACTCCACGCTATGTATTCAAATACCCCCGAGCTCCCCTTAGCTCAATGCTCCCCTATGGTGATTGAATCCCTTTGTTTATTTACCTTAGTGTCCAGCGGGTCCATGGATCAAATTCTTACAAAGGCTTATCCTTCATTAAGGGTTAGCTACATGCAAAATAATATATAACAAAATGGGAGCAATCATTATTGAACACTTAGCGAGACATGCAAGGGTTAAACTATGTTAAAATATAGCTACCTAAAAGTAATGAGTTTGATGAGGTATGTGAGTATATCAAAGTATGAAAGAGGTTAGACACGTGATAAAAGTGTGCTAAAAGGATAAAAATGAAGAAGAAAGCCCAAGAAAGTTGAGCGACACCAAAAATGTGAATGTATATTGCAATTCTAAGACACTAGAGGTCATAACCTAACTAACAACCTAAGGTGTAATTGTTCAATCAATCACACTAACAAGAACAAGATTCGTTCGTTGACTGACGAACAAAATGACTTCTTCCAAGTTGTCATTGGGAAGGCAAGTTCTAAGATGATTGGAATAAAGAATAGTTTGTTGATAGGACATACTCTAAATAAGGTAGATATATGTCACTAATATTATGACAAGTGATTTCATAATATAGACTCGACATAAGATATACTTCAATGAAAAATGAAAATGAGAACAATACGTACCTAGATGCGAATGGAAATGATTATATAAGATGGGAGAGTGTTGGTTTTGACCTTTGATAAAATATGGGTAAGGATGGTTTAGATTAATATATCGTTTGCACTGACAATGAGATGCATGATATATTTCTCAGGATTTCTTTTGCATGTGATCCTATTGTGGGTGGATATCTCTAACGGTGTTGAGGTAACTAGTTTTGGATGATCCTAGTTGTGTGTTAGATATAATTCGGTGCATGAAGGATTTTGTGTGATATGATAAAATTTTTACAAAAAACTGACACTAATTCCATTTTTACAAATATGATAAAATTTTCATCTGGGATAATGATAGTTTTGAAAATTTTCTTAATATATTCTAACACTAATACTAATTCATTAGATAGTCATAATAAATATTCTTCAAGAAATCTTCATGATAGGAAAGTTCTAAAACTACTTTCAATCAAAAGAAGAACAAAACTGACACACATAGAGAACCAAAAGATCTATCGAATCTCTTCGTCAATGAACCTATAGGTATATTAAAAGATTATAAATCATTTCTCGAGAATGTTCTCAAAAAGCCACCCAAGAAAATAAAGGAAAGCTATGTTTTTCTTTTGACAATAAATAATTGTTTTCATATCCTATGTGGTTTGCATCTTGTTAGTATATAGGTTTATAAGTAATTGCTCTATAATCTTTCTGCAATACTAATCTATGATGGTTGTATAATTAGTAGCTATACTAATTCTAATAGTAATATGCGTGTTTATATTACATGTTATTTTCTTCTTTAGTTGTTAATCGTCAATTATTTAGACTTTTCTTTTTTTTTTCATCCTGCAAACTTAACTAACATGCTCATTAACTATAATAGTCGTTATATCATTATCTTTTTCTAAGAGATTTTTGTTTGTCTATTTCCTTTCTACCTTCATCTTGCCTCTAATAATATGTTGTTTCAAACCATATTGTCGTACCACAACATGAAATATTTGAAGTACCAAACCAGAACATTCAAAAATCTCTCTTCACAAGCTCCAACACTACTTGAACAGTTAGGAATAGTGATCCATCTCTTCAACCTTTTATTCTCTCTTATCTTCCTCATTAAAATATCATTCACACTCAAATTTCAAATTATCACTCACATATAAAACCCTTTTAAAAAGAAAAGGGTGAAAACTCCACAAAAATGTTTCGTATTGTTTTTATGATCATCATCATTTTTCTCGTCACGCTCATCTACCTAATGATCAAGCTCAAGCGTGGAGCATTGTACTTTGTTCTAGGCTTTTGTGTCTTTATCGTTTATCCAATCCTTATATCACGTTATGCATTGAAATAAATGGAATATGATCTTTATCTCATTTGTTTTGTTTCTTGCTTATTTTCTCGTAACTTTAGTACTCACTAACACACAGTCTCTCGTTTTTATCAAAATATATTATTTGCTTAAGACCAATAACTATCTCTTCGTAATGTATACTAAAAACACTTAACCTAAAAGAATTAGCAACAAACATTTTATTAAAAACCAAACAATCAAACTTTGTGTCTACTATTGATACGCGGGATTGCGCCCTCGCAACAGGTTTTACCTCTCAAGGGATCTTGAGAAGCTTGCAATCCCCGCCAGGCAATGTACCTGATCGTTGTAGTATAGTATAGTGACAAGTACCGAGAGATTGATCGTTCAACTCAGGAATAGTGTCGCTAGGATTAGAAATCCTATTAAACTAGGTCTAGAGGTGAGGGATGGTTCTTTTTGTATTTTTATATTTTATAAAAAGAAAATAAAATCTCAGGTTTTGAAGGAGTGGGCGGAATTAGTTGCTAGTCAACTAACCCAATTAACTACAAATGCAATCAAACTAAAATAAAAATAAACGAAATTATACTAATGTGGTGGAAACAATAATAAGAAAAGATGTGTTTACTTAGATTTCATTACTCCCTAGATATCTTTTACCGGTTGATTAGCTTGTTACAATTGCATGGATGACGGGTTATATTCCTTAATACTAGTCGTAGGGCCGTGTACAATATTCCCTAGCTCTATAAGATCCTACTTCACTCTTATGTCGAGCCAACTAAAAGCTCCTAACATGGGATCATTAGAATTCACTTATGCATTAAATATAACTAAAAATCGTAGTACACCTTCGATCATGTTTCTTAAGACGTTCAAGCAAGTTACCAATGGAAGTCTGCCAGTTTTCTTAAGCCTAACATCGAATACAATCATCCACAACAATTATAAACAAACAATCAACCAATAATCAACATCTAGGTTTCACTACATCTAAGCAAAGACAATAAAAACCTAGCCTAGCATGTTAAAAGAAAGAAGCATAAGATAGAATCAAACAACACATAGACATATTGAATGATTATTGGAAGACTTATCTTTATTCAAACATGGAAGAAAGAAGGGTTTGAAACCCCTGCAATATGAAGAAAATTCGACCTAGGGTTTATGCTCCTAATATTCCACACTTTGTTCCACCATTTACAATGAAAAATTGGAAAAATATATATAGATAAAATATCTTGACGGCGTCATGTATTAGCTTCTGACACTGTCAACTTGCCGCCAAGTTAAGAGTCGTATTGCCTAGATCCAGTCTTGATGCCTTCATGTAGAAATAAGCTCTGGGCCATCACACGCATTTTGATCCTGACGGCCTTGGTGACGCCGTCAGGCCAATTACACTAAAAATGTTCTGGGCCGTCACGTTATAATTTCCACTTCCACCTCTTTTTCCACTCTTGACGCCGTCATGTATGAAGCCTTGACATCATCAGGTACTGTTCCCAGCAACGAATTTGAGACTTTGCCATTTTCTTCACTTTTATGCTCAAAAAACGTCCAAAATGCTTCCTTTTCCAGATTTCTCCTCAAAAGTACCTAAAATGACAAAAGGAACGATTTAGGGCAGTAATTGATCAAATAATCACGAATTCGGGCTTAAATGACCCCTTAAAAGCGGTACACTTTTCGCCTCATCAAATACCCTTACACTTGAGATTTGCTTGTCCTCAAGCAAATGCACTTTTATTCTAATCAAAATACAAGTTAGGGGTCATTTAACACTAATATAAAAGTAATTACAACAAATAATCATTCGACTAAAGACCAAAAACAAGCACGGAGGTCATACACTAGCACTTCACAAATAGTGTTTAGATACTCACATCTCTCGGGTGTAATAAAGTATATATCACAATAAGGAAATGGAAAACATCTCTCACGACCTGTCATAGCAAATAGATTACCATAGGCTTGGGAAAGGATCAAACCTCCACCACTTGGCATAAGCACCTAGGATAAACAATCAAAGAGGTCTTTTTAAAGGGTTATAGGTGTAGGGATATGGAAAACACGGTTTTGTTGGATAAATGCAATATTTACTAGTGGCGAGTTATTCATCTTGGTTAATTACATGTACAATATGGCTTTGCTAAGTCAATACTAGACTCGACTTAAGCTAATAAATCAAAGATAACAAAAACATAAAACAAACATAGAATGAAACGGGATGGTAGTCCGTATATTTCTCTCTCTCTCTCTCTCTCTCTCTCTCTCTCTCTTTAAATTTTTTTCTTTTTCTTGATTTTTTCAATTTTTTTTCTACACTCTTGCCCTACCATCCAAAATAATACATCATAGGGAATTTGCATTCCCCTTACACTTGAACTTTTACATACTTTACAATAAACTACTCTAATGACTCGAATTAAGATAATCAAAACACTTGGAGTACTTTTTAAGATTAACGCACATATGGGGGTAATAATTTGATGTTCTTCCCCATTACTCCATAACACTAGTACTTTACCCATTAGTCCTAATCGTCCCAAAACAATATGTACAAGATATGACTCGACTTAGCAACCATGTAATCAATTAGATAATTAACTAAGGATTTAACAAATAACAATAATGCACTAAAGATGAGTGCATACAAGGAAGGCTAAGGCGATTTGGTTGCACATTTGGGTGGATTGTAAACAAATTCTTCCTTCAAGTAAGCTGTTTAAAGTTAGAAACGAAAAGATAGGCTTGGAGGGGTGTACTAGGGGTATCGTGTACTAAAAATGAGTACAACGCTAAGGTGTGGGAAAATTAATTGACTTTGCTAGTCAAGCAATATGACTTAAATGGTCAAGTAATTATGATACGGGTTTAAACACAAGGGTGATCCTAATGCCTCTTATCATGTAGTAAATCCTACTACACGAATGTAGTCTCACTAGCGGTCTCGGAATGTATCACTAACGCAAGTTCTAGAATCTAAATACTACCGGTATACTCATAAGCACTAATAATGAATGCTTTTCCTATTAAATCTAAAGGCGAACCTCACATATTTGGGTGGAAAATTTTTTAAGTGGTACGGTTTTGTGCTAGTCATACAACTCCTATCCATGAGACGCTTTTTAAGGCTAAAGTTTCACTCCTAAATGTTGTAAAATTTTTTAAATTTGGCGCTAAAATTGCCCTAGCAAGTATTTCTCTTAGTTTTATTAAACACCTACTATCAAACAAACAAACTCAAGCATAATTGTATCCTATAAGGTATCATCATTTACCCTCCCCTTACACTTAGGATGAACATTATCCCCAATGCTCTATTAAAGGACGTAAAAGAAAATAAGGTAAAAGAATGAAAACAAATACTCCCCTGATTCGTTCGGTGTAGATAGTGTGTCAACAAGGTTAGATCTTCCTCTAAGAAAATGAACGTTGAAAGCTTCACTCCAGAAATATAAATCATATTCTTGTCATATATAACCTGTTAAACCTGAGAAAACAATCAAGGCAAACCTCGCGTAAAATCAGTGGCAATCTATATATATTAAGAATCCTAGAAAACAATTTAAGATATAATGCTTGTGGAATGAATGTTTGCAGATTTCCTAGAGTTTATAAAACTAAAGAATCAACAAAAACTTTAAGACCCCGGTTTAAACAAAACTCGCAAAATTTTTCAGAATTTTAGTACCTGACGCCGTCAGGTTGTAACTCCTGACGCCGTCAGAATGTTCCTGGGAAAATCTTATGTTAAGTTTCCGGAAAATTTTTGGAAAAACTTATGCCTTATTTCATGGTAAATCCTGCAAAACATTATTATGACTCGATATAAGCATTTGACTCTAACAATTACTAATATACATGCTCATTTAATATTGTAGTGAATCATGCTCATTTTCGTTCTTATAAACAATTTGAATTTCCCTTACACTTAACTTTTGCAAAATACCTTTATATGTATTTAAGACGAAGTTTAAAAACAAAATAAAGCATTTTCACAATTTATTTTGAAACATGATTTACCAACAATAAAAATAAAACACGCATACGGAAGCAAATAAAATCAAACAAATAAAAACACACAACACATGGGTTGCCTCCCAAGAAGCACTTTTCTTTATTTACGAGTCTTGTAGCTAGTCTCAAGGTCACGGGCTATCCTATACGTGTGAGCTCCTCGCCGAGGACATCCTTGGGATCAAACTTAGGTTTCAATTTCCTATCGGTTTTCTTGGTACGGTATGACTTCTCAAACTTTTCTCCATCCGGATCATATAGAATCATCTTCATATGCCATGGTCCGTCACCTTCCTTAGGTGGCTTGTCCCAATTCCATTTACACTTATCCCCTTCCCTTTTGCACTTGTTCATTCCTAAGTTGATAGGCATCACTCCTAGGAATTCAATCATTTTCCTAAAGACTAAGGGATCCTCAAAAGGGTTTTGTTCTTCATCCTTAGCTATGAGTTGCTCTACCGAATACGTTTTATTTATAAACTCCTCTTCTAAATAAAATGGGCGTTGAGGTCCTATAAAGTCTCCATTAACCCAAAGTCCGTATCTAGATGGTCTCCTATTCAAATCTACCCAATGAGGTGTCGGTTCCTCATTAGTATCATAAGCATGCTTCATAACATCATAGACCGACCAAGTGTCTCCTTCTCCTACCGCTATCCTAGATCCTTACAATCGATCATCGCACTTGCGGTAGCTAAGAATCCTCTTCCTATTAACAAAGGGCATGTAGTGTCACTAACCATATCAAGGACGTGGAAATCGGCTAGTATAGTTAATTTCCCTATATGCACTAGTACGTACTTCACTACCCGTACCAGATATGCTACACTACCATCCGAAAGACCTATAATTACCTCCGTGTCATCTAATTTTCCCGGCTTAAGAGTGGTGTAAAGGGACAAAGGAAGTAAATTACGGCTTGACCCAAGATCGGCTAGTGTGTCGAAAGTTTTGGAGTTCCCGATCCTACAAGGTAAAACAAATATGCCCGGATCATCTAATTTCTTAGGCAACTTATTCCGAACGAAGGCGGTCCCATTCTTACCCAACTTAAGTTTCTCCTCATATTTCTTTAAAAGGGCGTTGTAGTAGGGAGCTCTTGCTAAAAATTCAATAACCGGACGTTCAAGGCGAAGTTCCTTGAATTCATCGTCAAGGTTTTGTGTAGGAGGTGTTTCAATTATGCTTTTGACCGGTTTAATATCAGATGTTTTATTCGATTGGTCCTTTTGAAGAATTTGGGTTTGCTTAAAACACGTGTTCATTGCTTTGACTGAATAGTATTGTGGACAAGAAGTAGGTGACGAAACCGATGATATGGCATTAACGTTTAGTTTTGGGTTCTTGACCGTGTCGCTTGGGAGTGCTCCCATTTCTCGGTCATTGAGAACTTTCAACAATGTGTCAATTTTATTGGTCATCTCACTTTGATTTTGTTTGAAATCGGCTTCAAACTTAGCTATGCGAGCTTCTTGAGATGCCATAAACTTTGACATCAATCCTTCAAGATTATTGGTACTACCATAGTTATTGGAAGGATTGTTGTTGAAAGTATGGTTAGAGGGTGGACCGTTTGGTTGAAGAATTGTTTTGGGGCATGTTTTGGTTTTGTTACCACCTAAGGTTCGGGTGATTTTTCCAAGAAGGATTGTAGGAATCACCGTAAGGGTTTGGCTCGGGTTTGAAAGTGTACCAGTTGTGTCCCGCTTCATTGGTACGCGAGGATGCGTAATCCGCAAAAGCTTGTCCGGGGAGTTCCACGCAATCACGAGTGTCATGGGGACCACTACATAATTCGCATGAAGAAGTGATTTTGTTCACTTGGCTTGAAGGCATAGGAGCTTCGTAGGATTTCATGAGAAACTTGACTTGGTCCTCAAGTTCCATGATCCTACAGTCGGGAGTGCTAGAATTGTTCGAAGGCAAAGATATTGCCTTGACCGTTTTGTTCAAATCACGGGGATCATTCCAACTTTCGTTGTCATAGAGAGCAAGATCTTCTATGAGTTCCCATGATTCTTCCGCACTTATATCACGTAGCTTGCCACCGACCGATTAGTCAATGGTTCGCCTTGTGGAGAGATCGATATGGTCATAGAAAATTTGGACTTGGAGTCAAACATCTATGCCATGATGAGGGACTTTTTGGAGTAAGTCCTTGAAACGAGTTAATGCTTCATAGAGAGTTTCACCTTGACGTTGTTGGAACATCAAGATATCATTTCTAAGCTTAGTAGTTCTCCCCGGTGGGAAAAATTGAGCAAGGAAACGAGAAGTGAGATCATCCCAAGAGGTGATGGATCCCGCAGGTAAACGTTCAAGCCATTGACTAGCTTGGTCACGTAGAGAGAATTGGAATAGACGTAATCGAGTCGTCTCTCTAGTTGCAACATCAAGGTCTATGGAATCTACGATTTTTAAGAAATCCTTGAGGTGTTGATTAGGATATTCGGAACGAAGTCCATGGAATGCACATCCGCTTTGCACCAACCGGATGGTGTCGGATCGCAAGGGAGACACATTGGCTCCTTGAGTGAGCTCAATGGTGTTTCGATAGCCTTGGTGGCTAGGACGGGAATACTCTCCTAAGGTTCGGGGTCTAGGAGGTTGGTTTGCTAGTGCTGGGTTTTGTGGATGGTTTTGTTGTGGTGGGTTGATGGGATCAAAGATATTACCACCTTCCATGATGTCGGATGGCAAAGGTTACGAACAAAGAAACGAAGAAATAAGATAGACTAAAGAAAACCTAAAAATAAAAATAAAAATCTTACTAGAAAGGAATCTAGCAAGTAGACCTAATAAAAAGAAATTCTAACCTAGACAATAACTATTCCCCGGGCTGCGGCGCCAAAAACTTGATACGCGGGATTGCACCCTCGCAACATGTTTTACCTCTCAAGGGATCTTGAGAAGCTTGCAATCCCCACCAGGCAATGTACCTGATCGTTGTAGTATAGTATAGTGACAAGTACCGGGGGATTGATCGTTCAACTCAGGAATAGTGTTGCTAGGATTAGAAAGCCTATTAAACTAGGTCTAGAGGTGAGGGATGATTCTTTTTGTATTTTTATATTTTATGAAAAGCAAATAAAATCTCGGGTTTTGAAGGAGTGGGCGGAATTAGTTGCTAGTCAACTAACCCAATTAACTACAAATGCAATCAAAATAAAATAAAAATAAACAAAATTAAACTAATGTGGTGGAAACAATAATGAGAAAAGATGTGTTTACTTAGATTTTATTACTCCCTAGATATATTTTACCGGTTGATTAGCTTGTTACAATTGCATGGATGACGGGTTATATTCCTTAATACTAGTCGTAGGGCCGTGTACAATATTCCCTAACTCTATAAAATCCTACTTCACTCCTATGTCAAGCCAACTAAAAGCTCCTAAAATGGGATCATTAGAATTCACTTATGCATTAAATATAACCAAAAATCGTAGTACACCTCCGATCATGTTTCTTAAGACGTTCAAGCAAGTTACCAATGGAAGTATACTAGTTTTCTTAAGCCTAACATCGAATACAATCATCCACAACAATTATAAACAAACAATCAACCAATAGTCAACATCTAGGTTTCACTACATCTAAGCAAAGACAATGAAAACCTAGCCTAGCATGTTAAAAGAAAGATAAGCATAAAATAGAATCAAACAACACATAGACATATTGAATGATTATTGGAAGAATTATCTTTATTCAAATATGGAAGAAAGAAGGGTTTGAAACCCCTGCAATATGAAGAAAATTCGACCTAGGGTTTATGCTCCTAATATTCCACACTTTGTTCCACCCTTTACAGTGAAAAATTGGAAAAATATATATAGATAAAACATCCTGACGGCGTCATGTATTAGCTTCTGACGCCGTCAACTCGCCGCCAAGTTAAGAGTCGTATTGCCTAGATCCAGTCTTGACGCCTTCATGTAGAAATAAGCTCTGGGCCGTCACAAGCATTTTGATCCTGACGGCCTTGGTGACGCCGTCAGGCCAATTACACTAAAAATGTTCTGGGCCGTCATGTTATAATTTCCACTTCCACCTATTTTGCCACTCTTGACGCCATCATGTATGAAGCCTTGACGTCGTCAGGTACTGTTCCCAGCAAGGAATTTTAGACTTTGCCGTTTTCTTCACTTTTATGCTCCAAAAACGTCCAAAATGCTTTCTTTTCCAGATTTCTCCTCAAAAGTATCTAAAATGACAAAAGGAACGATTTAGGGCAGTAATTGATCAAATAATCAGGAATTCGGGCTTAAATGACCCCTTAAAAGCGGTACACTTTTCGCCTCATCAGCTATTTAACTGGATCCACTCGATATAACGGGCCGGATCCCTTTTCTAAAGGATCCGGCGGAAATGGCTTATCAGCAAACAAATTATTGCTTTTAAACATTACAAACAACTCTAAATTTTCCGTCTATTCACCCAAACGACTAACTCTCTCTCATTCTAGGGTTTAATCATAATCCATCTCAGTGTGCTAATCATCTTTGTAAGTAATTACATCTTCTCAATGTTCTTTATTTAATTCTAGGGCTTAATTCTTAATCAAACTTGATTTAAATGAGATTGCCATAATCAATTTGTTCTTGATATCACGTTGTGTAAATTTGATTCATATTTTGATTCCTCTTAGTCAGGAATTGCATCTCCTTAAACTTTAATTGATTTTCACAAAACCTCATGTAAATGATTTTTGGATTGATGAACATGAATGATTAAATGGTGTGTTTGGCATTTTTAATAAAAGTAAAAAGTTTTGTTAAAACTCATAATGATTGCTATTCATGAAGTTAATAAGTAAAATCACCAATCGTTTTATGATAATCTTCTTAAAACCCCATTTGATCAATTTTTTGATAAGGAATTTTTGGAACGCCTCTAACCAAGGCATTCATTCATCTGAGAACATCCTAGCTCAAACACATACCCACGAAACTCAATATTAAACTCGTATCTCACTTTGTTAAAATATGTAATATTGTTTTAGGTTCAAAAAATGCCTAAGTTTACTCAACAAGATCATCATGATACCGTTCACTACATCCATAGACATCACCGTAAAGATGGCCTTTCACCTACTCACCGTAAAATTTTCAAAATTCTTCAAAAATGTCTTATCCGTGAGGGACGTGTCGTTGAGGAATCCTTCCTTAAAGATACTGACATTCCTAAAGTTTTCTAAACAATCAAATTTGATTGCCTTCTTCACATCGATGAACAAATCTGTTCTGTCTTCGTCCTGAGTTCTACAAAAGTGTATGAATAATCCGAAATGATGATGGAACCATTTCTCTTGCCTTCATCATGAATGAACAAAGAATTGTCTACCACTTACCGGTTTTGCCGAAATTCTTCACGTACCTTGCCGTGGTGTTTGCATGTACTTTAGTGATTGGTCTCTTACAAATCTCCATCTTGTTATTGATTCAAGCCCAATCAACCACACTCCTTTTAATGATTTTGTTCTTGTCAAAACACCGTCTTTATTGAAAGAATCGAACCAACTCGAATAACCCATAACAAGGAACTCATTCGTCGTGATCCATTTCAAATGAAACTCTTTGAGATGTTTCCACTTTACAAAAAGTGAGAAGAAATTCTTAGGGAGAATGTCATTTGCCTAGCCGGGAAAAAAGACCATCCTAATGCTTGTCTCATTTACATGATCTATTACCTAATCAACCAAAGACCTTTCAACCTTGAATACTACATTGCCAAAAGAAAGGTTGGCATTTTCAAAGCAGGAAAAATGGTCCTTGTTGGGTCACTGAATTCCCCAATCTTCTTTTAACAAGGATTTGAACGTAAAATAACTTAAGTATAAACAAGTCACTGGGTGAACAGTAACTCAGTGATTCATCTTCAGGATGCTTAGACCGAGCCTAAGAAGAAAAGTTCTCCATTCAGTGAGGCGGAACTCAGTGAAGTGTGATCTAAGCCAAGAAGAAGGTGATGGGTTCAGTGAGGATGACAATAACTCACTGAACCCCAAGACTCCTCAACAACTATAATGGTACTGAAGATTGATGACTTAAAGACTGATGTTTTGGCGGGACTGGGCGGGAAAATTTGATCTGTTTCACTAAAGTGATTTATCACTTTAAGGTCAAACTTTCCCCAAATGGTTAAAACCAGGCTGTCATCAGAAAGTGCCTTTTGGACTTAACCCAAAGAAGCTTCCCTTGCCAGAGAATAAAATCTATCAAGATTTTATTAAGGAACACTTAGGTCTATTGTATAATAGGGTTGTTCATATTTGTGTATAAATAGGTAGCATAAGTGAGGAGTAAAAGTTGACAAGTTTTGTGCAATTAATGCAAAGCATTCACAAACCACTTTTACTCCTCCAAAGAACAACATAGCCCCTGAGATAGCTTAGTGGGTCCTTTAGTTGTCACTCAACATTGTTTTAGTTTAGAGAGGAGTATACTTGTAGGACCTTAAATCTATCAACTTTAACACAAATATAAGCACTAGATGAAGTAAAGATGGTGACTTGTATAGAATATGTGTGGCGTTAATATGTATATAGAGAGATAAAGATGAAAAGAACTTTTATTAATAAAACACACACAAGCACACACCTCAAATGAGCCTTTGAGGTGTTTAAATAGTTGGTTACATGAGATGCCCTAAAGGCTTTCTATGGGCTTGGGCTTGGACTTGGTAACATGACTAGATAATAAGGCTTATATAACATTGCACATAACATATTAGCTTGCCAAGTCCAAAGCCCAACTAACTTAAACTATTACCTACGACAAAACATTCTAATAATGAGAATGACCATCACTTTCTAATATAATTTTTAATGCTAACAATCTCCCCATAAGGGGTGGTCATTCAAATGATGCTCCACGTGATTAGGTCTTCTTTGTTCTTTGTTGTTGACCATTGTGTATCGTAGTAGAATAGTCATTAGTCTTTGTTCCTTCATGCTTTGTGATCTTTGATGATTGATTTTTCATCATTCTTTGTTCTTTTGTGATGTGGAGCAATCTGCCTTTCATCACTTCTGCGTCTGTGGTGGTTGTTCGCCATTCCAATATGCTCATACATCTTTGGACTTTGATATTCATATGCACGTAGTTCCCTTTCTTTCACTTTGATCTTTAGTCTTTATACTTTGTAGATTCTTCTTTTTGGCATATAATCTTTCTTTGAACTTTGTGTTGTATAGATCTTTGAGGGAGCTTTCTTTAACTTCCAGATGTATGTATGAGCATGCGGAATCTGTCGCCATGGAGATGATGTGTAGCTGCAGGTAAACAGTTAGCAATAATTCAACCGGTACTTACAGATAAGGAATTAGAGATCGTCAATAGCATAGTGTGAAGACTCCTTCTAACCCTTACCATGGCCGTTCCCATGTCAGATACCCCCGAAGGAGCTTACGAGACCACTGTGGATCACTCCACGACTGTAGACCATTTGAAACCACCGCCACACTAAGCGTAACCCATAAAAAATTACTGAAGTGACTTGCTGTCATGGCTGTTTGATGTTGACCCTGGCAGGAATTTCCGTTCAATCATTGAGAAATACATTTGTAATTCTCTCATAAACGTTCTCGCAGATTGCTAAGATCTACGTAGGACTCTTAAGTTTACATCTGGCATCCTTAATGATGAACAACCAGTGTAGAAATATCATGTGTTCCTATGAGATCTTTTGATGAATCTTGGGGCTCTAGACTCGATAAGTGCACATTTGGTTTCCTATGCGGAGATTAGGGTGAGGTCTCCTGCTTCAATATCAACCATCTCTAAAAGACAGGTCGATAGATTACACCGGTTCCCCGTGAGAATGAAACAAGCTCTTTTAAGAGAACTTGAGTGGCTAGAAGGTTAAGTGCAGTGCGTCACTGGGTCACCTTAGTAATGACCAGTAGCATACGAATTGAACCCGGTGTCTGCCTTAAGGTTGAACATTTGGAGGGTTATTTCTTTTCACCATTTTTCATAACTTTTCTTTTTAATTCTTCAACCCCTTCTTTCTCCTTTCTCATTTTCTCCTTTTTTCAATCATACCTAAGGACTTCTAATTCTAATCTATTGGATTTGTCCTTGGGTAGATGATTGGTGTGAAAGCAGTCAGATATTATTGACCAAGGTCAATAAGTCAAAGACAGCCTCGTTCCAATACTCCGGTGATAGTATAGTGTGTCCCCGGGTCGTTAAAGTCCCAGCGAGATTGAAATGGTGCTTTGGAAATCGTTAATGGGAATAAGTGGCACTGAGGACAGTAGCCAAGATGATATGGAATTGGATTTTGCTACTGATATTTTGGAATTTGTACACAGATATAATATTCACAAATAACAGATATACAGGTATATGCACAAATTCACAATTAGGATCACGTAACAGACAGAAAAGTGGGTTTTGAACAATTACAAACTACAGGGGGTGCCTTTGAAACTTTTTGAAACTTAAAATTAAAAGAAAATTGAAAATGAAAATGAAATTATAAAAATGATTATTTTACTATTTAAATATTATTTAATTAATTAAACTAATTAAAATCTAATTTAAATTAACTAAAAATTACAAGGATTACAAATTAAACTAAAAACTTGCCAAAATATTTTCTAAACCTTAATAAGAACTTGAAGAAAGTATAAAAAATAAAAATAAATATTTTTGTCTTTTTATGGATTTTTTATTAATTAAAAACTATTTAACTTAATTAAACTAATTAAACTACTTTAAATTACAAATAATACTAAATTAACTTAGAAAATTATGTAAAAATTTATAAAACTATTTAACCATCACAGGAATCCTACAAAATTATAAAAAATTCTAAAAATTATGTTTAAGGCTATTCCACTAATTAATTACCTTTTAATTACTTTAAATCTAATTTAAATAATTAAAATAAGAAAAATGGAAAATGAACAGTAGAAACTAAAAATATATTTTCTAAAAGTCTTAACTAATTTATAAAACTTATAAAAATTATAAAAACCTACTGTTG
Organism: Artemisia argyi; assembly: GCA_030686995.1. Lineage (NCBI taxonomy): Eukaryota > Viridiplantae > Streptophyta > Magnoliopsida > Asterales > Asteraceae > Artemisia > Artemisia argyi. The sequence continues at coordinate 40,485,539 of CM060676.1, read as the reverse complement.
ATACTAAAAATTTAAGAAAACTAATTAATAACTAATATTACCTATTTAATTAATTAAACTAGTTTTAAATCTAATAAATAGTAGAGAAAATTATTTTAACTACTTAAAGGTACTAGAAAATTTATAAAATTATAAAAATGGAAAAGTGCTTATAAATAAGCTAAAATGAAAAATGAAAAAGATAGCTTCTATTAAATAGAAGCTATCACTATTTTTATGTTTGTTTTTTTTTTTTTTGAGTTTTTCTTTTTGACAGCTAAAGATATATTGAAAATGAGAAACTTTTGTGAAACAACTTTTTATTTGGCTTAAAAATAAGCAGTATGCACCCCCTTTACTTAAGCAGTTTGACTTTTGTTGACTGAGCAAGCAATTAAGCACAAATGACTATAGGTGGGGTCGACAATGGTAAAACTAGATACAAACAAGCTAAACAAACTTAATTAAGCTGAAAACAACTAGCAATGATCACTGATAAGCTATTGGGAATTAAATAAGCACTTATGCAAACTGAAACTCAACACAGAATTGGGACACACTTTGAGGTGGATTCCAGGTGGGGTCCACTTGTTTCTAGGTCAACCAAAGGGTCAAACTCTGATCCCTGGTAGGAGGGGGGTTGTCTAAAGCTAATTGTGGGTTGTGGGACCCACTGGGTTGGTCTACAACAGCCACCAAAGTGGTGGTGGTGAGATGGACTGCTGATGCACAGGGCAATGGGCTTGCCCTACAGTTCACTTCCAAGGGCAATTTAGTCCACTAAAAAAATCACAAAAATCTAACAACAATGAAAATCACAAGTTCAGCTGGTAAACTAAATACCCAAGCAATTTCAAACCTCAGATCCAAACACAAAAATCAATTTAATTCTTGTAACTTTTGCAAAAATCTGAAATGTGCATTTTGACTTTTTTTTTTAGTAAAACTTGCAAGGTTGACTATTGTGAGTTTTGATTGATCACAGATGACTAATGGATGTTTATTAAGCCTAATACTGACCAAATCTACTAAGCTACACTAGTTTGGAGTTGATTCACAAGATTTGAGCAACCAAATCACAACAGTTAAGCTGTTGTGATCTCAACTTAATGATTTTGACTTTTTTTATCTATAACCACTGGATTTTATGTTTAAACTAAACTACTTAGACCTAAGTGAAGCTGTCTTAACAGGTTTTATCCAACACAAGCCACAAGATCACAAGCATAAAACCTGATCCAAACACCCTTTTATATTGGACTGTTTTGAGATTTAAGAAGCTAAGGGCGTTAAGAGCTTATGAGAATGTTCCAATTCAATTTTTTATCAAGTATTAAACCTAAATGGGCACTTAGAAACAGAAAGCTATCACCAACACACAACAATGTTACTTATGCAATAATAACTGTGAAATTTAGGAATCTAAGTACTACAATATCTAATGAACAAGTCAACTACTTTAAGCTATAAAATACTCAAACAACACTGAATAAGCACAATTAAGCAAGAACTAAGCTATACTACAAGAACTATAAGAAATTAAGATCTTTAGGGGAATTTCAAAATGAGCAAAGCTTACAAAACATCCCTAGCATGAACAAGGGATTTTCCACTGATGCCTATCTTTAGATAGGCTAATGCCACTTCCAATCTTGCTCTTCAAAGCTTCTTCAAACCTGAAATCAAGCTAAAACAAGAATAGTTGACTTATGTTGACTTTTTTGTATTTTTGGTTGTTTATGACTAGAACTGAGTTTTATTGTCTCTAAAAGCTTCAATAAGCTTTAAGGAACCTAAGTGAGCTTAATTCAGTCCATGTTCATTGATACAAATCACAACTCAGCTTGTTGAGAATCTCATAATCTTGAATAAATGACAATAACAAAAAACAGACTTGAAACTTGGAATTTTATAAATTAAAAAGATTTAAAGTACAATAATAAAGCTAATACAATGCTTGAATTAAGAGAATTACAACTGTTTTTGAAAACTAAACTTAATTCGACACTAATTTTACTAAAAAAAACTACACACTTGCTTCCTTGCATCCTTCTTCTTTATATAGCCATCCACTAGCTTTTCCCCACTCCTCTGATCAAATCCCATCACAAATTGGGGCCATTGGATCACTGAGATGCCCTAATTTGATGCCACGTGTTTTGGCGGGAAACAATTTTTTTGCAATTTGCTTTGGTACTCAGACAATTGGGGGTGGTAGCATTTAATGCTTGAGGTGAGGGTGGAGTGTAGTGGTTTCGGCGGTGGATGTGATGGGGTGGTGGGCTGGTGATGATTTGACCTGCAAGTGGGTGTAGGGGAGGGAAGGGTGGAAGGTGATGGTTGTTTGACTAGGTTTGACCGAGGTCAAAGTTTGACCCCAGTGTTTTATTATAAGGGGTGTGGGCTGTTTGAGTTTTGGGCCAAGCAAAGGGAATGGGCTTGGGGGATTATGGATTGGACTTGGGTTTTATTTTAGGTAATAGTTTTACGGGTCCGGTTTGGTTTAATTTGCACAAGGACCATTTTTGTAATTTACCGAAAGTGAGGGGTGAGTTTTGGCAATTTTCCAAAGTGTTCCCAAGGGTGTATTTTGCCAAGCTATGAATAGTACATGGTCTAATATTGATTTTTCCATATTAAACGCACCAGGGACTAAAACTGCCAAACTTTTAAACTTCAGGGACCATTTGTGTAATTTCACCAAACTTTTCCACCAAGGACCAATCCTGCCATAAAAGGTTAGTGCAAGGACAAAAATTGTTTTTCTCAAAGTTTTTAATATCCCAGGGACCATTTTTGACAATTTTCCAAACTTCAGGGACTAAACTTGACATTTTGTGAAAGTTTGCACCAAAGGACTATTTGTGTAACTTTTTGATTTAGAAGGACCTTTGGTGACCTTTTCAAGTTTTTAGAACAACTAGGGACTAGATTTGACAACTTTTGAAAGTTGAGGGACTGAAACTGCCAATTTTGCAAACTTTGTGCGTTTTTCATCTGTTTTTGATATTTTTGCATTTGAAACATGTAAAACACTTTCCTGGGATATTTTCACTATTTTGATACAATATTGAGTGTTTTTATATGTTTTGGTAGCTCATAAAAGGTAAAAATGATGAGTATTTACACACTCATCAATCCCCCACACTAAAACATTGCTAGTCCTTAGCAATCTTTTGAGAAAAACTATGTGATTTTGAGCAAATCACCAGCTGTCAACGGATTTGATTAGTCTTTACCAAAAGCCGTTTGCTTCTGGACTAGCCAGCATCTTGATGGACTAAGTCAACATCTTGGTGAGCTGATTACCAATTATGGATTTTTCACGGCCTTTACCACAAGCCATAATCTTGTGGGCTAGCCAACTCATTTGCTTTTTGGGATATGGGGAGTTGAGGAACCATACAATTTTTGGCAAATTGCAAGCCATCAACGGGTTTGAGATGTCTTTACCAAGAGTCGTTTGCTCCTGGACTAGCCAATCCATTTGTCATTAAGACTTTGGCGGACTGATTACCACAAAAATTTTGAAATAAAGTGAAAATTTTTTGAAAAATTTAGGCCTAAAAATGGGGGTACTTAGAAAGTTTTGTGATAAAATTCGTAAGAATTTTCCCCCCAACACTAGAATTGAATATTGTCCTCAATATTCAAAGTCCCGGCTATTATGCCGAATCCCTGAACGGAAAAAGCTAATATTCGAATCTAACTGTGGAAATATTGATTTTATTTTTCACTTTATTTATCTGTACATACAATTAGACATTTTTTTATTTTTTTTTAATTTTTTTTTGACTTTGAAACTTATATACATATTTACTTTTCAAAAGGGTGGGGGACGGCCACTCCCCCACACTAGGGTGGTAGAAAGTAGAAAGAAGTCAGAAATACGGGTGGAAACCCATATATGTTGCTAATTTTTGTTTACCGAGTCACTAGCTTGACTCGATCCCCGAATTTATTGGTCCATGGGGAAAGTTTGGAGATCCGGGACAACCATGGGTGGTATGTCCTCTTCAAAATAATGTTTCAAACGATGACCATTCACTTTGAAGTTGGGACCTTCGGGTTGAGTTAACTCAACAGTCCCGTATGGATATACTTTAGCAATAGTGAATGGTCCAGTCCATCGGGTTTTTAATTTCCCCGAGAAGATCTTTAATCTTGAGTTGAAAAGAAGGACTCTGTCACCGACGTTGAAAACGCGGTTCTTAATCTTAGAGTCGTGAATCTTCTTTGTCTTTTCTCTGTAGATCAAAGAGTTCTCGTAGGGTTGATCACGAAGTTCGTTTAATTCATTGAGTTGAACCTTACGGTGATCACCCGCTTTATGAAGGTCGTAGTTAGCATGTTTCAAGGCCCAGTAGGCTTTGTGCTTGAGCTCGATCGGTAAATGACACGCCTTCCCGTATATAAGCTTGTATGGAGTACACCCGATGGGTGTTTTGTAAGCTGTACGGAAGGCCCAGAGTGCATCATCTAGTTTATCCGACCAGGAAGCACGGTTTTCACCTACTGTCCTCTCAAGAATCCGTTTTATACCACGGTTGGAAACCTCCACCTGCCCACTTGTTTGTGGGTGATACGCGGTAGTAAGACGATGAGTAACACCGTACTTTAGCATGACTTTTGCAAATTGATCATTGCAAAAGTGAGTACCGCGATCACTAATGATGGCACGTGGAGTTCCAAAACGAGCAAAGAGGGATTTCAGAAATTTCACAACAACTCGGGCATCGTAAGTGGGTAAGGCCTTAGCCTCAACCCATTTTGACAAGTAGTCAACAGCCACGAGGATATATTTGTTTCCACGAGAAGATGGGAATGGCCCCATAAAATCAATACCCCAGACGTCAAAGATTTCACAAACTTGAATGGCATTTTGTGGTATTTCGTTCTTTTGTGAAATATTCCCGTGACGCTGACAAGCATCACAAACTTTGACTAACTCGTGGGCATCCTTATATATCGTGGGCCAATAGAAACCGGAGTCAAACACCTTTTTGGTGGTGTAGCTAGGACTATGGTGTCCCCCGGTGGGTCCAACATGGCAAGCCTTGAGAATATCAGCGGCTTCCTGTCCGTATACACATCGCCTGATGACTTGATCGGCACATATTTTGAAGAGAAAGGGGTCGTCCCAGAAGTAATGTTTAACGTCTTTGAAGAATTTGTTTTTCTGTTGGGACGTCAACCCCTTAACGATGAAGTTACCCGCATGGTAATTTGCAAAGTCGGAAAACCATGGGGTAGTAGAGTCACCACGAAAAGCAACCGCATTGAGTGTCTCGAGAGGCAATGTTTCATTTATTTCCTTTTTCTCGAACACATCCTGATGAGGGTTTTCTAATCGTGAGAGATGATCACCAGCAAGGTTCTCAGCTCCTTTTTTATCACGGATAATGATATCAAATTCTTGGAGGAGGAGAACCCAATGGAGAAGCCTCGGCTTTGCATCTTGCTTTGCAAATAGGTACTTCAAAGCCGAGTGATCCGTATACACTACGCATTTAGTCAGGATCAAGTATGGCCGGAATTTTTCAAAGGCATACACCACAGCTAGGAGTTCTTTTTCAGTGGTGGTGTAATGACCTTGAGCCTCGGTCATAGTTTTGCTTGCGTAGTGTATAGGCTGAAAGTATTTTGCTTTACGTTGCCCCAAGACTGCACCTATGGCAAAATCACTAGCATCGCACATAAGCTCAAAAGGTAGGTCCTAATCGGGGGCAACAAGAATCGGTGCCTCGGTAAGCTTTTTCTTTAATGTTTCAAAAGCTTCGATGCACTCAGGAGAGAAGATGAAAGGAGCATCCTTCTCGAGGAGATGGGTCATAGGTCGGGCAATCTTAGAGAAATCTTGGATAAACCTACGGTAGAAGCCGACATGACCCAAAAAGCTCCTAACACCTTTTACGGTGGTGGGATGAGGTAATTTAGCAATGACATCGATTTTGGCTTTGTCAACCTCAATCCCGTTTTTTGAAATTTTATGGCCGAGGACAATGCCCTCCTTGACCATAAAGTGGCTCTTCTCCCAGTTGAGACTTAGATTCGTTTCTTTGCAATGTTTGAGCATCTGTTCCAAGTGGGAGAGACAAGACTGGAATGAATCCCCGATGACTGAAAAGTCATCCATGAATACCTCCATGGTTTTCCCGATCATTTCGGAAAAGATAGACATCATGCACCTCTGGAACGTGCCTGGTGCATTACATAAGCCGAAAGGCATACGTCTGTAAGCAAAAGTTCCGTAGGGGCATGTGAAGGTAGTCTTCTCTTGATCCTGGGGATCAATGGGGATTTGGAAGTAACCCGAGAAACCATCGAGGAAGCAGTAGTATTCATTCCCCGCAAGTCTTTCGAGCATTTGGTCCATAAAAGGGAGAGGAAAATGGTCTTTACGGGTGGCTTTATTTAACTTTCGATAGTCAATACATACTCGCCAACCCGTGACCAAACGAGTCGGAATCAATTCGTTATCCTCGTTGGTGACAACGGTAATGCCACCCTTTTTAGGAACACAATGAATTGGGCTAACCCAAGGACTGTCAGATATAGGGTAAATCAATCCCGCATCAAGAAGTTTTAGAACCTCTTGTTTGATAACTTCGTGGATTTTTGGATTTACCCTTCTCTGTTGTTGCACTGCTGGCTTAAAGTTATCCTCCATTAAAATTTTATGAGTACATAAGTTCGGGCTTATGCCTTTAATGTCGGAGAGTTTCCAAGCAATTGCTTGCTTGTTTGCCTTAAGAACCTTTAGGAGTGCAGCCTTTTCCTCATTTTTCAAGTCTTTAGCAATAATGACGGGTAATTTATTATCACCCTCCAGAAATGCATATTATAGATGAGGAGGCAAGTCCTTGAGCTCAACCTCGGGAAAGTCTTTAGTTATTTCAACATTTTTGACTTCCGCTTTATGAAGTATTTTTGGAGATGGAGAGGGTGAAGGATCGTCATTTAACAATCTTTCAAGGAGAAGAATGTCCCCCTCCGGGTCAAGATAGTTTTCATCAACCCCACTTGGGATTGAGCTATCTTGAGCAAGAAAAGCCTCGACCTCTTCCAGAAGGAAGTCACTTCCCTCAAACGGAGTGAGGGAAGGGGAAGAGTCGGAAATGATTAGATCAGTAGAAGGAGTGGTACTGCCACTTGCTGAGAAACCAAGGACTTCTTGAGAATACTCCTCAGACGCAACATCGATGATGTCAATTCGGTTAACCATTTCAGCGTCATAGTTGGAGGAGTATCTTGAAGTCTGATCAAGATTGAATGTGATGGCTTCACCACCAACACGTAGAGTGATTTCTTCTTCGAATACATCGATTAAAGCACGACCCGTTCTTAAGAATCCCCTCCCGAGAATGAGAGGAACTCTTGGGTCAGCATCGAAATCAACACTCACGAAATCTGCTAGAAAATGGAACTTTCCTACTTTCACGAAGATATCTTCGGCAATGCCGAGAGGACGGGATATAGTACGGTCTGCAAGCTCGAGTGTCATGCAGGTCGGAGTGAGAGCAGGAAGAGAGAGTGTTTTCCAGACTGTGTAAGGCATGAGGTTAATGCTTGCACCAAGATCGGCCAAGGCAAAGCATTCAACCATCCCCGGGAAAATACAAGGAATGAGAAATTTCCCGGGATCTCCAAGCTTTTCGGGAAGCTTTTTCAAGAGCACTGCTGAGCAATGCTCATTAAGTGGAGTTTTTGCCATCTCACATAGTTTTTCTTTGTTGCTTATCAGATTTTTGATTGTGGAAGCAAACTTAGGCATGAGAAGAAGAGCATCCGCGAAGCTAATATCGAAATGCAACTCTTGGAAAATTTGATAAAATTTTTCCATCTGATGATTAGCTCTTTCGCGGTTCTTTTGATCATTCATACGTGAAGGATATGGAATTAAAGGCTTAGGATCATTCTTTGGAATTTCATCAGAACTCACAGGAGGATCAAATACAACTTTCGGCTTACGAGCCGGGACCGGTACAACTTGAGGGTGGACGTTGTTGGTACCACCGTTATTAGTAGGAAGTACCGTGTCCGTGGTAACCTCAGGTTCACGTTCCGCTACCTTAATATGAGGAGAAGAAGAGGTAGAGGGAATCGCGGGTCCATTGTATGATACCCCACTTCGGGTGGTGATCGCTTTGACATCGCCCCTCGGGTTAGCGATCGTGTTGCTCGGTAGTGTACCTGGGCCCGAGGGTCGATCATTTAAAGACTTCTGAAGCTCAGAGATCTTGCTGATCAATAACCGATTCGTTTCCTCTTGTGCTTTCATGAATTGTTTTAGCACTTCATCGGAGGAAGACGAGGGTGGAACAACGTTTTGAGGAGGATTTTGAACACGGTTGTTTTGAAAATTCCCTTGATTTTGATTGTTGTTACCCTGAAAATTGTTTCTCTGATTGAAATTACCTTGATTGTAATTCCCTTGATTTTGGTTCCTTTGAAAATTTCCTTGAAAACCTTGATTTTGATTGCCATTTTGAAAATTGTTTTGATTAAACTGGCCTTGATTTTGGTTCGGGTTTTAGAAATTTGAGTTTTGACCTTGGTTAAAATTCTGATTCGAGTTACGGTTTTGATTTTGGTTAAAACCGGGAGGTCCGAGAAAATTGTTGGAATGATAGCTTAAGAGGTTACGGTCTCCTTGTGGTTGGTAAGAATTACCCCCGTGTTGTAGGAACCGTGAGCAGCATAAACGTTCTCTTGAGGAAAGCCAGCAGTAGTTGGACACTCGGAATAAAGATGTGGGCCGCCACAAGTTTCACAACTTCGGGCCACGGCTTTCACTTGTTGATTTTGAACCTGATTTTGCATCGTTTGGTTCATTCTCAACACAGCCGTAGAGATATCATCAATCTTTTTGGTAAGAGCAATTATTTCAGGAGATGATGATGAAGGAGTAACTGAATTACATGATGCATCCCTCTCTGCGGAGGAATCCCAAAAGTTATGGTGGGCAGTCATGTTCTCAATCAAGTCATAGCACTCTTTGGGACGCCTTTTCATAAATGTCCCACCAGCAGCAGCATTGAGAATATCCCGGTGCCTCAATGTCAGACCATTATAGAAGGTATCTATGATGGTAACTTGCAACATATTGTGGTTAGGGCACCGATCAATAGCTAGCTTATAACGTTCCCAAGCCTCAAAAAGAGACTCATCGGGACGTTGCCGGAAGTTGCTGATATCATTTCGTAACTTGGTAACCATGGAAGGTGGAAAATATTTTGCTAAAAACTTGGTTACCATTTCATCAAAGGTACGAATAGAATTCTTTGGGAGTTGGTCAAACCATGCAGTGGCATGATGAGTGAGAGAATAGGGGAAGAGATACAACCGGAGGGCATCATCCGTGACACCATGCTGTTTCATGCTTTGGGTGACCGTGAGATATTTGTCAAGATGCTTGTTAGCATCGTCACCCGGTAATCCGTGAAATTGACACGAATTCTGGACTTGTTGGATCATGTGGTGCTTAAGGCCAAAGTCCGTAGCCTCAATAGTGAGTGGTGCAATAGGCCCACCCCGCCCTTGCATGGTAGGCTGACACAACTCCTCCATCGTTCGGAGATCGGGAGCTGGCACATCCCTGGGAGGGTCAGGGGGTGGTAATGGTGGTGGTGGCCCAGCGGCCATTTCGGTTTTTGGTTCTTCTGTATCAGAACATAGCTCGGGTACGTTTTTCTGATTTTTACGTTTTATTTGTGACCGAGTGCGCATGCACTAAAAACAACTTTTCTAAACAAGATCGAGGCAAAACCACAGTGAACTTAAACCAATTATCACAAGTGAATGGCTTCTTTAAAAAAGGTACACCACTCACAGGGATATAAAGGCAAGTTTTAATCTTAAGTTTGGGAACTTATTATGTCCATACCCCCAGTTGGTAGGTGTTCAGCCTTGGTTTGCGGTGGTAAGATTTTATGTATTTATTAATTTGAAAAACAGCTTTAGGCTTATGGGTGTGTGTGCAGAAAACTTGGGAAATATTTTTGGAACTGTTTCGTTAACCGAAAACGTCCCTTTAAGATTACTCGCAGGCTGGTGGGAGGAAGTAAATAGGTTTCCTCTTCAGTTCACAATTTAATGTCAGAACTTACCTTAAACCAACTATTTCAGGTTGTAATCTTAAAGAAAACGAAGTAATTTAACTTCACAGTTTGTTTTGTTGTTTTTGATTTTTTTTGATGTTTTTAACAATTTAAGAAAAGTGTTAATGAATTTTTTTTTGATTTGATATTGTTTTTACAAAAACTTTTTACAAATTTGTGTGAAATTTGTACAGGGAGGGTTTTGAAAACCATTAAACATAAAACGATTTTTTTAAAACACGCAACAACCTCCCCGGCAGCGGCGCCAAATTTTGATTGGTGTGAAAGCAGTCAGATATTATTGACCAAGGTCAATAAGTCAAAGACAGCCTCGTTCCAATACTCCGGTGATAGTATAGTGTGTCCCCGGGTCGTTAAAGTCCCAGCGAGATTGAAATGGTGCTTTGGAAATCGTTTATGGGAATAAGTGGCACTGAGGATAGTAGCCAAGATGATATGGAATTGGATTTTGCTACTGATATTTTGGAATTTGTACACAGATATAATATTCACAAATAACAGATATACAGGTATATGCACAAATTCATAATTAGGATCACGTAACAGACATAAAAGTGGGTTTTGAACAATTACAAACTACAGGGGGTGCCTTTGAAACTTTTTGAAACTTAAAATTAAAAGAAAATTGAAAATGAAAATGAAATTATAAAAATGATTATTTTACTATTTAAATATTATTTAATTAATTAAACTAATTAAAATCTAATTTAAATTAACTAAAAATTACAAGGATTACAAATTAAACTAAAAACTTGCCAAAATATTTTCTAAACCTTAATAAGAACTTGAAGAAAGTGTAAAAAATAAAAATAAATATTTTTGTCTTTTTATGGATTTTTTATTAATTAAAAACTATTTAACTTAATTAAACTAATTAAACTACTTTAAATTACAAATAATACTAAATTAACTTAGAAAATTATGTAAAAATTTATAAAACTATTTAACCATCACAGGAATCCTACAAAATTATAAAAACTTCTAAAAATTATGTTTAAGGCTATTCCACTAATTAATTACCTTTTAATTACTTTAAATATAATTTAAATAATTAAAATAAGAAAAATGGAAAATGAACAGTAGAAACTAAAAATATATTTTCTAAAAGTCTTAACTAATTTATAAAACTTATAAAAATTATAAAAACCTACTGTTGATACTAAAAATTTAAGAAAACTAATTAATAACTAATATTACCTATTTAATTAATTAAACTAGTTTTAAATCTAATAAATAGTAAACAGTTTAGGAAAAATCTAAGAAAATTATTTTAACTACTTAAAGGTACTAGAAAATTTATAAAATTATAAAAATGGAAAAGTGCTTATAAATAAGCTAAAATGAAAAATGAAAAAGATAGCTTCTATTAAATAGAAGCTATCACTATTTTTATGTTTGTTTTTTTTTTTTTTGAGTTTTTCTTTTTGACAGCTAAAGATATATTGAAAATGAGAAACTTTTGTGAAACAACTTTTTATTTGGCTTAAAAATAAGCAGTATGCACCCCCTTTACTTAAGCAGTTTGACTTTTGTTGACTGAGCAAGCAATTAAGCACAAATGACTATAGGTGGGGTCGACAATGGTAAAACTAGATACAAACAAGCTAAACAAACTTAATTAAGCTGAAAACAACTAGCAATGATCACTGATAAGCTATTGGGAATTAAATAAGCACTTATGCAAACTGAAACTCAACACAGAATTGGGACACACTTTGGGGTGGATTCCAGGTGGGGTCCACTTGTTTCTAGGTCAACCAAAGGGTCAAACTCTGATCCCTGGTAGGAGTGGGGTTGTCTAAAGCTAATTGTGGGTTGTGGGACCCACTGGGTTGGTCTACAACAGCCACCAAAGTGGTGGTGGTGAGATGGACTGCTGATGCACAGGGCAATGGGCTTGCCCTGCAGTTCACTTCCAAGGGCAATTTAGTCCACTAAAAAAATCACAAAAATCTAACAACAATGAAAATCACAAGTTCAGCTGGTAAACTAAATACCCAAGCAATTTCAAACCTCAGATCCAAACACAAAAATCAATTTAATTCTTGTAACTTTTGCAAAAATCTGAAATGTGCATTTTGACTTTTTTTTTTAGTAAAACTTGCAAGGTTGACTATTGTGAGTTTTGATTGATCACAGATGACTAATGGATGTTTATTAAGCCTAATACTGACCAAATCTACTAAGCTACACTAGTTTGGAGTTGATTCACAAGATTTGAGCAACCAAATCACAACAGTTAAGCTGTTGTGATCTCAACTTAATGATTTTGACTTTTTTATCTATAACCACTGGATTTTATGTTTAAACTAAACTACTTAGACCTAAGTGAAGCTGTCTTAACAGGTTTTATCCAACACAAGCCACAAGATCACAAGCATAAAACCTGATCCAAACACCCCTTTATATTGGACTATTTTGAGATTTAAGAAGCTAAGGGCGGTAAGAGCTTATGAGAATGTTCCAATTCAATTTTTTATCAAGTATTAAACCTAAATGGGCACTTAGAAACAGAAAGCTATCACCAACACACAACAATGTTACTTATGCAATAATAACTGTGAAATTTAGGAATCTAAGTACTACAATATCTAATGAACAAGTCAACTACTTTAAGCTATAAAATACTCAAACAACACTGAATAAGCACAATTAAGCAAGAACTAAGCTATACTACAAGAACTATAAGAAATTAAGATCTTTAGGGGAATTTCAAAATGAGCAAAGCTTACAAAACATCCCTAGCATGAACAAGGGATTTTCCACTGATGCCTATCTTTAGATAGGCTAATGCCACTTCCAATCTTGCTCTTCAAAGCTTCTTCAAACCTGAAATCAAACTAAAACAAGAATAGTTGACTTATGTTGACTTTTTTGTATTTTTGGTTGTTTATGACTAGAACTGAGTTTTATTGTCTCTAAAAGCTTCAATAAGCTTTAAGGAACCTAAGTGAGCTTAATTCAGTCCATGTTCATTGATACAAATCACAACTCAGCTTGTTGAGAATCTCATAATCTTGAATAAATGACAATAACAAAAAACAGACTTGAAACTTGGAATTTTATAAATTAAAAAGATTTAAAGTACAATAATAAAGCTAATACAATGCTTGAATTAAGAGAATTACAACTGTTTTTGAAAACTAAACTTAATTCGACACTAATTTTACTAAAAAAAACTACACACTTGTTTCCTTGCATCCTTCTTCTTTATATAGCCATCCACTAGGTTTTCCCCACTCCTCTGATCAAATCCCATCACAAATTGGGGCCATTGGATCACTGAGATGCCCTAATTTGATGCCACGTGTTTTGGCGGGAAACAATTTTTTTGCAATTTGCTTTGGTACTCAGACAATTGGGGGTGGTAGCATTTAATGCTTGAGGTGAGGGTGGAGTGTAGTGGTTTCGGCGGTGGATGTGATGGGGTGGTGGGCTGGTGATGATTTGACCTGCAAGTGGGTGTAGGGGAGGGAAGGGTGGAAGGTGATGGTTGTTTGACTAGGTTTGACCGAGGTCAAAGTTTGACCCCAGTGTTTTATTATAAGGGGTGTGGGCTGTTTGAGTTTTGGGCCAAGCAAAGGGAATGGGCTTGGGGGATTATGGATTGGACTTGGGTTTTATTTTAGGTAATAGTTTTACGGGTCCGGTTTGGTTTAATTTGCACAAGGACCATTTTTGTAATTTACCGAAAGTGAGGGGTGAGTTTTGGCAATTTTCCAAAGTGTTCCCAAGGGTGTATTTTGCCAAGCTATGAATAGTACATGGTCTAATATTGATTTTTCCATATTAAACGCACCAGGGACTAAAACTGCCAAACTTTTAAACTTCAGGGACCATTTGTGTAATTTCACCAAACTTTTCCACCAAGGACCAATCCTGCCATAAAAGGTTAGTGCAAGGACAAAATTTGTTTTTCTCAAAGTTTTTAATATCCCAGGGACCATTTTTGACAATTTTCCAAACTTTAGGGACTAAACTTGACATTTTGTGAAAGTTTGCACCAAAGGACTATTTGTGTAACTTTTTGATTGATAAGGACCTTTGGTGACTTTTTCAAGTTTTTAGAACAACTAGGGACTAGATTTGATAACTTTTGATAGTTGAGGGACTGAAACTGCCAATTTTGCAAACTTTGTGCGTTTTTCATCTGTTTTTGATATTTTTGCATTTGAAACGTGTAAAACACTTTCCTGAGATATTTTTACTATTTTGATACAATATTGAGTGTTTTTAGATGTTTTGGCAGCTCAAAAAAGGTAAAAATAACGAGTATTTACACACTCATCAGTAGATCCCTCCGGCTCTGGCGGATCATAGGACGGTTTTTCCTAACCTTAGTCACCTTATAACTCCATGACTATCCTATAATTGCCATGAAACCATTTATGAAAAATCTCTCAAAGTGTTTATGATAATAAAACACATTGTTGACACTTCGAGAGTTTTGCATTTCTTTTGAAGGACTCCCCCTTCACATGTGCTCATGAATTTTTTAAGAAATTTGCACATGTGTGAGGAGTTTGCACTTTTTGAATTGATCCACTTTCAGTGAACATGACCGATTCGAGATACGCTTACATCACTAGTTAGACTAGCTTGAAATAATTACCCGTCCTGGTCAAGTCCGAAGAAAGTCTCTCGATATGGTACATTCTACTCAGACAAATCCTATTCGAGACACGCTTATATCACTAGTTAGACTAGCTTGAAATTATTACCCGTCCAGGACAAGTCTTTTCGATTACTGACATTTTAAGCTTCGTCAATTCATAGGTACTTTCTGAGTCAAGCTCTTTTGACATTCAGTCACAATCTATAAACATCTTTGATCACATTTTAATCATGTCTTCTCCCCCTCAAAAATAGCATATTGTGATATTTTTGATATTAACTGAGTAAAAAAAACTTTTTGGAGAGAAAGACAGATTTCATTTTGCATGAATACAGAACATTTTTGTTTTTGTACTCCCCCTTAATGATAGCACATTTTAAAATCAATTAAGGGTTTTGAGGGAGTTATCTTGAGCACTCATTTGAAAGATTTTGAGAAATCTTTTGAACAATCTTGAGAAAGTGCTCAAGAATTGTATTATGAAAAACAAGTTTATGTTTGAAATCATTTTTGTTTGTTTATACTCGAACTTTTGAAAATGATTTCATCCTTGAACGTACGAGTCCTTGATTTGAAAATAATCAGAAGTCATCATTTTAGTCCGGGTTTCGTACTGAGGTATACGAAAGCCATTGTGAAGAAACTTTTGAGAAACGACATGTTTTAGAAAAACATTTAAAAGAACTCCCGTTCAAGCATCTGTACATGTCCGTATCATTGTTGAATGACATTTCTAGAAACGTACAGAATATTGATTTATACGAGAGACATGTCGTGAGAAGAATATTTTTGGATTTTTTGATTTTATAATGTTTTTGTATTTTTTGAAAATTTTATATTTTTGTATTTTGTTTTTGTTGGTTTTTCAAATTTTGTATTTTGTATTTTTTTTTCAAAAATATTTACAGCAAAGCGATTTTGAAAACATTTTTCAAGAAGATTCGAGAAGACGTTCTAGCTCCTCAGGAGTTAGGCTTTGCATGCCAATTCGTCAAACTAAATAGTCAAACCGTTCTTTTGGAAGGGCTTTAATAAATAGATCGGCGAGTTGGTAATCAGTCTTAATGAAAAATAATTCAACAGTACCCTCTTCCACGTGTTCTTTGATGAAATGGTAGCGGACTTTGATATGCTTCGTCTTAGAGTGATGTACGGAATTGCACGAGATGGCTATGGCACTTTTTGAGTCACAATACATAGGTATTTTGTCAAAAGTAAAGCCATAATCTGTGAGTTGTGTCCGCATCCAAAGAACTTGGGCACAACACGCAGATAGAGACACATACTCGGCTTCGGCGGTTGATAGCGCATTACAATCCTGTTTCTTTGACAACCAGCTTACTAGCTTTTCACCCAAAAATAGTGCTCCACCTGATGTACTCTTTGCTGTAACTTGATCACCGGCATGGACGGCATCTGAAAAAGCTGTTAGATTAAACCCCGAATCCTTCGGATACCAAAGTCCTATGTTAATGGTGCTTCGTAGGTACCGGAAGATCCGTTTAACCTCTTTGAGGTGAAGTTCGGTAGGCTCTGCCTGAAACCGTGCTAATAAACAAACAGTAAATTGAATATCGGGTCGACTAGCAGTCAGGTACATGAGACAACCGATCATGCTCCGATATTTCTTCGGATCGATGGGTTTCCCAAACAAATCAGCACCTATTTTTGGTGAAGTGACTATTGGTGTACCAACAGAATCACAGTTTTCCATTCCATGTTTTTTCAAAATCTCTATTGTATATTTAGCGTGATTAATAAAAATACCACGAGGGGATTGATGTATTTGTAAACCAAGAAAGAATTTTAGTTCCCCCATCATGGACATTTCAAATTTACTTTTCATGAGATTTTCAAAATGTTTTGAATGGTTAGGATTGGTTGATCCAAAAATTATGTCATCCACGTAAATTTGAACGATCAAAATGTCATCTTTGAATTTTTTGATAAACAAGGTGTCATCAACCGTTTCTTTTGTGAAATTGTTTTTGAGCAAGAAAGATGATAGTTCGTCATACCACGCTCTTGGAGCTTGTTTTAAACCATAAATGACTTTCTTAAACTTGTAGACGTAGTCTGGATGTTCTTTGTCAACGAATCCTTCTGGCTGACTCACATACACTTCTTCTTTCAGAGTTCCATTCAAGAAAGCTGTCTTAATGTCCATCTGATAGATTGTGATGTTTTTGTGAGCTGCATAGGCTAAGAAGATCCGGACTGCTTCAAGTCTAGCTACAGGCGCGAATGATTCTTCGAAATCTATCCCTTCTTCTTGCGGATAACCTTTAGCCACGAGACGAGCTTTGTTGCGAATAACAGTCATTTCCTCATCCAGTTTGTTCTTCCACAACCACTTGAGATCAAGAACATGTATATCAAGTGGTCGTTCAACAAGTTCCCAACTATCATGTAACTGGTATTGAAGGATTTCCTCCTGCATTGCTTCTATCCAAGGATTTTCTGCCATTGCTTCCCGAATGTTTTTTGGTTCTTTGAGGCTGATTGAGCAAATGTAGATGCACAATTCGAGATCGGTGGCAAGTTGTCTCCTTGTCTGAACTGGCTTTGAAGGTTCACCAATAACTTGTTCTATTGGATGGTCCATTGAAACGTAGAAGGGTACCTCGGGTTTAACGTATGTGTGTTAGATGGTTCTTGTAACCTTGAAGAAGATTCAGCAGAGTCTGTTGCAAATGGGTTTTCAAATACTTCTTCTTCTTCTAACACAACATCGTTTGAATTATTTGTTGGTTCTTCTTGACAAATGGTGTTTTGGTTTTGTTCATCAACTCTTGGTAGAACAGTTTCAAGTACTAGAGTTGCTTGAGTAGATGTAGATGTAGATGATGTTGAGGTAGTTGGTGCTTCAGCTTCGATTGTTGTAGATGCATCTTGTGGTGGTGGTGGTTGATGGTTTTGAGCGGGTGCAGCGGAATGTTGTTGAGATGCATTTGTCGAAGTTCCACCATAGTATTCATCAAATATTAACTTGAACAAATTTTGCAGTTCTTGTTCTGAAGGTTTTTCAGTGTTTGTTGAATGAGCTCCATTAGGCACGAGTCCTGAAATGATGTGTCCAGAAGTCTGCTAGTTTGGTGCGGGTCCTAATCTATTTTGATTAGAAGCCATTGGATTAAGCGCGGGTTCTAGAGCGAGTCTCTCAGAAGCCATTTGTGAAATCTCGTCAAACTTCACATTCATCGTCTCCATTATCCTTTTAGTTCTTCTATTATACACCCTGAATGCCCTCGAGTTTACTGAATATCCAATGAAGATTCCAATATCACCCTTAGCTTTTAACTTTCCTATATCTTCTCTGTCATTTGTTGGATAGCACAAAGCGCCAAACACGTGAAGGTAAGAGATGTCAGGTTTACGGTTGTTTACTAGCTCATATGGGGTTTTATTGAATCTTGGATGTACTAGGGATCGGTTCTGAGTGAAACAAGTAGTGGCAACAGCATCAGCCCATAAGAATAGTGGTGCACTAGAATAAATCAGCATTGTGCGAGCAGCTTCCACAAGAGTTCGATTTCTTCTTTCAACTACCCCATTCTGCTATGGAGTTCTAACAACTAATGTTTGGTGTGTGATTCCAACATCTTAAAAGTAGGTTCTTAACTCCTGATTTGTAAATTCTGTGCCATTATATGTTCTTACAATCCTTACTGGAGCTTGAAGTAGAACTTGGATACGCTTCAGAAAGGTGATGATGGTACCTGGTGCTTCGTCTTTTGACCTCAGAAACTTTACCCATGTATATCTTGAATAATCATCAACAATAACAAGTATATACTTCTTTCCATTAATGCTTTCAACTCTCATTGGGCCACATAAATCCATGTGCAACATATGTAACCTTGCTTCCGAACTAGGTACGGTTTTGGGTTTATATGATGCTCTTTTGCTTTTTCCTTGTTCGCATGATGGACAAAGGTGTTCCTTGGTGTATTTGAACTTAGGAAGTCCGGTGACGATGTTGTCTTTGGCTAACTTGTTGATGGTGTCGAAATTGAGATGGGATAATCTTCTATGCCACAGCCAGAACTTAGTTTCGGTTTCCCTTTTCATAAGACAAATTGGTGATATAGAAGCCATTTGTTTGATGTCGATAGCATACAAGTTTGTACCACGATTACCAGTTAAGAGATCATCACCAACCAAATTTCTAATAAAAACCGTGTTTCTCCTGAATGCAACTTCTAAATCTGCATCACAAAATTGCCCAACTGAAAACAAATTGTGTCCCAACCCTTCGGCGTAGTAAACTCGAGTGATCAAAAAATTCCCAAACTGAAGATCTCCAAAACACAGAATAGCTGCTACATGATCATTTCCAAAGCGTACAGTTCCCATGAATTTCCAGACGAAATTGATCAGCAGCTTTAAATTCCCGGTCATGTGCTTGGAGCAACCCGAGTCGACGATCCAAAGACATATTTCGATAACCTGCCTAGGACAGAAGAGTTTGTATTTGAAAACCGTTTTGAATTAGGTTCCATGGGGTTAGGAGTAAAAGCAGAATCACACTCATCAAAGATTGCAACATTTTTATTTTGAACAACTTCCAGTTTGCCATCCTTAAGAGTGAACTCTCTACCCGTCGAAATCCACATACAATACTTAAGATAGTTCCTAGGCATTCGACTAATAGTGGCAGACCTAAAGCCTGCAACTAATCTTTCTATATATCTAGATCTAGTACTAGTTCCCTTTGGAACATACTTCTGTTCAGGCGTAACATTCACATTCTTAGAAACACATTCATCATGAACATCATTAATTAAACATTTCTTGCATATTAAACAAACATAGTCATTACATGCATTTGAACCAGTACTTTCGATATTACATTCAGATGAATCATGTTTCTTATTACAAAGTGATAAATTCCTAGGGTGTTCTTCTACTTCTTCAACTTTATTCTTGCTACAACTCGTAGAGGCAGACGAGACTCTATTGTTCCTTGTATTGCTCCTAGGCTTTAGTCTGCTGCTCCTAGAGGTGCTTTCTAATCCTGTAGAAGGTAAGGCACACGCGTTAGGATTTATATTGTTGTCCTTTTTAGCATCACTAGACTCTTTAGAATTATCCTTTTTGCACGCATTTGTCTTAGATGTTGAGGCAGACGCACTAGTTGGACTAATCCCAAAAAGGCCAGGTGCTATCACTTTTGGTGTATCGACAACCGCTTTTCCTTTATCAACAATCTTATCATTATCACATTGCTTGGGCAAGGGTGTTGGAGTGACTGGTTTTGTCAAATCCTTTTGCTCATCGACTTTTGGAGCAAACCGTGAAATTGACATTTTTGGTTTGTTAACCGTGTTTGAAACATTTGGTTTCTCCGAAGTCGATGGTTTTGCAAACTTAGTTTCCTTACCCTTCCCTTTTTGACTTTCAAGCTGAGCCCTCAAAAGATCATTTTGCTCTTTCATGTTCTTGAAGGCACGCTCATACGACAGTTTGTCATACTTGCATTCTTTGCTTTTTCGATCAAGTTGTTTAAAATATGACACATTTTCTTTTTCAAGTTTAATAAGAGCATTTTCATATTTTGAAACAATTTCGGAGGTCTCAGTTCTCAGTCGTTCATCGTCTTGAATAGAATATGTTTGTAAAATGATGGACATAATATCAGTAGTCATAACAGCTTCGAAGAGAGAATCATTTAGGTTTTCCAAAACATTGATTTGCTCAAAAGATTCATTAGCCTTCTTTATCAGGTATTTGTGATCCGTGACGAAGTCAGCTGTTTCTTTAAAAAATGCTTGTTCAAAATGAATGACACGGGCATGAATGTTATTAATTTGAGGAGCAAATTCACTTTCAAGAATCTTTTTAAGCTATAAATGAACCGTGGAATTCCAGTTGATCTCACTAAGTCTCGTTTTAGATTCTAAAGTCGTTTTAAGTTGCCCAATTCTGGTTTTAATATCATGAAGATATCCCCTTACAGCACTTGTGTTAAAAGTGTTGTTTGAGGAAATCTGTTCCATGTTAGAAATCGATTTGGAAGCAACTACTTTCTTAGAAAACATTTTAGAGAATGGTCGTTTTATGGAAAACACTAATGGTTCTTTTTGTGGAACGAAAGTAATTCCCAAAAGTTTGTTCAATTTGTTGTAATCAATGGGTTTCAAATTCTTTTGTTTCATTTTAGTTATGCTCTCTTTGACAAGTTCCATCATTTCCACAGAATCCCGAACGACGGGAGGATCATGTTTGGTGTAAATAACACTACCATTATACAAAACATTCTGTTCTTGCTGAGCTTTCTTGAGATTACAAGGATTTGTGTTACCAAGAGCCATTTTGTGTTTCGTATGGTAAATCGGATTAGTTTGATTTGAAATCATTTTCATTGTTTGACTTGACTGTCCCTACTTAACCACTAATTCTTCTAGATGTGCAATCTTGTGTTCTGACTCTACGATTTCTTCCAAAAGTTTATCTTCTTTCTTTGCAAAGTCCTTTTTCAACTCATCCCGTTCTTTTTCAAGATTGGAGTAAGCTGTTTTTTGTTTTGAAAGTTGGTTTGTTAACTCAGAAATTTCTTGTTTTAAAGAGTTAATGGTTTTTGTTGAACTAATTTCAAGAGTATCAAACTTGTTTTTCCATTCCCTATCTTTAACAAGTAACTTCTTATAACCAATTTCAAGTTCTGACTCACGTTCTTTGTGAATTTGAAAACTTTTAGAATTTTCCTTGTATCTCTCAAGCTCAATGGTCAATTTCTCATTCGCGGCCTTAACTTCGCAATTGACCTTTTTAACCTTCTCAATCTCAATACCACAATTGTTTAATAATGATTCAAATAAAGCACGTGTTTCCTCATCATTCTTAGCATGCGGTAAAACGAAGCCTCCATTATGATTCACATCTGGAGTTGCTGAAGGAGTATTGCTACTACTTGGCGTGTCCAGGTATGTATCATAAGTGGGTGCTTGCTTCTCAGAATGTTGTTCCTCATGAGGAGACATATCAAATATATCATTATTATGACATGTGTTGAAATTTGATACCTCAGATGGTGCATTGGTGTCATAAACAGGAAGTGTGTCAGAATCCGTGTCATACTTAGCTTCCTGAAGATTTTCCATGAATATGCAGTTTGCATTGATATCCTCTCTATCTTCCATTTCATCCATAAGAGCCATAAAATCATGTTCCTCTGCATTCAACTGAAACCCTGCCTTTTCCTTTTGTGCCAACAGCACTGCTTTCTGCAAATACTCTAGATCTTTCTTCTTCGGCTTAGTAGGACAGTTCCTTGCCATATGACCTACACCTTGGCAGTTGAAACACTTTACCGGATTACCCTGATTCACATTTCCATAATTCCCAACAACTGGAGCTGCCACATTCCTATTCTGATTACCCATTACCTGATTACCAACATTCTGACCCCTCTGATTTCCAGCAAACTGAGCCATCTGATTCCCTGCATACTGACCTGCATTCTGCATATTCTGATTACCCGTATTAAATCCAGTAGCATATCCCTGTCGATTCCTATAAACTCCAACCATTTGGCCTCCGTTGCCCATATTGAAACTCGGCTGAGAAATCTGCTTGTTGCGAGTGTTCGATGAAATCCTTTGGTTGTTGTTAGTTGGTGTAGAATAGCGTCCTTGGAATGCCTTTGTCCGAAAAGCAAATGCTTGTGTCAATGCGGCAGTAGCTTCATCATTGTCAGTGAATTCTTGGTCGTGGAATTGTGGGTATTGCTGTTGTGGAATAACATATTGTTGCTGTGGGTAGAATTGTTGTTGGTAGACAGGTGTTGGTTGTTGAATGTAGGATGGTAGCATGTAGTTGTGAGTGGAGGATGATGATGGTTGTTGTGTGTTCACTGGTAAAGGTGTTGGTGTATTAGCCATTAATGCTAGAGGATCATGCTTTTTAGCAAGCATTTCAGCCCTTACTTCATTAGCTTCATCTTGATTTTGCTTCAAGTCATACAACTGATCATAAGTCACTTCATGCAAATTCTTTGTCTGATAAACAATAGTGACGTATCTTACCCATTCTGGTTGCAACTCATTCAGAAAATTGGTGTTGTTAGCAATATTTGTCTGACTGAGGTCGTGTCTCGATAAATCATTCATGATCTTATAGAACCTATGGAAGTACGACTCTGTGGATTCACCAGGTATTGAAGTAAACTTGCGAAGTTCCTTAAGCAATTGTGTTTCCATTTCCTGTTTCCCGATGTCTGTCCCATACATTAACCTGTTGATTCTTTCCCAGACTGGATGTGCACTTACTTCGCTATCAACAGTAGCATAAATGGTTTCAGGTAAACCAAGAATGACGTAATGAAATGCCTGATCATCAGCTGCAATTTGTTGTCTGTCTTGCTCAGTGTACTCAGTCTCATTCTGATCTCTGTAGAACGGTTGTATTGCGGGGGGGGGGGGGGGGGGTTTCCATTTGGATCTCCAGGGTCTAGGACTTGTATTGGTTTGAAGGGTCCATCCATAATGGATTTGACAAGAAGTGTTCCATTTGTTTTGCTCTTAAGATAGCGCATCATACGACTAGCCCATTGTGAGTATCCACCCTTTGACAGCATGGGAGGTCGGTTTTTGGCACCGGCTGCATGAATGTCTTGCTGAGTTGCCATTGATAGATGATAAAGTTGAACTTGGATCGATTCAACGAAGTAGGAGTTGTGTTTAGTGTAAGTTGACGCAAGTTTTTATGGTGAAAAATTTGATCTGAAACCTTAAAACCTCAATAACTTCTTCCCGGAGCGTTTTTAGTCAACTCTGATTATCTGTTCTTATGCGTAAACCTTGATCTTATGCGTAGACACTAATCTTATGGTTAACTTGAATCTTACGCGTAACTGATAACTTATGCGTAAACAAAAAGTTACGCGTAAAGAGAAGTTATGCGTAAACTGAAAGTTTAGGCGTAAACTTTTACATTATGCGTATGTTTTTGGCTTAGGCGTAAGCAATTGTTTATGCGTAAGGTTAAAGAACCAAACAAATCTCTCAAACTTGTCCAAGCTTGAAAGATATCCCGTGTCGAAGTATTCCACTAACTTATCCAAGCTAGGGAAGTACTGAGTTAAACTTCTGCGAAGATCTTATGCGTAGAATCTTATGAGTAGGATCTTATGAGTAGGATCATATGAGTAGGATCTTATGAGTAGGATCTTATGCGTAGGATCTTATGAGTAGGATCTTATGAGTAGGATCTTATGCGTAGGATCTTATGAGTAGGATCTTATGAGTAGGAAAAGGGTTTTTTGCTAAACTTTAAGCAAAGGATTACCAAACAGCTAAAAAAAACGATTTTTTTCACCCAAAACTCATTTTCCACTTGTTTCTTTTGATCAAATCTTTCCCAAAACACTTAGAATCACTAAAACTTCAATAAAGACAACAACTTTAACTCTAAAACTTGTAAAAATCAAAACTTTTTGAAGAAAAAGTGCACATATATATAAAAAATACGCAATTTTTTTTAACAAAAACTTGATAAAAACACTCCTAAATCATTGTTAGGTGATTGACACCACTTGTAGGACCTTAAATCTGTCAACTTTAACATAAATATAAGCACTAGATGAAGTAAATATGGTGACTTGTATAGAATATGTGTGGCGTTAATATGTGTATAGAGAGATAAAGATGAAGAGAACTTTTATTAATAAAACACACACAATACGCACACAAGCACACACCTCAAATGAGCCTTTGAGGTGTTTAAATAGTTGATTACATGAGATGCCCTAAAGGCTTTCTATGGGCTTGGGCTTGGACTTGGTTACATAACTAGATAATAAGGCTTATATAACATTGCACATAACATATTAGCTTGCCAAGTCCAAAGCCCAACTAACTTAAACTATTACCTACGACACAACATTCTAATAATGAGAATGACCATCACTTTCTAATATAATTTTTAATGCTAACAATACCACACTTGTCATTTTCAATCCCAAGTGTTATTCCGCAAACACTTGGGTACGATTCTTTTTGATTAACTTCTAATAAAGAATTAAACGTTGAAAAATATTGTCTCGTATGTTTACGTTGCTTTATTGTTAATCATTTATACATCTTTGTTAAAAGTCATACAACATGGTAACATTAGCTTTTTAGTTACTATTAACCAAGTAAAAGGGACCAACAAGTGGTATCAGAGCCTCTGATTTGTAAAACTTAAACCTGTTTTCAAAACTTAAAGAATGCTCAAGTTTTTTTAAAATCAAGATCCCACTATGACTGACATAGATGTTCCCCAACTTGTCGACAAAAAGGGTGGAAGTTATTCAGCAACTGCCCCTCGACTTGAAGTTGGCAAATTTAATAAGTGTAAAAAGCGAATGCTTTGCTACTTAACTGGGATGGAACCATATTACATTAAGTTGATTAATGATGGTCCATATGTCCCAACAACTACCCAAGGTTTAATCAAACCTGAAGCTCAGTGGACCCTAGATGAAAGGAGGGTCAAGACCAGTGCCTGAAAAGCATCATTATATCATGCCTTCCTGATGATATAATGGAATTAGTGATCAATTGTCCCACTGCCCAGCAGACTTGGACTGACCTGGTTCATAGCTATGAAGGGCCTTCTGATACCAAAGACAATAGAATCATGGACCTGAAGCTTGAATTCAATGCCTTCAGGGCCAAGGATTCTGAAAGTCTCTCTGAGACTTATACTCGATATAAGACCCTCCTGAATGAGCTGACCAATGATGGTGTTATTCTGTCAAAACATGAGATTAATGTTGGTTTGTCAACAGTCTCCCTGAGAAGTGGTTAAACTTCTCTCAGGGATTGAGAAATGCAAACCACATTCAGAACCTTGAGATCCCTGCCATCTATGGGAAGTTTCTCTATGAAGACAATCTTATCACCAGGAGATACCCTGGTAAAGCTCAGGAGACCAAAAAGCCCTTGAAAATTTCACCCATATCGACTGCTTTCTATTCCAAAGGTGTTGTGCAGGATTTTCAAGATGGATCTGATGATGAGGTTGACCAAAGAACCAGTGAGGAGTACCTAAATGATCTTCAAATTGAATTTCATGAAAGGGCACTCCTTGCTAATTCAAAAAGGTTTTTTAAGAAAAAAAAATCCCCTTCAAAAGCAAATGAAAACACTGAATGTTTTAAATGTAGCAAAATGGGCCATTTTGCTAAAGATTGTTTTTTAAAAACAACCTCAGAACCATCTTTCAAATTTTCAGGAAATAACTCTTTTTCAGGCCCTAACAAATTTCAACCAAAAATGCTTTAATCTATTCAAAGATTTGAAAAAGTCCCTCAAATTGACTTTGAAGCCAAGTACAGAAAGACAAAAGCTAAACTTGCCCTTCTTGAGTCATCCTCAACAGTCTCTCAGCCTCCTTAGGCTCCAAAGCCTTCTCATGCCAAGAACAAAGGGCTTGTTGCTGAAACATATGACTGGGATGAGGTTGAAGTGTCCTCTGATGATGATGAAGTTCACATCAGTGCCCTGATGGCTCTATCAGATGACAACAAGCTTGCTGTGGGGAAGAGTCATGCAAGAAATTTTGAATGGTTTAACATCACTATGAGGAAGGTAAACCTTTTACTTTCTATGGATGAGAATGATGATTGGAAATCTTACTTAGATTATATTAATGTTGATCTTAAGTATGTTGAAAAGCAAAGACTTAATTTGTTTTCAAAATTTAACAAACTGAGTTTTGAATTAAATCATAGTAGAGATGAACTACTTGCTTTAAAACAAGCCAAGCTTGAAAGTGTTACACTTCAAATTCAAAACTCTGAACTAGTAAAACAAAATCAAGCTCTTCAGGAAGAACTTAAGAAAGAAAAGGATGTTATTTAGAAATGGGATCTGAAAAACCCCAAACTTTATGAAACACTGAGTCTCACACCCAGCTTCAAAATGGCTGGTATGGGTGATGATCAACTCACTGAAGTTTCTAGGGAGAGTAGCCATTCAACAACTTTTCTGTCAGCCAACATACTTTCTAGCAAAGAACTTGCTCCTAAACCCAGTGATTGGATTGAAAGAAACAATCCTGACAGTAAAATGCCAAATTTTAATACCGGAAGAATCTTGGAGCCTGAAAGTCAGGCTATTAAGGAGCTGCTAGGAGTCACTGATGAACTTAGTCCTACTGAGTCCATCACTGAGTCTAAGTCTGATTCACCACTCCCTCCACTGAAGCATCTTCAGGGAGCTGAACCCAACTCTGACCTTGCACCATTAGTCTATCAACCCCATTCTCCTAAGGAGAAATCAGGGTTAGGAAAGACTATTTTGAAAAGACCTACTCCTGCACCCACTAAACACCAAACACCTTCAGTACTTACTGAAGTGAAATCTGAAAGCACTGACTCAAAGGTTGATCAGCTTCCTAAACTTGTCAGGATGCTGAGTGAGAAAATTGAGTCCACTGAAAAACCCTCAGACTCAAAGTCTAATAGGCCCTCAGTATTCTCAAGTTCTTCCAAACCAAAAACCACAGCCAGACCTTCAGGGAGATGTGAACTGTGCAATTATCCAAATCACAGCACTGATAAATGCTACAGAGTCATGTTTTTCATGATATGCAAACAAGAGGACCACAGAACTTGTGATCACATCCCCCACACTGCTTCTTTAAAAACAAGAAGTCTATACAAAACTCAAGGCTATCAGTATGCCACACCTTCTAAACAAAGACTGAAGGCTAAGCCTTTCTTGCCATGTCCTCACTGTGGTTTCAATGATCATCTTCCTGATGATTGTATGATGAAATATTGCTGTGACATCTGTGGAGATCCCTCCCATGAAACCAAGGGACATGACAAAGTTATTCAGTCCAGAAGGAAAAACCTCACCAACACTTCAGACCATGATTCATTAGCTGAGTTCAAAAGGTCCCTGAGGACTAAGCCCACTAGAAAGTGGGTCAACAAGAAAAACTAACCCAGTTTACTGTTTGTGCAGAAACACATCAAGGATCCTACTTGGCATCTAGACAGTGGATGCTCCAGAAGTATGACTGGTGTGAAAAGTTTTCTGCACAAATATGTGGAAGAACCAGGACCCAAAGTAGTATTTGGTGATAACTCATCAGCTCCCACTGAAGGTTATGGTTCAGTAAACTGCAATGGTATAGTTTTTACAAGAATAGCTTATGTTAATGGTCTCAAGTACAACCTGATAAGTGTTTCCCAACTATGTGATGCCAAATACATAGTTTAGTTTGATGACAAGAGAGGGACCATCTTTAATGCCAATAAGGAGGTCGTGTTATTGCCCCCAGGAGGGATGATGTATATGTTCTAGACATGTCATCCCTGACTCAAAATGGGACTTGTCCATTCTCAAAGGCAAATGAGACAATCAGCTGGCTATGGCATAGGAGACTCTCTCATCTCAACTTCAAGAGCATCAACAACCTGGCCAAACAGAACAAAGTTCTGGGCCTTCCATCCCTGGTGTATACCAAAGACAAGCCTTGTTTTGCTTGTGAAAAAGGAAAACACCACAGGGCATCATTCAAAACCAAACAAACCTTTTCCATCAAAAGCTGCCTACATCTTCTTCATATGGACCTTTTTGGACCTGTCAGTCCAATGTCCATTCACCATGAGAAGTATACTTTGGTCATAGTGGATGAATACTCAAGATATACTTGGGTTTATTTCCTGACCAAAAAGAGTCTGGCAGCTGAAACCATCATGTCATTTGTCAGGAACATTGAAAATCAAAATGATGTCAAAGTTAAACAGATCAGGACTGGCAATGGCACTGAGTTCAAAAACCAAGACCTTGAGTGTTTCTGTGATGAGAAAGGAATTTCTCAAAATTTCACTTCTCCCTATACTCCTGAACAAAATGGAGTAGTTGAAAGGAGAAATAGAACACTCATCGAGGCAGCAAGAACAATGTTAAATGGCTCAGTCCTCTCAAAACATTTCTGGACTGAGGCAGTTAAAACAGCTTGCTACACTCAAAATAGGTCAATCATTGTGAAAAGGCGCAATAAGACTCCTTATGAGATATTCAAAGGAAGTATCCCTGACATCAGCTACTTTCAAGTATTTGGGTGTCCTGTGTTTATTCATAATCACAAGGATCACTTGGGTAAATTTGATGCCAAAGCTGATGATGGATACTTCCTGGGATATTCTCTGGTTTCTAAAGCCTTCAGGGTGTTCAACACAAGGAGACAACAAACTGAAGAAACTTATCACATCACTGTTGATGAGAGCACTGAATCCATCAGGTTCTCAAATTCCTCAGTTGAAGAAATTGGTATTGATGACTCATCAAGGTATCCCCCTGATGAATATCATCTTGAGAACAATCCCTCAACCTAATACCAAGCTGATGCTGAAGTCTCCTATTACATCATCCCTCACAATTTACCCCAACCACCTATCAGTGAGTTCATTGAAACTCAGCATGTCTCCAATGAGACTGCAACCACTGAACAAACTATTCAGGAACCTTCTGAACAAATTGTTCCTACAGAAGTCACTGAAGCACATAGTGATGAGTCACCTCATGTTCCTAAGTCTGAACCCAATCAGGCTCCTTCAAGCTCAAATTCCTATCCCAAACCTCAGGATAGCTGGACTAGATCCAAAATCATTGAGCTTGTGAACGTCATTGGTGAACCCACTGATGAGGCGAAAAATGATCCGTTTTTAGGGGTTCATTTAAGCCGGAATTGGAATTTATTTGATCAAATGTTGCCCTAAATCGTTCCTTTTGTGATTTTAGGTACTTTGGGAGTGAATTCTGGAAAAGGAAGCATTTTGGACGTTTTTGGAGCATAAAAGTGAAGAAAACGGCAAAGTCTTAATTTTCTTGCTGGGAACAGTACCTGACGGCGTCAAGAAGGATTTGATGACGGCGTCAAGAGCAATTTTGGTGACGGCCCAGAGAAAACGTGACGGCGTCAGAACAAGGGTGTCAAGAGTAAATGTGGTGACGGCCTAAAACAAGATTACACATGACGGCGTCAGATCTGGATCTAGGCAATCCGAAAAGATTTTTGGCGGCGAGATGACGGCGTCAGAATTTTACTCTTGACGCCGTCATCATGAAATCTATAAATACTTTTCTAATTTTCATTCATTAAGGGAGGAACTTGTGTGGAGAATTTTAATGCATGAGCGAATTCTAGTGATCCCATGTTAGGAGCTTCTTGCAGGCTCAACATAGGAGTGAAGTAGGAGCTTATAGAATTGGGGAAGTAAGTACGCCACCCCATGATTGGTATTAAGGAATATAACCCGTCATCCACACAACTGTAGCAAGTAATTAATCTGTAAAAGATATCTAGGGAGTAGTGAAATCTAAGTAAACACAATTCTCCCATCTATTGTTCACACCACTAGTTTAATTTAGTTTATTTACATTTCTGTTATTTTATTTTGATTGCATCTTAGTTATTGGGTTAGTTGACTAGCAACTAATTCTGCCTACTCTTCCAAAACTCGAGATTTTTAATTGTTTTTCATAAAATATAAAAATACAAAAAGAATCATCCCTCACCTCTAGACCTAGTTTTTAGGCTTTCTAATCCTAGCGACACTATTCCTGAGTTGAACGATCAATCCCCCGGTACTTGTCACTATACTATACTACAACGATCAGGTACACTGCCTGGTGGGGGTTGTAAGCTTCTCGAGATCCCTCGAGAGGTAAAGCCTGGTGCAATTCCCACGCATCACCCACTGAAGGCATGCTCACAAGAAGCAAGGCTGATAAACTCAAGGCCGCCTCTGCCAATATATGTCTTTATGCTGACTATCTCTCTGAAATAGAGCCTAAAAATATCAAAGAAGCCCTGACTTATGAAAGTTGAGTTCAGGCCATGAGAGATGAATTGGAACAATTTGACAGAAATGATGTCATGACCCTTGTTGAATGCCCCCAAGGTGTTCTAATCATTGGTATGAAATGGGTCTTTAAAAACAAAACCGATGAGAATGGCACAGTCATCAAAAACAAAGCAAGACTGGTTGACAAAGGATATAATCAACAGGAAGGTATAGACTATGAGGAAACCTTTGCACCTGTTGCTAGAATGGAAGCCATCAGGATCTTCCTTGCCTATGCAACTTACATGAACTTTAAAGTTTACCAAATGGATGTTAAAAGTGTATTCCTAAATAGTAACATCAAAGAAGATGTTTATGTGCAACAGCCTCCTAGTTTTGAAAGCAGTGAATACCCCAACCATGTCTACAAGCTTAACAAGGATCTTTATAGACTGAAACAAGCTCCCAGGGCATGGTATGAAACTCTTTCTGCCTTCCTGATTCAAAACAAGTTTGTCAGAGGAAAGATTGACAACACATTGTTCATCTACAGAACAAAGTGTGATGTCATTCTTGTCAAAGTGTATGTTGATGACATCATCTTTGGCTCAACAAGTTACAAACTTTGCAAACAGTTTGAGAAACTGATGACCACAAAGTTTGAAATGAGCATGATGGGTTAACTCACATACTTTCTTGGACTCCAAATTAAACAAACTGAAAAGGGAATATCCATTTGCCAAGAAAAATACCTCAGGAATCTACTGAAGAAGTATGAGCTCACTGACTGCTCCTCAGTGAAGACTCCTATGGTTCCTCCAAACAACCTTGGCCCTGATCTCACTGGAAAATCAGTGAATCAAACCCAATACAGAGGAATGATAGGCTACCTGATGTACTTACTTGCCTCAAGGCCTGATATCCCATTCTCAGTCTGCTTGTGTGCAAGATACCAGGCTGACCCTAAAGAATCACATCTCACTGCTGTCAAGAGAATCATCAGGTACCTAAAGGGTACTCCAAACCTTGGTTTGTATTACCCAAAATGTTCAGGATTTGATCTCAAAGGGTACACTGACTCTGATTATGCAGGATGTAATATGGATAGGAAAAGTACTTCAGGATCCTGCCAATTTCTTTGTGGTAAACTTGTGTGTTGGAGTACAAAGAAACAACAATCAGTGGCCATGTCCTTAGCTGAAGCTGAATATATGGCTTCTGCAGGATGTTGTGCAAATGTACTATGGATGAAGAGCCAACTGAGTGACTATGGCATTCAGTATAAGATGCTACCTATCTTTTGTGCCATAGCCATCTCAAACAATCCAGTACTTCATCAGAGAACCAAACACATTGACATCAGATACCACTTCATCAGGGACCACATCACAAATGGAGAAATTGAACTACATTTCATCCCCACTGAGTATCAGCTAGCTGATATATTCATAAAACCCCTAGATGAACCCACTTTCACAAGACTGAAAGTTGAATTGGGCATGTTGGACATAGAATCAGGAAACTGATCAAAAGTATTCCAACCTGATGTAAATTCTCTAGGTCCCTGATCACACCCTTCCTGAAAATCCATTTGTATTGAATGAGAAAATCATTCAGGGGGCTCATGATGAAAAATGGCATTAAATACCCTAACTAAATGCTTTAAGTACTTAGTTAGTAAATGTCCCAGGTAGGTAACTGATTCCTATTAAATATAGGAATATATGTCACTTACACAACTGGCATCCAGTCCTTAGGCCCCCACTTCTCTCTCACCAAACACCACTGAGCATTAAATGATCCCTCACACACAATAGTTGTGATGATTTTTGTCTGCAAAAGTGCATTATTTACAGAGCCACACAACTGTTCACCCATGATGTGAGAGAAAATAGGGGCAATAGGAATCGTGATATTAAATGCGGATATCAAACCCATATTATTATGCCGCTTCGGTTGAATAATAAAAACCGTTGGTATCCGCAACATCACTACCTTAATTCCCACCATATAAATACCCCCACAAAGAAGAACACACACACGCTTTAAAAATCTTAACAAAACTCTTGCAAAATTATTTCAAGAATCATTTTGTTTTCAAAAACCTTGTGTGCTTCTTCTTTGTTCAAAACCAGACCTTTTATAAAAAAAATGGCATCTTCAAAGGTCATAAAATACGCACCCAATGTGGATTTCCAAATGGAAAGCGTAGACCTCACCAAAAATAATGTGGTGGGGAACTTTGCCTACCCTGAAGGGTTTCCTGAATATAGGAATGTGGTGAAGTTCCTACAAAACTGTTTTCTCACCACCACATTCACAAAGACCCCCTCAGTCATCTATCATGACTACTTGAGGGAATTTTGGTGCACAGCGGTGGTTGAAAAGCCTGATGCGCCAAAGGAGGCCAAAATCAGGTTCTCAGTGAAGAATGGAACAAAGTTCCTAACTCTTGACTACAAAACTTTTGTCAAAGCCACTGGCCTTGACTACACTAAGTCCTTTGTAGCCCCACCAACTGAAGAGGAAGTTAGACAACTCCTCTTGGAACTTAGGCCCTATGATAAACATCATCCTGATGTTACTCCAAGGGCCCTACTGTCAAAATCCCCCATCATCAAAACATGGTTCCCTGCCCCCTGGAGGATCCTGATGACATTTGTAATTCAGGTCCTTGGGGGGAATAAATCCTCAACTGAGCAACTAAACACTACTCAATCAATGATAGTGTACTGTCTCATTGAGGGTAAAAAGATTGACCTTGGAGAAATTATCTTTAGGGACCTCATAGCCAAATTGGGTGGGAAGTCTAGGCAAAAACACATGTCTTACCCTAGATTCATTTCCTGTGCCCTGAATGACTTATTAGGGTCTGAGTATATCAAGCCTGACAGTGTCGGCTTTGAACCTGATGTCTTACATAAGGCAAATTACTCACGTAACCCTATTGAGGTAACACCTGTCGCCCTGACCACATATATGTTGACTGCTATCCAGGGTGACAACATCATATCACCAATTCCCTCTCCCACCAAAAAGGTGAAGAGGAAGAAGGGACAGGGGTCCAGGAAGGTGGCTTAACCCAAGTCACTCGCCACTGAGACCTCTGCCCCTAAGCCTGACAAAAGGGGGCAACAACAACAACAGACCCTGACTGCTGACACCCTCAGGATCATTAGCCAATCTTTGGCCCCAAAACAAAGGCCAACTGAGGGCACTGAGACATCACACTCAGTGTCCTCGGGCGAACCCGTTCCCAAAGGCTCTGCTGACATAAACAAGTCAGTGGGGTTGGAACCAACCAAACCTTCACATCCTGCTAAAGACTCTGGCAAATCACAACCAGAGTATCAGGGAGTAAGGGGTCCTATACCCTCAGTGGGGCAGCACTACTCCACTGAGAAGGGGATCCATAAAAAATCACATCCTGCCAAAGGTTCGGGTAAATCACAACCCAAGCAATAGGGAGTTATCGCCTCTAAATCTTCGACAGGCCAGTACAAGCCTGTTGTAAAGGGGGGCAAAACCACTCAGGTGCCTGATGAGGACATTCGCAAATCAAAGCTTTTGTCTGAAGGCACAAAAACTCATCCCAAAGACTCAGAGGGAAACATACAACCCGCTGATAGGGACACAACATTCACGGCTCCTCATGATGGCACTAAGAAACACCCATCAGTGTCTGAAGGGGTCACGGGGGACAAAGATTCAGAGGGACAAATGCCACCCGCTGATATGGAACCCACAACCACCCCCGACGTTGCGCATAAATTGGGAACTGACCTTGAGGACCAGGTAGATAAAACCCAATCTACCGGATTTGAGGGGTCAGGACCTATCCAAAACGAAGGCAAGTGTTTTTATGAAGAGGAGCCGGATAACCTTCTTTTGCAGATTCAGTCCCTAGCTGATGCTTAGGCAGTTTTGTATTCTGATGATGAATTCGACAGTGATGAGGAAGTTTTTAAGGCCGGAGATGATATGGAGCTTGAGGAGATAGTCCCTGAACCAGTTCCTCAGTCTCCTCAATCTTCTAACCATGAAGTAGCTGACACACATTCCGAGCCAGAGTCCTCAGGAGATGATCAAGCTCGTCTCACTGTGAAAGCCTTCACCAAATTCATCAAAAAGATTACTAACATTTTGTATAGGGGGATCACTGATGAGGTCTTTGACATGCACACTGAACAGGCGGTTCATTATCATAATCTCAAAGATGCTGTCGAAGACTTCGATGATGATGTCAGGGAACAGAATGCCTCAGTTAACCACTCCCTGACGCAGATGATCACTCGCATGAATCAGTTTTTGATAACCCCTAACCAGCTGAATGTAGGGGTTCAGTCTATTCAAGAATCAGTCAAAGATGATCCTGAACTCACCAGGAAGCTTCTTCAGGCATCTGAGACATATCAGGAAAACTCAGTGGCCCTCACTGAGTTACTTGACTTGCTAAAGGGTTCGAATGTTCAGGGTCTCACCACAACTGTGGAGTCTCTTAAATCTTCCTTCACCAAAATGGAAGAATCAGTGGCAGCTCAATCCCAAAGATCCACTTCTCTGGCATGGACCTTGGGATCCAGGATGACAGCTCTTGAAACTGCTCAGGCTACACTTGACTCCAAAGTATCCACCATTCAACAAGATACTTAGGAGATCAAGTCTATGATGACTAAAATTTTTCTAGCCTTCAAGGGTACATCTGCTTCGTTAGTTCCTCCAACACTTGCCATCACTGCTGTTGCGGCAAATGTTGAGGGGGAGAATGTTCCTGAAACCCCTGTTACTGACGAACAAGAAGCTAGACAGCCCTCTCACACTGAGGGGGAGCATGTCACTGAGGCCACTCCAATCACTGAAGTTCCACCACAGGAGGAACCAGTCTCCTCCACTCTCAGGCAGGACAGAGGAAAAAGTATTGCTACCACCTCTGAACCTGAAATTGTGCTCAAGCCAGCCTCAACCATAGTCAGATATGACCCTGATGAACCTATCAGAGTCCCGTTTGAAATCAATGGAGTAGTACATCATCTCACCAATGTCGAAATTCAAGCTCACATGGAAAGGACTGAGATACTACTAAAGGTGGTTGAAGAAGAGAGAATGAGCAAGCCTGCTCTTATTCAGGTTGTTCATGAGGAAACTGAAAAGATTGGTTTGGATTCTGAGGTACTAGCAACTGAGCAAGCTGGTACAGCCTTTAAAAAGGCTCAGGAAGAAGAGCTAAATGCTCTCAAAAAGGAAAGGGAAAATAAACTCAGGAAGGACGCTCAAATCAGAAAACACAGGGTCGAAAAGTATACTTGGGTGATGAAAGAAAGGCTAAGACCTGAAACCATCACTGACATTCAAATCCATAGAAACACCGATCCTGCAGTGCTCACGGTCTTCAGGGGACGTGATCAAAGAGTATTTGACGTCCATAAGCCATTCAGGTTTGCTGACTTTGGCATCACTTAACTTGATGAGCTTCGTTCTATCATTGGCAAGAAGAACAATGTTGTAGTCCCCAACCTTCTCAAGTCACTGAAGGAAAGGTACGACAGACTGAGAGCAATGCCTGAAGCTCTTAACATTCCCTCACTTCTTCCTGCCTCAGCAAAAGAGACTGCTCCATCTATGGCCTCCAAGAAGTAAAGAAAGCATATTGAGATGGAGCCTGAGATCAAAGTACCAGGGCTAGATTGTGACAGGTCACTTCCTGAAGGGATTACTTTTGTGAACAATGTAGTCCTTGAAGCTCCTGAAAGAAGCTTATGTTTTACTGATGAGTATGGAAACTTTGTTTTCCAAATATGGTCTGATATGGATAAGGCAGGAGTCAAAGCAATGCTCATGTACCTCATGTTGGCGTCCCCGATCAAAAGTACTGAGAACAAAAGATTCTGCCAGGACTTGGAAGCAATGACTAATGAACATCCTGAAAGACATCTACTCAGAACAAAGAAAGCAAAGCTTGAAGCCCTTGGATACCACCTAAACATCTAATCTACAACAACAACTATCCTTTTATTTTTGTAATTTGTAGGACTTGTAATAACTATTAATAAACTTTGATGTTTTGTTAAAATTATGTGTCCTACTTAAAATTACATCAATATTCAGTAAGAGATGAAGACCCCTGTCAACTCACACTGAATCAAGAAACACTTAGGCTATTTGTATGCTCAAATAAGGGGAGATTGTTAGGTCACTGAATTCCCCAATCTTCTTCTAACAAGGATTTGAACGTAAAATAACCTAAGTATAAACAAGTCACTGAGTGAACAGTAACTTAGTGAGTCATCTTCAGGATGCTTAGACTGAGCCTAAGAAGAAAGGTTCTCCATTCAGTGAGGCGGAACTCAGTGAAGTATGATCTAAGCCAAGAAGAAGGTGATGGGTTCAGTGAGTATGACAATAACTCACTGGACCCCAAGACTCCTCAATATCTATAATGGTACTGAAGACTGATGACTTAAAGACTGATGTTTTGGCGGGACTGGGTGGGAAAATTTGATCTGTTTCACTAAAGTGATTTATCACTTTAAGGTTAAACTTTCCCCAAATGGTTAAAACTAGGCTGTCATCAGAAGGTGCCTTTTGGACTTAACCCAAAGAAGCTTCCTTTGCCAGAGAATAAAATCTATCAAGATTTTATTAAGGAACACTTAGGTCCATTGTATAATAGGGTTGTTCATATTTGTGTATAAATAGGTAGCATAAGTGAGGAGTAAAAGTTGACAAGTTTTGTGCAATTAATACAAAGCATTCACAAACCACTTTTACTCCTCCAAAGAACAACATAGCCCCTGAGATAGCTCAGTGTGTCCTTTAGTTGTCACTTAACATTGTTTGAGTTTAGAGAGGAGTATACCACACTTGTCATTTTCAATCCCAAGTGTTATTCCGCAAACACTTGGGTACGATTCTTTTTGATAAACTTCTAATAAAGAATTAAACGTTGAAAATTATTGTCTCTTATGTTTACGTTGCTTTATTGTTAATCATTTATACATCTTTGTTAAAAGTCATACAACTTGGTTACATTAGCTTTTTAGTTATTGTTAACCAAGTAAAAGGGACCAACAGTCCTTCCTTATGGTAGGCTACATACACACCTCTTTAGGCATGTTGTTTCAATGCAACCATCCGGTGACCGATGATCATTTTCTTGTAAACCATGTCATGGTACCTCTCATCGAGAAACGTGCTAAGAGATTCATGGTCAACAGTAAAGGCGTCATCCTCCCACCGACTCCTTAGATGAAGTTGAAGTTGATTCAAACATTCTCATTCACAACTATCCACTTGTTCCCGTGTCTTACCTGGAACAACTTCCATAAATTCCCAAACCGAAAAGTTCAAGTAAACCAGTGGAATGTTCAAATGTCTCGCTCATTTCCTGATGTGTGGTTTTGCAACCTTGCAAAAGGTTTTACTTCTCAAGGGATCTTGAGAAGCTTGCAATCTCCACCAGACAATGTACCTGACCGATGTAGTATAGTGAGTGGCAAGTACCGGGGGATTGATCGTTCTCTCAGGGAATAGTGGTGTTAGGATTGAAACTAATCTAACTAGGTCTAAAGGTGAGGGATGATTCTTTTTGTATTTTTATATTTTATGAAAAGCAAGTAAAATATCTCGGGTATTGGAAGAGTAGGCGGAATTAGTTGCTAGCCAACTAACCCAAATAACTACTTATATAATAAAAATAAAATAAATTGTAGGAGCTTATATATGGAGAAAAGTATATTTACTTAGATTTCATTACTCCCTAGTATTATATATGGAGAAAAGCGTATTTACTTAGATTTCATTACTCCCTAGTTATCTTTTATTGGTTTGTCACAATTGCGTGGATGAAGGGTTGCATTCCTTAATACCATTCGTGGGGCCGTGTACGATCTTCTCCAACCCTATTAGCTTCTATCTCTTCCTATGACGACACGTTTAATATCCTATCATGGCCTCATTAATAGTTACTTATGCATTTAATACAACTAATAAAACCGTAGTACACATCCGATTACGTTTCTTAAGACGTTCAAGAAAGTTACCGTATAGGAGATTAGCCAGCTTTCTTAAGCCTAACGCTAAAATCAATCACCCATATTAATCAATGACAAACCAACAATCAATAATCAATAACTAGGTTTCATTAGATCTAAGTAAACACAAATAAACCTAAGCTAGCATGTTAATAGAAAGAAAAGCATACAAGATAATCAAACAACACATAGACATATTGAGTTATTAATGGATAACTTATATTCAATTAAACATGGATGAAAGAAGGGTATGAAACCCTTGAAAAAGGTTTGAAATTTGACTTAGGGTTTGTTGCACAAAAGTTCCTCTCTAATGAATGAAAAATCCAAAACTATATATATAATTTACAATCTGACGGCATCACCTTATGGGACGTGACGCCGTCAAGCCACCGCCATATTACTCCTCGGATTGCCTAGATCCACATCTGACGCCGTCTGGTTCAAATTAGCTCTGGGGCGTCTCTTTAACTTCATACATGACGGCCTTGGTGAGTTAGAACGTGACGCCGTCACGTGTAATCTTCCAATTTTTTTCTGGCGCGTCAAGTGTAAAATGGTTATCCACCTCTTGATCAACGTTTGACGGTGTCACCTTGTGATACTTGACGCCGTCAGGTACTGTTTCCAGCTTGATTCTTGACTTTGTCGTTTTCTTCACTTTATGCTCTAAAAACGTTCAAAATGCTCCATTTTCTAGAATTCCTGTCCAAAGTACCTAAATTGACAGAAGAAACGATTTAAGGTAATATTTGATTATAAAAACACAATTTAGGGCTTAAATAACCTCCTAAAAGCGTAACAAATTTCTCCTTATCAAATACTGTCACAACCCGCTATTTCCCAGGTCAATACTATTTCCTAAACTTAAATTTTAATTCTTGACACTTAATTCAAAACTATTTGCATGTACTCTTTTACTTGAGTTAACTTGAATTTTTGAATAAATTCTAGTTATACTAAGACTTAGACTGCTTTTAGTCCACAACGCTCCGGTACCTTGCTCCTTCCCCATTTCACAATTTATTATTAGAAAATAAATTTTTATTCTTTAAACACGTACGGTTTTAAATTCAACGAATATTAATTTTTATTCAAGAATGTGGTACTCGGCATACCCGACCTTCTCAACAATTATTTTTAAGGTATTTTTATACTTTCAAAAATTATCACAAAAGTCCCAAAAATAATTTCCAATGGCCAAATTAAATTATTTACACCTTACGTTAAAATTACGTATAACTTTCGTTAACTACCAAATTAATACCCAATACATATTTTTACTACCCAATACATTTAATAAATACATTTTACCCATATTTACTCCCAAAAATCATGAAATGCCGCCTCCCCCTTTTGTTATTTATCCAAATTTACACTCCAAATTCACCAAATCTTGCACTAAAATTCAAACTTATGACAAATCAATTAATGGAAGCATGTTGAGGCCATACTCCCCCCTCCTCTTTCCCTTAAAAACCGGCCAAACCACAAAGGACCATACAAGATATTTTTTTTTTGACCATTTTTACCACTTAGCTTATATATACATGCATATTAACTTAACTACTCATTTGGTTTCAAGAAAAACACACTCACCTCCCATCTAAAACATACCATTCGAACCATCTTGGAGCAAGGGAAGGAAAAGGAAAGCTTGTGGCTATTTTCAAGAATACTAGGGTTGTCTAGCAAGGGTTTGGAGTATAAATCTTTGGGTTATACAAGAATTTTTACTAGTCTCATATCATACACTACTTTGTAAGTCTCATACTACTAATATCTCATGAGTTTCATAAATTTATGCTTGTTAAGTAGCTACACATGATTATCACTTGGTACATGTTGAAACATCTCTTACATCCACTTTGATCTCTTGCCAAGAAAATATACTTTGTACTAGTTTTGATCACAAGAAAAGTTATTAATAAAAACCTTTACAAAAAAATGAAATAAACTTCATATATATATATATATATATATATATATATATGTATATATATATATATATATATATATATATATATATATATATATATATATATATATATATGTTAGATTTGAATACTTGGATGATCTTGAACAAGGACTTTGAATATTATTAGGTTATGATTAGATCACTATTTTTCTAGTTGATTGATGACCTAGAACCATATTTGGAGTTGTTGGCAAAAGGTTGTAGCAAATAAAAATACTAGGAAATAACTTGACATCATCTATATGATGAATCTGTCCATTTCGACTTCCCACCGAAAACTCAGTACTTTGTTGGCCATAATAGACTAGAAATATAGAAAATAGACTTAATAACGAGAACGTGGCCGCTTGAACGGATTAAAACGGACTTATAACGAAAAAGATATGCTATTTTCAATATTTACGACGAAAATTATATTTTCCGGAAAACAGTGAATCTGTCCCGATTTTCTACCTAGGAAAACTGAGGTTTAATGATTTCTAAACTAGCTGAGACCTTGAAAATACTAGAGTACACTTGAATACCTTCGCGGGGATATAAAGAACTTGAAAAACGGAACTACGACGCGAAAGTTATGGCCTAAAGAAGTTGGACAAAACTATATAATAATTGACAGCTTTTTTTTATTTATTTATAAAAGCTGATGGAATTTATAAAATGGACCTTTGGACCTTTTAGAGTGTATTTTGGCTAAAATGACGTAAATAAAAGTGGTAGAGCTTTACGTATACTTATGGGATACGTTAGAGATTTTCAAAATATATATTTTCGAGACGACTAATATTTAGTCGTGAGATTTACTAGTTACGTTTTCAAAAATAGTGGATGACTTAAACTCGAGATCACTTTGATTAAATACATTTTTGACGACGAATACTACGACGACATGTACAAGTGATAATGTAGTGCATGACTTGCATGCTTGACTTGATTTCGGTAACTAAGACATATGCATAATTAGGTCGCGACTAGTGATTGTTGGACCTATTTTTCCGTTTTCATTACTCTATTTGGATTGCTATTACTAAGGTGAGTTCATAACCCCTACTTTTACTTGTTTTTACAACTGTTTTGGGGGAAGATACATGCTCCTTACTATTTAAATTCAATGCTTGTTTTACTTGAACTCGATTCATTTTTCTCAAACATTACTGGATGGTTGAAATACTTGATTGATTACTTGAATACATTATGAATTACTTATTCCATCCTTGATTTCTTTCTTATGAACACAAGTTCCTGCTTTTGCGGACATAAAACTGTTACTTTGCCTGAGTTACCGATTACTGCCACTGAAGTCCCCTGTTATCATGAACCGTTAATTACATGCGTGTAAGCGCGAATGCTGTGGATAGATCTATTTGGGTTGACACCCCGTCCGAGTTGGTCGCGCCAACCTGTCAAACGGACGCATATCATTCGGATTAATTCCGAGTGTCTGGCAAACACTTACTTGGGGCATTTTATGCTTGATTGCATACGATTACGTCGAGCTTCGGGGTCATGAGCTTAGGCACTGTATTTTATTTTTGGGTTAACATTGTATTTGTTATAATGGTTATCCCTCCGCAATTGACTTGTTTACATAAACCAATTCATATTTGGCAGTGGGTCGTAAACACACAGGTTACAAGTCTCTTATGGCGGGACTTGCAACTGAGTGGATTTACGATGCCTTTGCTGGAAAATACTTGTTTACCGAAAATACTTGATTACTGGAAAATACTTGATTACGGGAAATACTTGATTACTGGAAAATACTTGATTACGGGAAATACTTGTTTACGGAAAATACTTGTTTACTTAAAACTATGAACTCACCAGCTTTATGCTGACGTTTTAGCATGTATTTTCAGGTTTTAAGCAATGGCACGCTACAGGAGGTTTTGGCAGGGCATGGCATGGTCATAGAAGACTCTGATATTCTTATGGGGACCGTTTTAAACTATTTTTAAGGGCCTACTTCCGCACTACTTTTAAAAATGTAAATTCAACATTTTGATTAAGCTATTTTATTCTAAATGACTCAAGTGAAAACCAGTTTTGAACCTGTATTGTAATACCAATTGAGTTACACCCCAGCTACACGTATGCTTCCGCTGGACCTGATTTTGGGGGTGTGACAGATTGGTATCAGAGCTTTGGCTATAGAGAACTAAGTGTTTTTAAAACCTAGACTATAGCTACTTTTACGAAAACTTAACCCTATGACCGTCACGTGCCTGCCTGCCAAGCTGAAGCCTCATTTGTGGTCTGTTGCTGACTTAGGTGATGAGATTTGTGTCTCATTATCTGATATACTATATTCATTTATCATAGTTGATTACTATAACTGTCTTTCATATAAGCATGTTCATGTATCATATATTTCACCGCGTTATGTCTTTCCTTGCATAGTTTCATCATTTGACCTCGAGTTTGGTCACCTGCTTTTGTCTTTCAGAACGTCTTGGTATTTGTGAAGGACATGGTATTAGTATAACTAAGCTGAGTATTTCGAAATTCATGGAACCTCGGTGGAAGATAGACTGGTCATCTATATTCAACCCGGGATAGTGAGATATAGGCTGACCACCTATGTCTGACTCAGAAATGAATTTTGCAACACTGAGAATGGTTATAATAAAATTTTGTCTGGATTGAATTCTCTACTCAATTTCCAAATGTTTCATTCATGTGTGTGTATACCCTCATTGTCAGGACATTCATACTTTTCATCACTTCATGAACCGCCGCTTGAAAGCACGTCAACTGGTCATTTCATCTCAGGAACATTCACATCTATGCACGATACACTTATATCACAGTATTTTCTTTTATCACAATCTCATTTTGTCGCAGTTGTCACAGTCTCTTCCCTTCTCACCATCACTATCATTTCTTTTCCCCACCCCCATATATATACAAAGAATTAGGTGACACTCTATAGATTCCGATGTCACTCATCCCTCACTACTCCCTATATTGATAAGTGGATATTATCAATGACCTCCCTAGGAGAGACTTTCCATACCTTCTATGAGGATGATCCCTCGGTACCTTAAGATCATTCATAACTCAACAGAAATCTCAGGATATCACAAAACAATTCGAACCACTATCACTGGCCCGATCGCCAAAATTCTATCATCTAGAAAGTATTGGCTTGACTGAATTACAAGATTCAGTTAGATACGAGTGCTCACTAAGCAACACCATAGAAATAAATCCAACCTCTTAACCAAGACTATAAATTGAACATGACCTCACCAATAGACTTTATTCGAACATGTTAGACACCTATGCATTTGTGCAGACGTACATACCTGGCTATTTCATCCTCTTAATACTTTCATTTTTAAATGGATTTTCTCCAAACTACCGTTATACAAAACATATATCTTGTAAGAAATACTTTTCTGAGGCACTTATTTTGACAAGCAAATTCCTTTTGGCTAATCTTTTACAAAACTATTGAATGTTACAAAATTTTAAACATCGATCTTTGGTAAACCATATTATCCACCTTATGTTGAAAATTTTCCTATATTGTATAACTACTAAATTTTGAAACATCAAGAAGGATGTTACCTAAAAAGCCATTTGCTTAAACTTGTAGATTCATTTATTCAGGGAAGGTTTACGAACAAAACACAATCTCAAAACAAACTTTGAAAATCAATCACTATATTACCTCACTTATACCTTTAGGAGTTTGGGAGATTATGACCTATAACTTGGGGAAAATCTTAGTAATGGAGACTAAGCACCGTAGGTGGAGAAAGACTCAATTCCTGACATCCTGCGGAGGATCACAACCTTATCCTAATCTATTATTTTCAACAACACCCTTTTACGGATTTAACCCTGTAAGTCTTTCAAAACAAGATTCATGATACCCATTTCAATTATTCCTAATAAAGTAATTTGATTCACCTCAACTCCTAGCGATTTCATTAAGATCTCTTTGGAACCACACCACCTATCATCTGTAGACCAATGGTCAGAATTTGAGATTGATTCAAACCTAAGGAGATATGCCCAAATCGGGTGTGATTGACACTAGAAATGGTTGGATTAACCGTTTGCCATAAATCAAATTCAGTTGCAACCATAGTTATCACGCGAGCGTAGAGACTACACCATTTGAAGCACTCTATGGTTGTAGTGCCAACATCCATTGACGGATCAAAACTTGGAAAATCCCAACTCACTAGTCCCGTAAGCATTCATGAAATAACCAGAAATTTCCTACAAATCAAGAACCAATTACAAGTTCGATAAGCGGTAAACCACTAGAATTTCAAGTTCGTGGCATGATTATGTTGAAAGTTCTGCCTAGGGAAGGCATAATACCATTCAGAAAACTTCATAAAGTTAAACCCGATTCTGGGGGTGGATATACACTGAACCATTTACGATTTCTGACAGAGTAGGCCTAGT
Source organism: Artemisia argyi (assembly GCA_030686995.1). NCBI lineage: Eukaryota > Viridiplantae > Streptophyta > Magnoliopsida > Asterales > Asteraceae > Artemisia > Artemisia argyi. Next base: position 40,440,604 of record CM060676.1, on the reverse strand, counting down.
GGCCGTCATACTTGAACCTTGTTAGAGCTGAGTAGCTTACACAATTATATCATCATCTTTTAACTAATACCACTTCGAAGACCAACGCTGACTGAATCTCGCGGACGAGATTCCCTTTTTAGGGGGGTAGAATGTCACAACCCGCTATTTCCCAGGTCAATACTATTTCCTAAACTTAAATTTTAATTCTTGACACTTAATTCAAAACTATTTGCATGTACTCTTTTACTTGAGTTAACTTGAATTTTTGAATAAATTCTAGTTATACTAAGACTTAGACTGCTTTTAGTCCACAACGCTCCGGTACCTTGCTCCTTCCCCATTTCACAATTTATTATTAGAAAATAAATTTTTATTCTTTAAACACGTACGGTTTTAAATTCAACGAATATTAATTTTTATTCAAGAATGTGGTACTCGGCATACCCGACCTTCTCAACAATTATTTTTAAGGTATTTTTATACTTTCAAAAATTATCACAAAAGTCCCAAAAATAATTTCCAATGGCCAAATTAAATTATTTACACCTTACGTTAAAATTACGTATAACTTTCGTTAACTACCAAATTAATACCCAATACATATTTTTACTACCCAATACATTTAATAAATACATTTTACCCATATTTACTCCCAAAAATCATGAAATGCCGCCTCCCCCTTTTGTTATTTATCCAAATTTACACTCCAAATTCACCAAATCTTGCACTAAAATTCAAACTTATGACAAATCAATTAATGGAAGCATGTTGAGGCCATACTCCCCCCTCCTCTTTCCCTTAAAAACCGGCCAAACCACAAAGGACCATACAAGATATTTTTTTTTTTGACCATTTTTACCACTTAGCTTATATATACATGCATATTAACTTAACTACTCATTTGGTTTCAAGAAAAACACACTCACCTCCCATCTAAAACATACCATTCGAACCATCTTGGAGCAAGGGAAGGAAAAGGAAAGCTTGTGGCTATTTTCAAGAATACTAGGGTTGTCTAGCAAGGGTTTGGAGTATAAATCTTTGGGTTATACAAGAATTTTTACTAGTCTCATATCATACACTACTTTGTAAGTCTCATACTACTAATATCTCATGAGTTTCATAAATTTATGCTTGTTAAGTAGCTACACATGATTATCACTTGGTACATGTTGAAACATCTCTTACATCCACTTTGATCTCTTGCCAAGAAAATATACTTTGTACTAGTTTTGATCACAAGAAAAGTTATTAATAAAAACCTTTACAAAAAAATGAAATAAACTTCATATATATATATATATATATATATATATATATATATATATATATATATATATATATATATATATATATATATATATGTGTTAGATTTGAATACTTGGATGATCTTGAACAAGGACTTTGAATATTATTAGGTTATGATTAGATCACTATTTTTCTAGTTGATTGATGACCTAGAACCATATTTGGAGTTGTTGGCAAAAGGTTGTAGCAAATAAAAATACTAGGAAATAACTTGACATCATCTATATGATGAATCTGTCCATTTCGACTTCCCACCGAAAACTCAGTACTTTGTTGGCCATAATAGACTAGAAATATAGAAAATAGACTTAATAACGAGAACGTGGCCGCTTGAACGGATTAAAACGGACTTATAACGAAAAAGATATGCTATTTTCAATATTTACGACGAAAATTATATTTTCCGGAAAACAGTGAATCTGTCCCGATTTTCTACCTAGGAAAACTGAGGTTTAATGATTTCTAAATTAGCTGAGACCTTGAAAATACTAGAGTACACTTGAATACCTTCGCGGGGATATAAAGAACTTGAAAAACGGAACTACGACGCGAAAGTTATGGCCTAAAGAAGTTGGACAAAACTATATAATAATTGACAGCTTTTTTTTATTTATTTATAAAAGCTGATGGAATTTATAAAATGGACCTTTGGACCTTTTAGAGTGTATTTTGGCTAAAATGACGTAAATAAAAGTGGTAGAGCTTTACGTATACTTATGGGATACGTTAGAGATTTTCAAAATATATATTTTCGAGACGACTAATATTTAGTCGTGAGATTTACTAGTTACGTTTTCAAAAATAGTGGATGACTTAAACTCGAGATCACTTTGATTAAATACATTTTTGATGACGAATACTACGACGACATGTACAAGTGATAATGTAGTGTATGACTTGCATGCTTGACTTGATTTCGGTAACTAAGACATATGCATAATTAGGTCGCGACTAGTGATTGTTGGACCTATTTTTCCGTTTTCATTACTCTATTTGGATTGCTATTACTAAGGTGAGTTCATAACCCCTACTTTTACTTGTTTTTACAACTGTTTTGGGGGAAGATACATGCTCCTTACTATTTAAATTCAATGCTTGTTTTACTTGAACTCGATTCATTTTTCTCAAACATTACTGGATGGTTGAAATACTTGATTGATTACTTGAATACATTATGAATTACTTATTCCATCCTTGATTTCTTTCTTATGAACACAAGTTCCTGCTTTTGCGGACATAAAACTGTTACTTTGCCTGAGTTACCGATTACTGCCACTGAAGTCCCCTGTTATCATGAACCGTTAATTACATGCGTGTAAGCGCGAATGCTGTGGATAGATCTATTTGGGTTGACACCCCGTCCGAGTTGGTCGCGCCAACCTGTCAAACGGACGCATATCATTCGGATTAATTCCGAGTGTCTGGCAAACACTTACTTGGGGCATTTTATGCTTGATTGCATACGATTACGTCGAGCTTCGGGGTCATGAGCTTAGGCACTGTATTTTATTTTTGGGTTAACATTGTATTTGTTATAATGGTTATCCCTCCGCAATTGACTTGTTTACATAAACCAATTCATATTTGGCAGTGGGTCGTAAACACACAGGTTACAAGTCTCTTATGGCGGGACTTGCAACTGAGTGGATTTACGATGCCTTTGCTGGAAAATACTTGTTTACCGAAAATACTTGATTACTGGAAAATACTTGATTACGGGAAATACTTGATTACTGGAAAATACTTGATTACGGGAAATACTTGTTTACGGAAAATACTTGTTTACTTAAAACTATGAACTCACCAGCTTTATGCTGACGTTTTAGCATGTATTTTCAGGTTTTAAGCAATGGCACGCTACAGGAGGTTTTGGCAGGGCATGGCATGGTCATAGAAGACTCTGATATTCTTATGGGGACCGTTTTAAACTATTTTTAAGGGCCTACTTCCGCACTACTTTTAAAAATGTAAATTCAACATTTTGATTAAGCTATTTTATTCTAAATGACTCAAGTGAAAACCAGTTTTGAACCTGTATTGTAATACCAATTGAGTTACACCCCAGCTACACGTATGCTTCCGCTGGACCTGATTTTGGGGGTGTGACAAATACCCTTACACTTGAGATTTGCTTGTCCTCAAGCAAATGAGCTTTTATTCCAATCAAAATACAAGCTAGAGTTCATTTAACATTAATATAAAAGTAATTACAACAAATGATCGTTCCACCTTAATCAAAACAAGCACGGAAATCATACACTAGCACATCACAAATAGTGTTTGGATACTCACATCTCTCGGGTGTTTTAAATGTATATATTACAAATGGAAATAGAAAAATATCACTCACTACCTCTCATAGCAAATAGATTACCATAGGCTTCAGAAATGATCGAAAACCTCCACCACTTTGGCGTAATCACCTAGGATAAACTATCAAATAGGTCTTTTAAAGGGTTGTAACGTTAGGTGTAGGGATATGATAAACACAGTTTGTTGGATAAAGGATATTTTTACTGGTGGCAAGTTAATCATCTTGGTCAATTACATGTACAATGCGCGTTGCTAAGCCAAGACTCGACTCAACTTAAGCTAATCATAAACTAACAAAAATATAAAATAAAAGAAAATGGGATGGTAGTCTGCATGTTTTTCTCTTTCTTTTTCTAATTTTTTCGTTTTTCTTGATTTTTCGATTTTATTTTTTATTTTTATTTCTATTTTTATCTTTTTGGCATACATTCTTGCCTTACCATCCAAAATAATACATCATAAGGAATTTACATTCCCCTCACACTTGAACTTTTACATACTTTACATTTAACTATTCTAATAACTCGAATTAAGATAATTAAAACACTTGGAGCACTTTAAAACATTTACGCACATATGGGGGTAATAATTGATGTTCTTCCCCATTACTCCATAACACTAGTACTTTACCCATGACTCCCAATCGTCCCAAAACAATATATACAAGATATGATTTGACTTAGCAACCATGTAATCAATTAGACAATTAACAAAGGGTTTAAACATGCAACAATAATGCACTAAAAATGAGTGCATATAAGAAAGGCTAAGGCGATTTGGGTGTACATTTTGGGGTGGATTGTAAACAAATTATTTCTTTAAGTAAAATGCATAAAGTTAGAAACGAAAAAGATAGGCTCTGAGGGGTGTACTAGGGGTATCGTGTACTAAAAATGAGTACATCACTAAGGTGTGGGAGAATTACTTGACCAATGAAGTCAATGTAATTATATTACATGTTTAAAACAAGGGTTATCCTAATGCCTCTTATCATGTATTAAATCCTAACTACACGAATGTAGTCTCACTAGCGGTCTCGGGATGAATCACTAACGCAAGTTCTAGAATCTAAGTACTACCGGTACACTCACAAGCATTAAAGATAAATGCTTTTTCCTAAAGATCTAGGGGCGAACCTCACATATTTGGCGTGGAAAATTTTGAGTGGTACAGTTTTTGAGCTAGTCATATAACTCCTATCCATGTGACGCTTATTAAGACTAAAGTTTTACTCCTATATGTGGTAAAAAATTTTAAATTTGGTGCTAAAATTTCCCTAACAAATATTTTTTTTCAATTTTATTACACATCTACTATTAATCAAACAAAAATCAAGCGCAATTGTAATCTCTAAGGTATCTTCATTTACCCCCTTACACTTAAGCCGAACATTGTCCCCAATGTTCAATTAAAAGATGTAAAAGTAAAGAAAATGAAAGAATGGAACAATTACTCCCCTGATTCGTTCGGTGTTGATAATGTGATAACATGGTTAGATCCTCCTCCAAGAAAATGAACATAGAAAAGCTTCTCTTCAGAAATGTAAATCATCTTCCTCTCTAATATAACCTGTTAAATATGTGAAAATGAACACGAAAAACCTTGCGTAAAATCGGCGGTAAATTCAATATAAAATTAAGTCCTAGAAAGCAAGTAAAGATATAATGCTTGTCGAATCAATATTTGCAGATTCCCGGAGTTTAAAAGTTAAAGATTTTACGAAACTTTACAATTCTGGTAGAAAAACAAAACTTGCAAAATTTTCAGAAAATTTTCACCGGACGTCGTTAGGTTGAAATGCCTGACGCCGTCAGATTGGTCTGACAGAAATTTTATATTTTGTTTCTAGAAAATTTCCAGAAAAACCTATGCCTTAATTCCTGGAATTCCATCAAAATATTCATTATGACTCGATACAAGCATTTGACTCAAACAAATACTAATATGCATGTTAATTTAACATTGTTATCGTTCATGTTTAATTTGTTCTTAAAAACAAATTTGGATTTCCCTTACACTTATCTTTTGCAAAATACCTTTATATGTGATCAAGACAAAGTTAAAAACAAAATAAAACATTTTCAAAATTTTATTTGAAACATGAACCATAAACAATATAAATAAAAACATACATACGGAAGCAAATAAAATAAAATAAACACACAAACAAATAACTAAAGCTTGGGTTGCCTCCCAAGAAGCGCTTTTCTTTATTAACGAGTCTTGTAGCTAGACTCAAAGTCACTTCTTATCGCGTATCACTTATGTTCACATACCTAAGTGTGAGCCATCTAATAGTTGCTTCGTCTTTCTTGTACTCCTCATTAAGCTCAAGACATCTACGGTAGTATTTCTTATTCTTTTCATGGAAATATTTTAGTCCTTTCTTTTTGTCATTCTCGCTCAACAACTCGATAGGGGGATTCTATTGCATGCCTCAATTGAGTGATTCTTAAACCAAGGGTGCGAGCGTGGCATTTGGTAAACAAAATCTTCATCTCCATCCGAAAAGGCAATTAACCATCTGTAAGTTTTTCATCAAGATTGGTTAACTGTTTAAAGGGTTCTCCAAATATGATTTAGGTTAATTTCTCATCAATGAATTCTCCTAAGTTCTCCAAAACAATAAAATCAACCAAATAAATGAAACTTCCTACAAACACGTGCAATGGTTCATTCCTAGCAACAATATTATTCCCTTGATATGTTAACTCATTTACCATGATTTTATTATAGTTGGCACGTGAAATTATGTTCATAGGTAAAGATGAGTTAAGGTACGCATCAAAGCTCTTATATCCAATCTTACAAGGGAATTGCATGTTAAAGAGACTGTTTTTTTTTAATTCTTGTCCTAGGATCAACATATTTAAGAGGGTTCACATCTTCCTCCATCCAATCCTCATTAATTACATCACTATCATCTAGGTCCTCATCGGAGTACGAATAGTAAAAAGGGCTAACTCTATGGTCGTTATCATGGTCAGATTCCTCCATCTCAGAATCATTGCCAAAGTGATGGTCAGGTGAGAGGTTAGGTGGGTTCTCATTTTCCACAACATGGATTGGAATCGGTAGTTGGAAAATTCTTCGACGAAAAACACGAATAACAGGAATCAAATGATCAATACTATTATTGTCCATCAAAAAGGTTTAAAAACAAAGGAAACAAAGAAGAAAGATAGACTAAAGAAATCCTAGTAAAAATAAAATAAAAATCTCACTAGAAAGGAATCTTGTGAATAGACCTAATAAAACTAAGATTCAACCTAAGCAATAACTATTCCCTGGCAGCGATGCCAAAAACTTGATGCGTGGTTTTGCAACCTTGCAAAAGGTTTTACTTCTCAAGGGATCTTGAGAAGCTTGTAATCCCCACCAGGCAGTATACCTGACCGATGTAGTATAGTGAGTGGCAAGTACCGGGGGATTGATCGTTCTCTCAGGGAATAGTATTCGTTAGGATTGAAACTAATCCAACTAGGTCTAAAGGTGAGGGATGATTCTTTTTATATTTTTATATTTTATGGAAAGCAAGTAAAATATCTCGGGTATTGGAAGAGTGGGCGGAATTAGTTGCTAGCCAACTAACCCAAATAACTATTTAAATAATAAAAATAAAATAACAAAAAATAAATTATAGGAACTTCTATATGGAGAAAAGCGTATTTACTTAGATTTCATTACTCCCTAGTTATCTTTTATTGATTACTTGATTTGTCACAATTGCGTGGATGAGGGGTTGCATTCCTCAATACCATTCGTGGGGCCATGTACGCTCTTCCCCAACCCTTTAAGTTTCTATCTCTTCATATGACGACACGTTTAGTATCCTATCATGGCCTCATTAATAGTTACTTATGCATTTAATACAACCAATAAAACCATAGTACATACCCGATTACGTTTCTTAAGACATTCAATCAAGTTACCGTATAGGAGATTAGCCAGTTTTCTTAAGCCTAACGCTAAAATCAATCACCCACAAAAATCAATGACTAACCAATAATCAATAATCAATAACTAGGTTTCATTAGATCTAAGTAAACACAAATAAATCTAAGCTAGCATGTTAATAGAAAGAAAATCATACGAGATAATCAAACAACACATAGATATATTGAATGATTAATGGATAACTTATCTTCAGTTAAACATGGATGAAAGAAGGGTATGAAACCCTTGAAAAAGGTCTAAAATTCGACTTAGGGTTTGTTGCACAAAAGTTCCTCTCTAATGAATGAAAAATCCAAAACTATATATAGAAGTTACAATCTGACAGCGTCACCTTATGGGACGTGTCGTCGTCAAGTCGCCGTCATATTACTCCTCGGATTGCCTAGATCCACGTCTGACGCCGTCTGGTTCAAACTTTCTCTGGGCGTCTCTCTTTAACTTCATACATGACGGCCTTGGTGAGTTAGAACATGACTCCGTCACGTGTAATCTTCCAATTTTCTTTCTAGCTCGTCAAGTGAAAAATGGCTATACACCTCTTAATCAACGTTTGACGGCATCACCTTGTGATACTTGATGCCGTCAGGTACTGTTTAGATTCTTGACTTTGTCGTTTTCTTCACTTTATGCTACAAAAACGTCCAAAATACTCCATTTTCCAGAATTCTTGTCTAAAGTACCTAAATTGACGAAAGAAACGATTTGAGGTAATTTGATCATAAAAACACAATTTAGGGCTTAAATGACCCCCTAAAAGCATAACAAATTTCTCCTTATCATTTCCTCGTGGACAAGAAGAAGAAGTGAAGAGGTCGATAATGGATGTTGTGATCTGGTCATGTGTGGTTGATATTAAAACAATTATGGTACTTTGTCTTTAAAACTTGTTATGTTTGCGAATTATCAGTCTAATCTTATGGTACTTTAAACTATTGGTAGTATGTATAGTACAATGTCCGTTTGTAGCCGTAAAAATTCTAACTAGGAATTTTACAACTTTTGATCATATATCAAAAGTTGGTTTTATCTCTTTTGATTGCTTATTTGTTTGTTATAATTGCTTCTTTTTCTGTTCTAGACTAGAAATGCCTTGTGCTCACTATTAGAAGAATAAGTTTTGAGTTTTGATAGGTGTTAGATGGTTTGGCAAGCCCACTGTCTACTTTTGTGTCTTAGAAGCCGGATCCCTTGGTTTACAAGTGTCGGATCACTTTTGAAAGGGATCTGGCGGATCCTGCAGATCAGACACCATTATGCTATCTTTTTGCTTTATTCTCACCATCTTGTCTTTACTAGATTAGTTTAGTGCATCCTTTTACTCATGATTGAGTTTCTCTCAGTCTTGTTAGATCCCATTTCTCCTTATCATGACTTAGTAGCTATTTAGATGTGTTTTTGATTTTTCATTTCTTTCCATTTTTGTGGTTATATTTCTTTACTTTTGTTGTACTCTAATTACTTTCTATTTTGTTGATATTTATTTTAAATGTTCTCTCATTCTTTTGACCCTTAATTGCTTTGGATTTATTTTTAATTTCTTATGATTTTTATGCTATTTTCTCTTTATCCTTTTTGACCTTTCTCAGCTTCTAATCTCTAATGAATACTTTTATAGTCAACTAGCCACCTTTTTGGTCATTTATTATTCCCTTTGGAGTTCATTCTTCCCTATAAACCTTCATTGGCTCTTTTTCTCTCATTTAGATTGTGTGTTCTAGTTCCCAATCTATTAGAACACTGCTTTACACTCTTAACATTATCTTAATATAAGATAGAATTCATATTACATCGCTATGTTTTTGTTTTTCTCGCTTAGCTTCCGGATCCATTGGCTAACACTAGCCAAATCCCTTTTGAAAGGGATCAGGCAAATCCGAGGTTATAGAGACAGTTAAATACGATCTAGTGCATTTAAAACTCAACTTCCACTCATTCACTATCTTAATGTACCTTTATAGTAAAATGGATAAATTATTGGTTGGGATAGGCATTAAGTTAAGTTCTATGATTGTGTTTTAGAGATTTTTAGTAGTTTTAACATTTAAGTTTTGCATGGCTTTTCTTCCTTATAAGCCTTGTGCTTGCATCTTCAAACCTTCATCACCATTCTCAGTTGTTCATTCTCTTTCAAAACACATTCAACTTACTAAAAGCTTCAAGTGCATGTTCATCCACTAGAAACCCTCTTCGCAAAATCGCTCGCATCATCCATGAGATTTCACCTAGTGAGTCTTCACCCATTAGGAATCCCTCAAATTGTTACATTCAAACTCCTCCTTCCTCTCCTATTAAACCAACACCAACACTTGCTCCACAAACTACAACACTTCAAATTGAACCTTCATCTATTGAACCTATACTTCTAATCACTACTACCATCACACAACCGGCACTAGTTGCTTCTATTGAACCTCGTAGACTTATCTTGATACACCTCATACCTCACCACGTCCACTCTTGAAATCATTGGAGGATTTGCCTCCAAGATCAACTAATCTACCACCACTACCAACATTTGCCTTCATTGAACGAATGACTAGATAACAACCTTCATTACCTGACAATATGTATATTGACACATCCTTGCCTCCTCCACCAACACACACGCCTCCACCAACATCAATTGTGCATCCACAACCATCACATTTTCCTCCATCAACATCACACTTGCCTCCACCAAACTTACCTCCACCAAAGATAGTTTTCCTTCTTGATCAATCTATGTAGATTGAGGATCCATCACCATAACCCCCAAGACATGGAGACTTTTGCAACCATTGTCAATACGCTCAAACCTTGGTTCATGATCTATGTGATGAAATGTGTTTCATGTTCAATCACATTTCTGATCATTTAGATGACATCAACAAACCAAATCACCATTAAGAACATTGGAAGAAGTTCAAGCACAAATGGTCACCCTTGTCGTTAATCCTCTTGTTCTAGTTTAGCTTTAGTTTTTATTTTAGCATAACTTAAACATTAGGTCATGTTCTTAGTTTTATCGATTGGTTGTTGTGTACCATTTGTTTATTACATGGCTATATTTGTTTATGCTATCATTTGCTTTGAGTATATTGGTATGATTGTTACTATTTTTATGGCTTTCTAAAAATAATGCCTTTATATTTTTTATTACTTGCTGCTAATTCAAACAGGTAGCCAGATCCTTTGAATTACAAAGGGAGGATCCATTTTGAAAGGGATTCGGCGGAACCGGGCACTCAGAATCATTTCTGAGAAATTTTGAGCTTGTCTTCTGTATAATATCATATCATATGTTTTTCATTCTAACCCATTGTTTTGTAGATTTTAAAAAATTACTTGAAATATTTGACGCCCTCACTAAGGGGGAGCATTCGTCAAGGGAGAGCATTGCAATTACCATACGTCACTTAAACTTTCTTTTCAATCCAAATTACCTTTTCATGTAAGTTAGTTTCCTTTCGACACTCTTTTTTTTTCGACAAAAAGGGGAGAAAAGAGTAAAAACTTCAAACTTAAAATTTATAAATTTTATTTTTTACTTAAAATAATTTTATGTTTTGTCATTAACAAAAAAAGGAGATTGTTAATACAAATAAGTCATAAAAACGTTTATTAAATTTTACGATCTCTCTATGTTTTGGTGATAACGATCGTACAATCATTTTAACGAGAAAAATAAAATACATCTAGTATAATAGTTTACATATAGTTAAAATCAGTTTTTATAAAACACTTAGAAGTAACACTTGTTACTTTTTTTGTTTAAACTAGAATATATAAATGTTTTAAGTAAATATACTAATTACATCATGCATGACATAAAATGAGTATTTATAACCTGCTTGGTTTAAAAATGCGCGCATCATTGTACAAATTGCACGCATCATTGCATTGCATTTGAAATTTCGCATTATGATGCCTAATGCAAGGTCATCCTATAATGCGTTCGCATTAAACCGCAATTTACCGCATTTGTGTAATGCTAGCAACGGTCGCAATTGTCGCAATCTAGAATTTAGGTCATTTTTGTCAAAAATAAACCATATAAAAGTGATGCAAATATTTAAATGTGATTTTAAAGATAGAGCTTGTTAAAAGACGCACAAAATAACAAACATATAGTATCTTGCATTTTGCTAAGTGTTTTACCTCAAGCTTTGCTTTCGACTTATTTATTTTACTAATGAATTATTGGCCTAATTTCAATATGCTAGTAACTTATATCGTATGTTTTGTTGCATTTACTTGGTCCTTGGTAGAATATATTATGCATAAATAATTTTCGTACATTTTAAAATACTAAACGCAATGCGTCCAAATTGCGCTCGCATTCGCATCACGCATCACGCAATGGATTTTGGGACCTTTAGCGCATTGGATCGCAAAACGCATTTTTAAACCAAGATAACCTGAAACCCAATACCCATGACCCAAGAACCAGTACCCATGACCCAAGAACCAATACCCATGACCCAAAACCCGGAATTGTAACCCAAAATCCGGACTGGTTGATCCAGTCTGCCGGATACCTTAGGTAAAGCCAGCCGGATCCCTTTTGTAAGGGATCCGACGGGTCAAAGTGAATTTTGCCTATAAATAGCAAGTCATTTCTTCATCATTCTCCACCCCTTTCTTTCATAACTCTTCCTATATTCTTATATCTCTTTAACCTCAGATCTACGATTATTCTTGTAGTTTTTCTTTTAGTGATTTTCAAATTTCTTCGTAAAAGGCGAGATCACGACTTTAGCATACAAGACTTGCAAACTTCAAGAGAAATGTTGCTAGCCATCTTCATCATTACAAGATCACTGAATTGATACTTGTGTTTCATACATCACATTGTACCATGAACTTGTAGTGTAAGTTTGTGTTGTTGGATTGGTTCTCCCATTGTAAAATAACCCAGTGTTTTGCTTAGTACCGGATAAATCGTAAGCGACGTTAGGGAAGGTTCTTACTTCAACAAGAACTCGGTATCTTGCTTTGTACCGGATAAAGTGTAAGCGACGATATTAAGGCTTCTCCGCCAGATAAAGAGCTAGTGGATCTAGTGTTTACGGACTCTCAAGTTGAGAACTCGGAGAGTGGAGTAAGGCAAAGAAGGTGACCTTGTAGCCGAACCGCTATAGATACTTTGAAGTATAATCACAATTCACTACCCGATCCGTAATTTGGTCAAATGTTTATGGCACGAGGTTTGGTGAATGAAAGCTTATGGTCTAACAAGTTGTTTTTTACCTTTTAGGATTGTGTCATGTGTGTTAGTAGCAAGAAAGCATGTAAACTGAATGATGTCGAGCCATATAGAAAAACTTCCAATTAAACTATTTTGTTGTATCATTACGGCATTATGTTTAATTTGAATTAATATTTTAAGTTTTGAACTAATTAAGCTGTGATGTGATAAGAGTATTCCGTTTAATTAATATTCTATTTAATTTCATTTACATGAAAAGATAAATCGCAAAATACACCGATATTAGATATTAGGGTGGCGACGGTGGTAGCGGTGGCGATGGTGGTGACGGGGTGGCGGTGGTGGTGAAGAGGTTAAAAAAGATATATGTTTGTGTTAGATTATGGACATTATTTTAGTACTCGTATGTTAGGATCGAACTCGAGATCACGGGATTGCACACTTTACGTATGAGAGTTAAAGTTTAATAATTAAATGTAAAAGTTTATATTTAATTATTTATTACACAAATATATAATGATTATTTAGTATTTAAGATAAATGACTAATGATCATTAGACGAATAAAAGGAAAGTAATGTGTATGATTTATTGGAAGGTCAAGAAAGTTCTAGAAGGAGTTCCACCTCCTTTGTAACTTGAGCTCCAAGTAAACTATACTATATAAACAAGGTTAGGGATTCATTGTTTGTATCTCTTGTGCACACACACAAAACCTAAACTTGTTTTGCTCTCCTTCTTTTCTAGTAATCGATCAAACAAACACCCTTAAAGGGTTGATCGATTTTCTTTATTAAACTAAAGGTTTTGGTTTAATTTTGTGTTATAAAACTAGCATTACTTTAACTTGTTTTAGTATGTGTGTAAAAGAACGTGATTCAAACATATTTTTGTTTGATTCTTGGATTGAATTACAAAAGACGTAGGGGTAATTCTTATAATCCACATAAACCCTAATTAGGGTTCATAAGTTGAAGATTGCAATTGATTCTTGTTCGGGCTAGAATCACAAAGGTATGTTTACTATTTATTATTGATTAATTAATTACATGTTATATGATCTTGTTATAATTGCTTCCGCTATGCTCACTTGATGTGTTTGGTTTATTTTATATGAATGTCATGATATCATAATTCCAACAGTGGCATCTAGAGCCGTTATAATGTGTAATTAATTATCGAAACGCATAAAAATTGGATCTTGATTCGTTTAGTTACATGTTTTTAGGATTTGTTAGATTACTAACCCTAATTTTATTTTTGGGTCAATTTGACCCTTAAGGGTTTTAGGGTTTATGGTTTTTGATTTTTTAATATGATTAGAAACCCTAGAATGTCATGTAATTTGTTATGCGTTTTAGTAAACGATCTTGGTGCAATATGTTAATTGTTAAGCTAAATCCATGAAAAAGTGCATATTTGCATGGATTTTATATTGTGTGATTATTTAAATGGTTTAAATTGTATATATGAATTAATGGTTAAGTTATATCAAAACATGTAAATTTATAATAGATGTCGAATTGGGAAAGACTCCAATATTAAGTAATCAATTATGTGTTATGTGATATTTTTTAATTTTGGCTTACGCAATCGATTTATCGATGCATGTGGCTCTTTTTTCTAGAAGAAGAAAGCCTTAATTGAATAAATACGTTATACACCTAGATTTGATTATTAATAGGACTATTGAATAAAATTTGCATGTGGCTACATGTTTTATACATATTTAATTGTTCTGTTATGTATATGTTTATTTAGTTGTTTTATTTTTTATTTTATATTACTTGTTTTTGTTTATTATTATGTTAGACATGTTTATAAATGAAAAGGGTAATTTTTTGAATAGAAAAATAATACGGACTAAATAAATAGCGAAATTGTTTTGGTTTTAAGAGTAAATTTCAAATGATTGGTTGATTGATGTTTTTGTACATAGTGTGCGAAAGGCGGACCGAAGGTTGCCATCCAATGTACTTGTAGAGAGGGGTTTTTAAAGCTCATGCACCTACCGGTTCTCTACAACTGCTTGGTTGCCGACTCTAGACTTACCTATATCACTATATTACGTACATTGTCATCTTAAGGATGAATTCACCACAATTCCACAATGATTATCCGAAACACTAAGTCTTAGGGCTTATGCAAAAGTACGATATAGTGGACGATAATTGTTGGTAATTCTTTAATTGGTGAACCCGATACCTCAATCAAAACTTTGTTATTTTACTCTTAGCAAATTGGTAATAAAAATATTTTGAAAAACCAATGTTATGAAGTTGTATGCATGCTTCTTCATACATTATTTTGATTACACGTCAAAATTTAATACCCTTATAAAATTAAGTCGAATGCCATCTAATTAAGAACACTTGAAGTTTTAATTTACGTCATGTGAGAACTTGGCGAGATTGCAATGGAGAGGTAAATTTCATAAATTCATTGCTAGCAGATCAACTGATGTGATGGATTTGTGAGTTTGCAGTTTTTAAGTTAGACGACTTAAATTGAGTAGGAAGTGAGATCTTGGACTCAAGACATTAAGATGGGGATCAAACATGCTTACATTACAAATGTTTTGTGAAAGTAAATCCCATAATAATCTAGGAATTGCAATATGATATTGGCAATTATTGTTCGACAATTACCTTGTTGAATACTATCATTACTAGCAGATCAACTGATGTAATGGTACTATGTCAATTAGGATCCTAGCTTTAAGAAAATACTATGGTTTATATGAATATTTACCAATGGGTATTTTATTTTCTTAGAGATCTAATTATCGAAAATACTGAAATTGAATTTTGTAATTCATTTTAATGTATTAATGCAACGTTCAAACCGTAAACGCACTTTGGGCTTTGGTAAATTGATCTCGTTCTGTTTTCAAACAAATGTTTGATTAAGAATAATTTACTTAAAAGACAAATGAAGTCTCCTTTTTATGAAAGAAGAGTGAGACACAATCCTATTCCTTTTCATGAATGAGAAAGGATAATAGGAATATTAGATATGTCTAAATTCTAATATAACTCATAGCAAATTTTTTAATAGTTAAGAAAATTGCGAATATTTTTCATAGGGATTTTATCATCCTCATTTGGTGATCAAATTCTTAGTAACAAATATGATATTTGGTTAACAGAAAATTATGTATGACATTTTATGAGTTATTATAATTAGAAGCTAGACTAATTACTGCAAAATGTTTAAAGACAAACTAGTTGTTTTGACTATTTTAAAGGTGCTACATACATTGTAGGATGGTAGACCTGTTAAGGAAGAAATTGCATGCCCAATTTTCAAGTTAATAGCATTTGATGGATAGTCCATCATTTATGTAGTAGAATACACCCTTTAGTGCATAAGTAATTGTTACGCATGGACATTTAAAGGTGTAGGAAAGTTAAAGACATAATATTTGTTTTCACTGGATATGAAGAATTTTCAATGTTGTCAAATTCAGTAGGAGTATTGTGTACTTATCACTGAATAAAGAATTATTGTAATGATCTTTAATTCAGTGGGAGTTACGAGCTTTGACATCTTGGTAGCTAAAGATAATTACTTTCCAAGTGTAAACACTCATACTTTTAAGGATAGTCTTGTACGTTTCCTTACTAGACATTGTTGTTCTACATCTACTTGTTATGCTAAAATCTATGACACAATCATATTGATCACATAAACAAATGCATGGCGTGTTGTTTATCAACTATATGAGGTTGTTCCATGCACAAGTGGGAGAAATGTTATCTTTAATGTGTGCAAGAAACAACTCATAAAGATATGATTTAATGGATTCTTTTGACTACAAGGTAAGAGAATAATGTTCTAATATTAATTCTAGAAACACTTGGTGTTACAATTTATGTTATGTGAGAGCTTAGCTAGATTGCAACAACCAGGTGAATTTCATATTTCATTACTAGCAGATCAACTAATGTAATTGAACTATGAGAATTTGCAGTTTCTAAATTAGAATAATGTTCTGATATGAATTATACTAGGCTAATTCAAGAAACACTTGGTGTTACAATTTATGTTATGTGAGAGCTTAGCTAGATTGCAACGACAAGGTGAATTTCATATTTCATTACCAGCAGATCAACTGATGTAATTGAACTATGAGAATTTGCAGTTTCTAAATTAGATACCTATTAGAACATGTGTCAATATGATATCAAGACTACTTTAATTTATAGATTTTTGAATTCATGGAATGACATAAATTAATTAAGTAATCTAATGCTACTTCAATCTGAATATTTATGTGTTCTTGGAATGACATAAATAAATGAAGAAATAATGTTATTTACATTATTGTGAAGTAATAAATTAACTTGAAATTACTATTGAAACCAAAAGATGGTGTTCATAATTACTTTAGTTAAACATGTTTATGTTTCATTGTAAAGATATAAACATAAAGTCTTTTAATTGTTACAAGACTTATAATAAAGTAAGACGTTATCTTGTTGTGTTTTTAATTAAGACATATACAGGAAGTTATTAAATTGTTAAATGACTTATAACGTATAGTGGGATTATAACAGTTTATGTTTTCTTGTAAAGACATGGACATGAAGTGACTTTGTAAAAAGTACTTGTGTTATAAAGCATGTAATTGGCTTGAATATTATTATACTATTAAAATGAATTAGTTGGTAAATAGACAAGTCAAAAAGAATATGGTTATCTTTAATATTGTTAGATTGTCTTACAATATTAATACTAATGAAATATCAAATGTTTATGGTATGTTCAGTTAGGAAAATCAAACTCTTGTTATATTGTTTGATTAAAGATAACTATGACTTCTTTTCTTCCAAAAGTTATCAAGGTTAGAATGTTGAGTATGACTTGGACATATTTAATAAAACTCCAACATAGAAGATTAATAAGAAATTATCATATGATGGAATGTGATGAATGTGATGAATCACATTAAGTCTTAAATTGAAGTTCTAAATTTGTTTAACTGCTTATGAAGAGGTTATTAACAAAGTTAAGTCAGGAACTATCAATAAGTATTTGTAATATCCCAAAAGAGAACATTGTATTGTTTCTTTATTTGCTAAGTATTTAAAGATAGTCTTTAAATTACTAAAAGCAAGTGGGAGTTTTGATCTTTAAAAGATAAAATTATAAGATACATAATCTTCTAAAATACACTAGTAAATATCATGATTAAAGTTTGACATTTAAATGTTAAATGGTAAATCTCAAAATGATGGAATTATTATTCATAGAATAGTAATATATCTCAGATATTTGATTAATATGCTGAGGACTATGATTTACAGGATTATTATAAACCTGATAATCATTATGATACATTACCAAATATGAAATTGGGTAAAGTATACATGATATGAATGATTAAGATGCTGTCCATAAAGATAATCAATTTTAGAAACTTGTTTTATCTTAATAGTTAGACTAGAAAATGAAGATGAGTTTCTTTAAAGATTAGGTAACCCTTGTGGTTTAAATCTTTGTATAGAAATCATATGGACAATATTGTGCACGTATTTAATGCATGTCTTATGACAAGATTATTAATCACACTTAAGCAATTAACTGTGATTGAATATTCTTTTCTAAACACATTAAATATATAAAGATTATGATTGTCATATTTATGAAATTGACAAAAGAATATCAAAACTCTTTCTTGAGTGATTAGTTGAGCGAAGACGATAAGTAATCAAAAGGAGTTTATGAATTCAAATAAATCTCTGGAAGTGTACAAAGTGCAATAATCCATGGATGGATAAATGCATGCATCTAGAAGATTACTCTTATGTTTAATTATTAAATTCATATTTTGATTTATAATTGAAATAAGATAATTTCTAAGTATTCCTAAAAGCTAGTGAGAGTATTATGTTTACTTTCTTAAATCATATATGTTGTAGAACATATGAAAAGTAATATTCCATATAAGTAAATGTTAAGTCTTAGAATGGAATAAAATTTTACTTGTAAGATTTAGGAAATAAGACATATAACCTTGGAATGAATGTTTATTGTTGAAACATGTGCGGTAAATAAATCTAATATAACATGATATATTATTTAGAAAGTCTAAATGGATATGTACAACATGAATAAAATTTAAGTATGACTCAAAGATTTTTCATGAACATCATTTTTGTTGTATCATGCTTGATTTCAAGATGATTTGGAAATATTAATATCTAATTAAAAGTTATTAGATAACTTGTGTAATATTCTAAAAGAATATGTTTGATTATAGAATCACATCCTAAATCTGGAATAGCTTCCAAATTCTATAGATAAACAATTTTTCAATTGTTGTGAAAATTGTCATAGCCAACAAACTTGAAAGTTTGAAGGGCATCAAACATTACACAATAGATATTAATGTTTACGAAAAGTTTTAATAATATATTGTTGTTGCATACAATGATGTTATTGAAATTAAGATGACACTCAATACTAGGTATGGTAAGGATTTCGTTCTTTGCTATATGTACTAGTTGTGCTTACTAAAAGCATAAGTTGCATTATACATTAAGAGAATAAGAATACTTTAAACTTTAAAATGTTTGGAAGTTTAATTATCATAAATTGGTGGTTAAGGATGTCTAACATTTTTATGATATATGGCATTATCAAAATAGTTGACTATGCACATATAAGAATTTCAATAGTTGAATTCTTGAAATAAGTATTCTTAAAATTCCGATAGATCAAAGTTGGATGATTTATGTCTTGTCAACAAGAATGAATGTCATTGCTTGAGGCATAATTCATCAACAAGAGTTATCATGCATTGATCTATTTAGTATTTGGATAAGGGATGTTAAACAATTATTATGATAAATTGAAATACATGGTATGTTTAATTTATAATATATATTGTATCCTGTTTTTTACATGTTTAATCCATGAATAAATGTTATTCTAAATTATCCGTTGTCAGTTAATAATATGGGAATATTATTAAATCAAGACAAATCTGAAGGTTGGTATAATATACTTAAAGTATATTGATGCGTAGACATGCCATTTCAGATGATATTCAATGATACCGAATATAGGACTTATCCCAACTACATGATGTTACTTTATGGATCTTGTCATTAAGTAAATCATGAGAAGTTATCCTCAGACTTGAGATGCAAGATAATTGTCATGAATGTAGTACATTTTTGTGGAACAACTTAACGCTATACGTAACTGGTAGTCATAAGGGTTGTTTTCGGAAGTGTTACAAAGTTTGTGGGTTTTGCTTGTAGTCAAGATAGAATTTGTTCCTTCAAATTTATTTTTGGAGTTTAATACTGCTGGGCCCCTCGTAGGGTTGTCAAGATGTTTGCATGGCCGTGCCCAATATCTTCCCTGAATATGTTCAGAAGATTTGGTAATCTTGATCAATCACAAACAACGAGAAACAGAATGGTTAATTAAGGAATGACTTTAATTCATATCCTTATTAACATGGTATTAGAAACAAAAGGATAATAATAATGAGAAATCATTAAAAGGTTTTTCCAGGAGCCTTACTCGAGATTGTACTAGAGGCATCGAAGTGTTGCTAGACGCTAACCGATGTGATTACACTATTAAAATATGTCCAAGTGGGAGCTGTTAGATTATGGACATAATTTTATTAGTCGTATGTTAGGATCGAGCTCGAGATCACGGGATTGCACACTTTACGTATGAGAGTTAAAGTTTAATAATTAAATGTAAAAGTTTATATTTAATTATTTATTACACAAATATATAATGATTATTTAGTATTTAAGATAAATGACTAATGATCATTAGACGAATAAAAGGAAAGTAATGTGTATGATTTATTGGAAGGTCAAGAAAGTTCTAGAAGGAGTTCCACCTCCTTTGTAACTTGAGCTCCAAGTAAACTATACTATATAAACAAGGTTAGGGATTCATTGTTTGTATCTCTTGTGCACACACACAAAACCTAAACTTGTTTTGCTCTCCTTCTTTTCTAGTAATCGATCAAACAAACACCCTTAAAGGGTTGATCGATTTTCTTTATTAAACAAAAGGTTTTGGTTTAATTTTGTGTTATAAAACTAGCATTACTTTAACTTGTTTTAGTACGTGTGTATAAGAACGTGATTCAAACATATTTTTTTTTTGATTCTTGGATTGAATTACAAAAGAGGTAAGGGATAATTCTTATAATCCACATAAACCCTAATTAGGGTTCATAAGTTGAAGATTGCAATTGATTCTTGTTCGGGCTAGAATCACAAATGTATGTTTACTATTTATTATTAATTAATTAATTACATGTTATATGATCTTGTTATAATTGCTTCCGCTATGCTCACTTGATGTGTTTGGTTTATTTTATATGAATGTCATGATATCATAATTCCAACAGTTTGTGTTAATGTGTGAAAGTAGACGTGTGTGTTTTTAATGTGTGTTATTAGGGTGTTTGGACAAGAAAACTTAAAAGAACAAAATTGCCAATACATTTAATGATGTTTTTAATGAGTGTTAGGATTTTAAACTGTGAAAGAGGGAAAAACGTGATGCTAGAGACTATTGGTGCATAATCTCAGATCTGAGAATTATATCTGCAATCCACACAGACCTTGAGGATCAACAGTGTAGTTTACCTGATATATAGACATTCAAGGTTTCAAAATATACAAGTTATTAGATCAGAAGTTTATTACTCCGTATTGATTAATTGCTTAACTTTTACGCGTTTTGCGAGTCATATACTTAATATATAATTAAAAATGTTTTATCTAACTAAACAATTATGCATATCAGTAGAATCAAATCGGTGACGCACATGCCAAATTATCATAGATCCCTTGGTTACCAAGAAAGGTGTTCTTGGATCAGGAACTTAATTAAATAATAGGTTTTATCAGTGATAAAGATTATCCCCATGATCATGCAAAGTGTTTATTTATTACCAATAAACTTACTGTTACAACTGTCATTGCATGTGTAATAATCATTGAACCATGGATTGGCTTTTCTAAAATGTTAAATTATTTCTCTAATCCTCTCTTCTCCCTGCATCATCATGAAGTTGCAACGCGTAGAAATATGGATAAAGGTTTTCTGAATATCATTTTGGTAAAAATGTAATGTAATGTTTGATCAAATAGTAGAAATTTGATACCATATCAAAGAATTGAAGACACATCATTATAACAAAAATATTTTCGCACACGGTTTTTTCTTTCACGTTTTCAGATATTGTCTAAAATAATAAACTTTTTTCATAAATGTATACAAGTGAGTTACGTTTATAAGTGTGATTAATAAAGTAAATGAGTAAAATATGCTTGAAAATGTATTATACTTATATCTTTTTGTTATCGTGTATATCATTTTTTTTTTGGTATACTGAACTTTCAAATTTCAATTATTGTGTGTATTTTGTGGCCATTTTACCCTTACTTTTTTCAAATTTTGAAATGTAAAATGGTTATTTTACATGACTAAATAATCAATAAATACACACAATAATCGAAATTTGAAAGTTCAATACACACAATAATAAAAAATATAGTTCAGTACATAAGATAAAAAAAATGACAAGTATAATACATTTTCAAGTAATTAACCCAAATATTAAAACTTAAAAATGCTTAAAAATGGTAAAGTGAATTACCTAAATTACTCCATAGTACCTCTTAAATAATACAGTAATCCTTAATCTTTAGTCACATTAAATGTATATTCGAGATTTGTTCATACATGTAACTAAAAACTACGGAGTAATACACTTCATAATATATTATGGGTTTTGTTAATCATTACCCACTGGACAAAGGATTAAGCGCATTTAATGAAGACAAAATTTCATTTCAAATCAAAAAATGCATTTAATGAACATTTATTCATCTCTAAAATTACCGTAATTGATCATCATTTTAATATTAATTAACTCCAACATTCCTTATACACATAGCTAAACGAATGCATTCCTTACATCTAAAAAAACAAAAAAAGTTCAAAATTCAATGCTCATTCACATGAATAGTTTACATAATGGGATAAATATGGTAATAGATCGTTGATTTTTTTACTAGTCACTTTGTAGACCTTCAAATTTCATTTTTCAAAATTAGATCAGGACAACTTCAAGAATGAGCAACTCAATATGAACGCGACACGTGTTCTTAGAATTTTTGAGTCAAGTACAACAAGTGTAAGTGTGTGTAAGGTATGTGTAAGTTATTTCGTATAGGGCAACTTGTACTTATCGGGCAACCGTATTTGGGCAACTATACATTTTTTGTCTTTTAGCAAAAAGTGAAATTAAAAATAATAATATAGTACATTTGGTAACTTATACTTTGGGGCAACTTTTAGAATTTATTTTTAGGCAACTTAATTGGGTAAATATGCATAACTAGACACACACACACACACAACCCATTCCTCTACCACCACCTCTACCAACTCTCCCACCTCTCCCACCATCAAATTACATCAGTACATTCATTCTCTCCATCTTCTAAATAAAACCCTAACTGTTACTATTAAAAATTAAAGAACCCCTAACGTTTCACAAACTCTTCTATATGGCTAAAGGCAATGATTTGTATATAGTGAAAATTAGTATCAGGTCATCGGTTAGGTTGTTGCAAGATATTAAAGGGAAGTTGAAGTCCAATCCAAAGCGTGACTTGTTGTTTAGAAGTACTGTTTTTGGTCCTTGGTTGGATATTCCGTATGCGTCAAATGATAGCCATTTGATGAATTATGTTTTGCAAAATCAGGTCACTATGTCTAATATTTCTCCTTATTGCCCAATTATATACCACATTGGGGATCATTATCTACAGTTTGGCCGGAAAGAATTTTGTTTAATGTCAAAACCAAAGCTAGTAAAGATCGTCCTCCTTTTTGTGATCGTGTGTTTCCAGAGAAGAAAACAATGGCTGTGAATACTGTAAAGGGCATCGATATTCTGAAGCTTCTTAAAGATGATAGGTGGTCAACAATAAGTGATGACGATGCTGTCAGAGTCTATCTCTTAATTACATGTGAGTTAGTGTTTGTGGGTCGTGAAGATAGAAATGTTTATGGTTATCTGACAGCTATGGAAGGATTGTCTTAATGTGTTGTAAAGTTGCAATCGCAAATATGTATTAGCAGTTCGGTCACGGAAAAAAGCAAGTCGTGGGGTCCTCTTTGGCAACTGATACCGAATATCTTTTTTGCTCAACCCCAGGCCATCTCCTCCGAGCACAACAACCGATAACCTGTACATTTCAAGGTTCGTAAAGGCAAGCCTCTGGCCAGATTCAATACTACTAGTCTCAATAAAATCATCCCACCCATCTCCGCTGAACGAGTTCATTCTGACAACCCGATCCGCGTAAGGTTTAACCCTCTCGTTCTTAACATAGAATACCATATCAGTAGCATATATTAGTTTGTAGCTTGGTTGCCACATATCTTGAATAAAATCTCCAGCCAGTAACTACACGTACAAACATAATATGTAATTTCTTATGTTGTTAAATATAATGGAACTCATATATTTTGCCATAAAATACAAAATAGAGTTTATAACTCCATAAAACAAATCTTTTTACCGTTTGCCTACTGGGATCGTAGGTTGTTAAACATCGTATCATCCTTGGCCCTATCGTACACCTGTCGTACCCAGCACACTCAGAACCATCCTTTGCATACACTGTAACATAGTATTCATCTTGTCCCTGCTTGATAAAATGAATGTCTGCTGTTTGATTAGGGACATTTGCAGAAACAAATGCCGGCCACTCTAAGTCCCACAGAACCCATCGGCCATCTTTGGGTGACAGCACTATCTTGTAACGCAACCTGTCGTTGCCTGTCAAGTACATGAAATCATTTTCGGACTTGAAATAGTCTTCAAAATACTCAGGAAGAGCCTGTTCCAACATTTAGTAACAAAATTTAGTTTCATCCTCTGTTGTTCAAACTGACGTTTACCAACTAAAAGATTAATATAGGGAAAGTGTTTAACGTTGCTTAACTAGCATTACATGTTCACATAGAAAGGTGTCGTGCACGTATGGTAAAACAAACTGTTGTGCCATACTGTAGAACCGGTTTGTTGTGGCTTAAGCGTTTTCGTATGTCCGATAGTTTTAACAGGTTCCTATATGTATATATAAAACACGGTACATTAGTCATGTACGTAAAACTAAAAGAATCAAAGGTGGATGTTTTATTACTTACCACTGTTTCCATTACTGGTACGTTTTCCAAAGTTTCAATGGCCATTGGAGTGGTCACCTGCAATATAAATTAAGAAATACAATGGTGTTATCATTAGAAAATAAAATTGTTAACAACATAAAAAGTGGCTTACATCTGAGTCTAATGCCAGTTTCTTTCTGCAAAAAAAATATGGGAAATTTAAGAAACTAAGGCACCAATAGCGCTGCATAATATAAGATCTGCCAACAATGAAACCGTAAAAATATACATTGGTTGGCTTGGGTGACTGAGATGGAGCATACCCACGCCTCGAAAATGAAGTGTGCCAGAAAATCCATCTGAGGGAATTTTTACCAGGCATCCCATGTATCATCCTCACCTGTGAAAATAGCATGTAGCCCCTGCAAGAAACAAGTAACGTGAGTAATGCTAACATAAAAGACGACAACATTAGATGCCCCAAAGATAAGTTTAGCCTCAAAAACAAACATACGGGTTGCATATCGAATTGAGCAACAAATAATATACAATTGGTTGCAATTTTATGCAGTGCCAAACGTGGAAAGAATAAATGTCAAACACATTACCAAGCAAGCAAATCACTAACATTTGGTACAAATGAAACAGTTTGACAAAAAGCAACCATATTTGAGTTAATTTCCTATATAACAGATGTTATGTTAATCTTTTGATAGATAACTTACGCAACTGCAATAAGCAAACTCCAACTGTTCAGCAACATCCTCCCGGAGTGGAAACCAATCAAGACTCCCTTTACGAGCAAAAAAGTGGCCTCTTAGAACACGTCGATTGTCTCCATTCCAATAAACAGGAAAACTATTTCATCTTAATAAGTCTACCTGCAACGATTACCACCACACGAATTTATAATCAAAAACATGTTTTAGGCTAGTTTAATCCACGAAAATCAATGTAAATCATTTTATATTCGATTACACATTTAAGAAAATATAAATTAAATATGTGTTTGAGCATACCCATGTACAGAGTAGAATAAGTGAGATGAGGGTGATGGTGGCTCGACTGTGATGCTGGTGGTTATCTCGAACCAGACAACCGAAGAAAACAAAGTCTCCCATACAGTTCCCTTGTCTTGATGACGGTGATGGCGTGGAGGAGCGATGGTTGGTGGAACCATGGCGAGATAAGGCGGTGAAGTGTGGTGGTGGTGTGAGTCGATTCTAGAGAGAAGGAGAAGAGATGAATAGATAGAAGATAGATCTAACTAAGCTAGTAGTCTTAATGTTTTGATTTTGGGTGAAAAAGGGGTGCCATATGAGTGGAGCGGGAGATTGAAATTTTGGGGAAAATTAAGGGGCGGGATGTTGAGCGCTATACTAAAAATTTGGAGATTGAAAGCCTATCAAATGAGCTCAAAATGTTTAATGAGTTAAGCTCAACCTTATATAAGTTTGACTCGAGTTATTGTTGAGTTCTCGAGCTTTTAAGTGATATAAAATATGTGTTTTTTTAAATATGTAAGTTTACTAAGTGTAAATACTTATTTATGAATGTATCAAGCTTTTCGAGCTGAAGTCGAACCAAATTCAATTCTTAGGTTATATTTAAAATTTAATTTTTGTAATAAAACACATCTTTACAAATAAATCGAGATTTTCGAGTCAAGCTCAATCCGAGTTTAAACTTTCTCGATCCCGGATAACATATGATCGGGAAGGTCCCTGGATACTTGCTTCTTGGTGTCTGTGACAAATGGTATACACCTACCAAGCCGGTGCAACCCATGCATGACCAGTGATAATGGCTAATTCACATGGGTCATGTGCATTAATTAGGTTATCACTGGTCACATTCATTAATTAATGGGTATTTGACATCGATCTAGGGATGAGCATTTTGACCCGAATCCCGGAACCGTACCGGTACCGTACTGAAACGGTACCGTTCCCGATATACGGTACGGTACTAGGACTACAAAATAAGGTGAAAAAAAAATCGGGACCACTAATTCGGTACGGGACCGGTACCAAATCGGGAAATTCCTGAATAAAAATGGGAAAAACCTGATTTCCCGGTACCGGTATCCGAATCCCGTCCGGTACGGTACCGGTACCCCCCTTTCATGCTCGGGGAAAAAACGGTACCACCAATTCGGTACGGGTTTGGTACCATTCTGGTACCGTGCCCATCCCTACATCGATCATATAGGTCATATGCATTGGGTGGATAGTTGCTTAGAGTGTCATGTTACGACACATCCATGACTATTGACAATTGGTAATTAACGTGCATGGGTCATGGGTCATGTGCATTGGGTTAGAGTGGCTTTTAGTGTAATGGAAACCATGCATTACCGGTGATAATGGCTAATTCACATGTGTCATGGGTCATGTGCATTAGGTTATCACTGGTCACATTCATTAATTAATGGGTATTTGACATCGATCATATGGGTCATATGCATTAGGTGAATAGTTGCTTAGAGTGTCATGTTACGACACATCCATGACTGTTGACAATTGGTAATTAACATGCATGGGTCCTGGGTCATGTGCATTGGGTTAGAGTGGCTTTTAGTGTAATGGACATGCATTACCGGTGATAATGGCTAATTCACATGGGTCATGGGTCATGTGCATTAGGTTATCACTTGTCACATTCATTAATTAATGGGTATTTGACATCGATCATATGGGTCATATGCATTAGGTGAATAGTTGCTTAGAGTGTCATGTTACGACACATCCATGACTGTTGACAATTGGTAATTAACATGGGTCATGGGTCATGTGCATTGGGTTATAGTGGCTTTTAGTGTAATAGAAACCATGCATTACCGGTGATAATGGCTAATTCACATGGGTCATGGGTCATGTGCATTAGGTTATCACTGGTCACATTCATTAATTAATGGGTATTTGACATCGATCATATGGGTCATATGCATTGGGTGGATAGTTGCTTAGAGTGTCATGTTACGACACATCCATGACTGTTGACAATTGGTAATTAACATGGGTATGGGTCATATGTATTGGGTTGTAGTGGCTTATAGTGTCATGTTATCGACCAATACATTCATGGTGATCGACAATATAATGGGTAATTAACATGGGTCGTGGGTCATGTGCATTGGGTTGTAGTCGCTTATAGTGTAATGGAAACCATGCATGACCGGTGATAATGGCTAATTCACATGGTCGACTTTTTAAATACAAAATACACTAAAGGCCAGGTGCGCTTGGTTCAAACTTGGGAAAGGGAAAGGGAAAGTGTAAGCTAATGGTCAGGAAAGGGAAATGTAAAGAAGATCAATCCCCCCAATTTATTGGGTAATGATCCATTACCAACTATTGGGTAATGGGTTATTGCATTATGCTTTGCCAAGCATATTTTTTCGCTACCTTTCCCATTCTTCACCCCCTATAACCCCCTACCAAGCATTAGGGGTGTACAAAAAACCCGAAAAACTGACAAACCAAGCATTCGGTTTCGGTTTTTACTTTTAGATATCCGTGGTTAACCGAACCGAACCGTATATAATATAAATAAATTACCCGGCCCGCGATGGATAGTTAAAATCTTCCAACTAACCGAACCGAACCGCCCCATGAACACCCCTACCAAGAGTATCAAACACACTTCACTTTTAAACTTCTATAGTAATATATATATATATATATATATATATATATATATATAAACTTATCAAACACACTTCACACATTTCCATAATCATCTCTTTCTCTCTCACACTCACAGTTACAACCTACTCGGATCTAGGTTTTGATCCCAAATCTCAAAAAGCTGATAAGTTCACAAATGAATATAATCCAAATACCCCCTTAGAGCTATTTATTCTTAGGCTTAGGTTGATTATCTGATATAAGAATTGCGTTGCATTTGTGTTGATAGAATAAGGAAGAACATGCTGTGTTGTTTTTGTGAATAATTAGAGCAAAAGAGATATTAAGGTTTGCTTGGATTAGCTTATTTTATCTGAGGATTAGGTTGACTATCTGTTATAAGAATTATGTTGCATTTGTATTGAGAGAATAAGGAAGATAAGTGGCGGATGTGTGTGCGAATATTTAGGCTAAAACATCCAAGTATCAAAGATGGAAGAAGTATCAACGATGGGTGGACAGATGCCACTTTCAAGTATGAACATAAACTTGTTCTGGTGTTGTCCATCCATTATTGATTCATCTTTGCTCTTTGTCAAAATACAGAAATAATTATCAAGTATAATTTGTATTGATAGAATAAGGAAGAACATGTTGTGTTGTTTTTTGTGAATAATTAGAGCAAAAGAGATATTAAGGTTTGCTTGGATTAGCTTATTTTATCTTAGGATTAGGTTGAAGTACAATAAACATATCAAGAACTTAAAGAGTTTTTTCATGTATTTAGTTACAATGAAAATATTTTCATTGCATTGTTGATATAAATTTAATATGATTTCATTGATTCATGATTAGCTCTCTAATGTCGTAGGACCTACATAACTAATATGTATGTTCGTCACATTTAAGTGAGCAATATAAATGATAGTAAGAATTTGGTTGCTAAGAACTTAAAGCTCAATAATCAGGGCCCATCTATCTAACCATGTAGATGGGTTCCATCGCTTTAATAGGACCACATTTTATAACGATGTTTAATGGTTCTTTCAATAATCAAGATTAAACATCGTTAGAAAATGGGGTCCAATTAAAGCGATGGAACCCATCTACATCGTTAGATAGATCTGGCCTGACCATTGAGACGTCTTCAATGCGATAATGATATAGTGTATATTGTTCATGACAGGCCACACTCCTTAATTATCGTATTCAAGATTAGTGATGTTACTTAGACTCTATTCTTTACTCAACATTTGTAGATTGTTTGTATCACTCTGTTTGCTTTATATATATGTATGATGTATTTTTTATATAAGAATCATGTTGCATTTGTATTGAGAGAATAAGGAAAAAAAGTGATCATATGTGTGTGCGAATATTTAGGCTAAAACAGCCAAATATCAAAGATAGAAGAAGTATCAGCGATGGATGAAAAGCCACCACTTTCAAGTATGAACATAAACTTGTTCTGGTGTTTCATCCATTACTGATTCATCTTTGATCTTTGCCAAAATACAGAAAAAATTATCAAGTATATGTTCAACTTGCCAAAATACAGAAACAATTATCAAGTATTAGTTCCAAGAACAAAGGTTGTTTCAAACACACCCTGAATTGCAATATTATCTTTTATTTCATTTACACTATATTTTTTAAAATTTTAATATATTTTTTAATTTTTTTGCAGCAAATCCATGGTCAGACTACTTTCCAAAGGGATATTTGGATCAGATCAATCATGAAATTTTGCAGATTTCTTAAGGTCAATCATGTTCCATTGTGACTAGTCTTTGTTGGCGACTAATATGTATATAGTTCTGTCAAGAGTTATATATAAGCATTGATCCCTGGCAAACGCTCGTCCCAATGGATCATGGTTGGCCCGAAGATGTTGAAAAGGTTCAAGCCACCTGTGGGAAACATCAATCCTTTCCTGCATTAAACATAGGTAGTTTGGTTTTCCCATATCCCCTTTTTATACTCGTTTTCATGTGTATCTCAAATCACAAATCCTAGTTTATCAAATCTCTAAACAAAAACCTGCAGGAAGTATTCATAAACAATGTCTGCAAACAACAAGAGATCAGCACAATGGGTTGAGGGAGAAGGTTCAAGCAGGTCTGCTTCAAAAAATAAAGCGGCAAAAAGTGTAAAAAAATTTAAATTGGATGGAAATGCGTGGTACAATTGATGGGCTGCTGAAAGAAAGAAAGCAGGAAAAACACAATATATCAAACAACATGCTGAGGATGAAAAGGAATACAAAGCAACAAAAAAACCATCTCTCAAACAACATCCCAAGGCGTACAAGGCATTGGATGATGATGATTTGTCTGATGTGGAGTTTGATGGGTTGGATTACGAAGATGCACATGTGGTATTTGACCCGGAGAAATTTCCAAAATTAGATTAGTAGATTTTTAGAATGTGTAACTTTTATTTCCAGTATTTTGTAATTTTTCATTTCAAGTTTTAATGGAAAATGTTTAATCTTAATTCCAATACTTTTTTCATTGCTCAATTTTCTCATTACTTGTTGATATTAATATAATGATTCACCCTTTGCACTAAAAAAGATTCTGCTGCTAAGAATATGTTACTGCAGCTGGTTTTGTACATTATTTTGTAATTTTTCATTTCAAGTTTTAATGGAAAATGTTTAATCTTAATTCCCGTACTTTTGTCATTGCTCAATTTTCTCATTACTTGTTGATATTAATATAATGATTCACCCTTTGCACTAAAAAAAAAAAAAAAAAAAAAAAAAAAAAAAAAAAAAAAAAAATCTGCTGCTAAGAAAACTTTATTTCAGGTGGGTTTGTACTGCTAGAATGATGAGGCAAAAAATGAACCACTTTTAGGGGGTCATTTAAGCCCGGAATTGAATTTATTTGATCAAATATTGCCCTAAATCATTCCTTTTGTGATTTTAGGTACTTTGGGAGTGAATTCTGGAAAAGAAGGCATTTTGGACGTTTTTGGAGCACAAATGTGAAGAAAACGGCAAAGACTTAATTTTCCATTCTGAGAACAGTACCTGACGGCGTCAAGAAGAAAAACCTGATGGCGTTAAGAGTAAAATCCGTGACGACCCAGTGAAAACCTGAAGGCGTCACAACAAGGGCGTCAAGAGTATTTTTGGTGACGGCCTGCATAAGGGATACACATGACGGCGTCAAACCCAGATCTAGGCAGTCCGAGAAACTATTTGGCGGCGAGATGACGGCGTCAGAAATTTGTTCTTGACACCGTCACCTCAGAAAAACTATATATACTTTTATATTTTTCATTCATAAAAGAGGAACTTGTGTGGAAAATACTAGGGCCGAACTTTGTAAACCCTAGGTCGTATTTTACAGTATTTTCAAGGGTTTTCACCCCTTGAATCCTTTCATGTTCAATTAAGATAAGTCTTCTTTCAATTCAATCAATATGTCTATGTGTTGTTTGAATATATCTTATGCTTGTCTTGATTTCAACATGCTAGGCTAGATCTATCATGTGTTTGCTTAGATGTAATGAAACCTAGATGTTAATTATGTGTTGATTACTTGTTTATAGTTGTATTGGATGAATGATTTCAATGTTAGGCTTAAGAAAACTGGCAGATCTCCATTGTATAACATGCTTGAACGTCTTAGGAAACATGAACCGATGTGTACTAGGTTTTATTGGTTGTATTTAATGCATGAGCAAATTCTAATGATCCCATGTTAGGAGCTTCTTAGCCGGCTCGACATAGGAGTGAAGTAGGCGCTTATAGGATTGGGGAAGTAAGTACGCCACCCCATGAATGGTATTAAGGAATACAATCCGTCATCCACGCAACTGTAACAAGTAGTTAACATGTAAAAGATATCTAGGGAGTAGTGAAATCTAAGTAAACACAATTCTCCCATATATTGCTCACACCTTTAGTATAATTTAGTTTATTTTCATTTCTAGTATTTTATTTTGATTGCATCTTAGTAATTGGGTTAGTTGACTAGCAACTAATTCCGTCCAACTCCTTCAAACCCGAGATTTTTACTTGCTTTCATAAAACTAAAAAAATACAAAAAGAATCATCCCTCATCTCTAGACCTAGTCTTTAGGTTTTCTAATCCTAGCGACACTATTCCTAGCTGAACGATCAATCCCCCGGTACTTGTCATTATACTATACTACATCGATCAGGTACACTGCCTGGTGGAGGTTGTAAGCTTCTCGAGATCCCTCGAGAGGTAAAGCCTGGTGCAATCCCTACGCATATCAAGTTTTTGGCGTCGCAGCCCGGGGAATAGTTATTGTCTATGTTAGAATCCCTTTTTATTAGGTCTACTTGCTAGATTCCTTTCTAGTAAGATTTTATTTTTATTTTTAGGTTCTCTTTAGTCTATCTTATTTCTTCGTGTTTTTGTTCGTAACTCTTCACAATCCGACATCATGGGCGATGGTAATATATTTGAACCCGTCATCCCACCACAACAAGACTACCCACAAAACCCACCACTAGCTCACCAACCTCTTAGGCCCCGAACCCTAGGAGAGTATTCCTGACCTAGCCACCAAGGCTATCGAAACACTATTGAGCTCACCGGAGCCAATGTGTCTCCCTTGCGATCCGACACCATCCGGTTGGTGCAAAGCGGATGTGCATTCCATAGACTTCGTTCCGAAGATCCAAATCAACATCTTAAGTACTTCCTTAAAATTGTAGATTCTATAGACCTTGATGTTACAACTAGAGAGTCAACCCGATTACGCCTATTCCAATTCTCTCTACGTGATCAAGCTAGTCAATGGCTTGAGCGTTTACCCGCGGGATCCATCACCACATGGGATGATCTCACCACTCGTTTCCTTGCTCAATTTTTCCCACCAGGGAGAACTACCAAGCTTAGAAATTACATCTTGATGTTCCAACAACGTCAAAATGAAACTCTATATGAAGCATGGACTCGTTTCAAGGATTTACTCCAAAAAGTCCCTCATCATGGCATAGATCTTTGGCTCCAAGTCCAAATCTTCTATGACCATATCGATCTCTCCACAAGGCGAGCCATTGACCAATCGGCCGGTGGTAAGCTACATGATCTAAGTGCAGAAGAATCATGGGAACTCATAGAAGATCTTGCTCTCTATGACAATGAAAGTTGGAATGATCCCCGTGATTTGAACAAAACGGTCAAGGCAATATCTTTGCCTTCGAACAATTCTAGCACTCCCGATCGTAGGATCATGGAACTTGAGGACCCAGTCAAGTATCTCATGAAATCTTACGAAGCTCCTAAGCCTTCAAGCCAAGTGAACAAAATCACTTCTTCATGTGAATTATGTAGTGGTCCCCATGACACTCGTGATTGTGTGGAACTCCCCGGAATAGCTTTTGCGGACTACGCATCCTCGCATACTGACGAAGCGGGAGATAAGTGGTACACTTTCAAACCCGAGCCAAACCCGTATGGTGATTCCTAAAACCCCTCTTGGAAAAATCACCAAACCTTAGGTGGAAACAAAACCAAGCCAATTCTTCCAATCCGCCTAATCGTTACCAACCAAACGGTCCACCCTCAAACCGTACTTTCAACAACAATCCTTCTAACAACTATGGTAGTACCAACAATCTTGAAGGATTGATGTCTAAATTTATGGCATCTCAAGAAGCTCGCATATCTAAGTTTGAAGCCGATTTCAAACAAAAGCAAAGCGAGATGACCACAAAAATTGACACATTGTTGAAAGTCCTCAATGACCGAGAAATGGGAGCACTCCCAAGCGACACGGTCAAGAACCCGAAACTAAACGTTAATTCCATATCATCAGTTTCGTCACCTACTTCTTGTCCGCAATACTACTCGGTTAAATCAATGAGCACGTGTTTCAAACAAAACCAAATTCTTCAAAAGGACCAAGCAAATAAAACACCCGACATAAAACCGGTCAAAAGCATAGTTGAAACACCTCCTACGTAAGACCTTGACGATGAATTCAAGGAGCTTCACCTTGAACGCCCCGTCATTGATGTCTTAGCCCGTGCTCCCTACTATAGTGCCCTCCTAGAAAAGTATGAGAAGTTTAAACTAGGTAAAAATGGGACCGCCTTCGTTCAAAACAAGTTGCCTAAAAAGCTTGATGATCCGGGTATATTTGTTTTGCCTTGTAGGATAGGAAGATCCGAAGCTTTCGACACGCTAACCGATTTAGGGTCAAGCCTCAACTTGATTCCCTTATCCCTTTTCACCACTCTCAAGCTAGGAAAGTTAGAGGAGACGGAGGTATTGATTGGTCTAGCGGATGGGAGTATTGCCCACCCGGTTGGAATGATTAAGGATGTAGTTGTTCACGTAGGGAAGTTAACTATTTTAGCGGACTTTCACGTCCTAGACATGGTTAGTGACACTACATGCCCATTGTTGGTAGGAAGAGGATTTTTAGCAACCGCTAGTGCCATGATAGATTGTAAGGAGTCTAAGATAGTGGTAGGTGAGGGCGATACTTGGTCGGTATATGTTGTTAAGAAACATAGCTACGATTGTGAGGATGAACCGACACCACATTGGGTAGAGATGAATAGGATACCATCTAGATATGGACCTAGGATAGAAAGGAACTTTATAGGACCTCAACGCCCATTCTATCTAGAAAAAGAGTTCATCGATAAGACACATTCGGTGGAACAACTCATAGCTAGAGATGAAGAGCTAGATCCTTTTGAGGACCCCTTAGTCTTTAAGAAGATGATTGAGTTCTTAAGCATAATGCCTATCAATATAGAGATGAACAAGTGGAAAAGAGAGGGAGATAAGTGTAAATGGAGGTGGGACAAGCCACCTAAGGAAGGTGACGGATCATGGCATATGAAGATGACTTTGTATGATCCGGATGGAGAGAAGTTTGAAAGGTCATACCGTACTAAGAAAACTGATAGGAAGTTAAAACCTAAGTTTGATCCCAAAGATGTTCTCAATGAGGAACTCACTCGTATCACGTAGTAACCCATGACCTTGAGTCTAGCTACAAGATTCGTAAATAAAGAAAAGCGCTTCTTGGGAGGCAACCCATGTTTTGTGTGATTTTTATTTTGATTGTTTGTTATTTGCTTCCGTATGCATGCTTTATTTTTATTGTTGGTAGATCATGTTTCAAAACTAAAATGGTGAAAATACTTTACATTGTTGTTTGGCCTAGTCTTAACTTCATCCAAAGGTATTTTTGCAAAAGATAAGTGTAAGGGGAAACCCCAAATATGTTTTTAAGAAACAAAACCGATCATGAGTCTCCACAATATTAAGTGAACATGTATACTCGTATTTGTTAGAATCAAATGTTTGTTTCGAGTCATAATGATGTTTTGCAGGATTTTCCAGGAAGTAGGACCAAGTTTTTCAAGAAATTTTCCGGAAACTTAACATAAGAATTTCTGCAGGTCACTTCTGACGGCGTCACGAGTTTCCTCTTGACTGCGTCACGTGTAAAAATCTGGAAATTTTACCAGTTTTGTTTTTCTAACGGAGTCTTAAAGTTTTTGTTGAATCATTAGTTTTATAATCTCCAGGAAATCCGCAAATATCATTCCACAAGCATTATATCATATTTTGTTTTCTAGGATTTATTAGCATATGTAGATTGCCGCCGATTTTATGCGAGGTTGCCTTGTCTGTTTTCTCAGGTTTTTACAGGTTATGTATGACAAGAAGATGATTTATTTTTCTAGAAGGGAAGCTTTGATTGTTCATTTTCTTGGAGGAAGATCTAACCTGGCCACCTTATTATATATACCGAGCGAATCAGGGGAGTATTTGATTTCATTCGTTTTACTTATTTCACTTTTACATTCTTTACTTGAACATTGGGGACAATGTTCATCCTAAGTGTAAGGGGAGGGTAAAATGATGATACCTTACAGATACACTTTCGCTTGAGTTTGTTTGTTTGATAGTGTAATTTTAGCGCCAAATTTAAAATTTTTTACAACATTTAGGAGTGAAACTTTAGCCATAGCAAGCGTCTCATGGATAGGAGATTGTATGACTAGCACAAAACCGTACCATTCAGAAAAATTTTCCACCTAAATATGTGAGGTTCGCCTTTAGATTTGATAGGAAAAGCATTTACTATTAGTGCTTATGAGTGTACCGGTAGCATTTAGATTCTAGAACTTGCGTTAGTGATGCATCCCGAGACCGCTAGTGAGACTACATTCGTGTAGTAGGATTTACTACATGATAAGAAGCATTATGATCACCCTTGTGTTAAACCCGTATCATAATTACTTGACCATTTAAGTCATATTACTTGGCTAGTTAAGTCAATTAATTTTTCCCACACCCTTAGCGTTGTACTCATTTTTAGTACATGAAACCCCTAGTACACCCCTCCGAGCCTATCTTTTCATTTCTAACTTTAAGCATCTTACTTAAAGGAAGAATTTGTTACACCCCACTTAAATGTACAACCAAATCGCCTTAGCCTTCCGTGTATGCACTCATCTTTAGTGCGTTATTGTTATTTGTTTAAACCCTTAGTTAATTATTTAATTGATTACATGGTTGCTAAGTCGAGTCATATCTTTGTACACATTGTTTTGGGACGATTGGGACTCGTGGGTAAAGTACTTATTTTATGGAGTAATGGGGAAGAACATCATATTATTACCCCCGTATGTACGTTAATCTTAAAAGTACTCCAAGTGTTTTGATTTTCTTAATTCGAGTCATTAGATTAGTTTATTATAAAGTATGTAAAAATTCAAGTTTAAGGGGAATTTACATTCCCTACAATGTATTATTTTGGATGGTAGGGTAAGAGTGTATGCAAAAAAAAAAAAAAAAAAAAAAAAAAAAAAAAAAAAAAAAAATCGAAAAAAATTAAGAAAAAGAAAAAAAATAGAAAAAGAAAAGAGAAAAAACATACGAACAACCATCCCGTTTCATTCTATGTTTATTTTATGTTTTTGTTATTTTTCATTTATTAGCTTAAGTCGAGTCTAGTCTTGGCTTAGCAACGCCATATTGTACATGTAATTAACCAAGATTGTTAACTCGCCACCAGTAAAGATTGCCTATATCCAACAAAACCGTGTATTCCATATCCCTACACCTAACGTTACAACCCTTAAAAAAGACCTCTTTGATAGTTTATCCTAGGTGCTTACGCCATGTGGTGGAGGTTTGATCCTTTCCCAAGCCTATGATAATCTATTTTCCTATGACAGGTAGTGAGAGATATTTTCCGTTTCCATATTGTGATATATACTTTATTACACCCGAGAGATGTGAGTATCTAAACACTATTTGTCAGGTGCTAGTATATGACCTCCGTGCTTGTCTTTGGTCTTTAGTAGAACGATTATTTGTTGTAATTACTTTTATATTAGTGTTAAATGACCCATAACTTGTATTTTGAGTAGAATAAAAGCGCATTTGCTTGAGGACAAGCAAATATCAAGTGTAAGGGTATATGATGAGGCGAAAAATGAACCACTTTTAGGGGGTCATTTAAGCCCGGAATTGAATTTATTTGATCAAATATTGCCCTAAATCGTTCCTTTTGTGATTTTAGGTACTTTGGGAGTAAATTCTGGAAAAGAAGGCATTTTGGATGTTTTTGGAGCATAAAAGTGAAGAAAACGGCAAAGACTTAATTTTCCATGCTGAGAACAGTACCCGACGGCGTCAAGAAGAAAAACCTGACGGCGTCAAGAGTAAAATCCGTGACGACCCAGTGAAAACCTGAAGGCGTCACAACAAGGGCGTCAAGAGTATTTTTGGTGACGGCCTGCATAAGGGATACACATGACGGCGTCAAACCCAGATCTAGGCAGTCCGAGAAACTATTTGGCGGTGAGATGACGGCGTCAGAAATTTGGTCTTGACGCCGTCACCTCAGAAAAACTATATATACTTTTTTATTTTTCATTCATAAAAGAGGAACTTGTGTGGAGAATACTAGGGCCGAACTTTGTAAACCCTAGGTCGTATTTTACAGTATTTTCAAGAGTTTTCACCCCTTGAATCCTTTCATGTTCAATTAAGATAAGTCTTCTTTCAATTCAATCAATATGTCTATGTGTTGTTTGAATATATCTTATGCTTGTCTTGATTTCAACATGCTAGGCTAGATCTATCATGTGTTTGCTTAGATGTAATGAAACCTAGATGTTAATTATGTGTTGATTACTTGTTTATAGTTCTATTGGATGAATGATTTCAATGTTAGGCTTAAGAAAACTGGCAGATCTCCATTGTGTAACATGCTTGAACGTCTTAGGAAACATGAACCGATGTGTACTAGGTTTTATTGGTTGTATTTAGTGCATGAGCAAATTCTAATGATCCCATGTTAGGAGCTTCTTAGCCGGCTCGACATAGGAGTGAAGTAGGCGCTTATAGGATTGGGGAAGTAAGTACGCCACCCCATGAATGGTATTAAGGAATACAATCCGTCATCCACGCAACTGTAACAAGTAGTTAACATGTAAAAGATATCTAGGGAGTAGTGAAATCTAAGTAAACACAATTCTCCCATATATTGCTCACACCTTTAGTATAATTTAGTTTATTTTCATTTCTAGTATTTTATTTTGATTGCATCTTAGTAATTGGGTTAGTTGACTAGCAACTAATTCCGCCCAACTCCTTCAAACCCGAGATTTTTACTTGCTTTCATAAAACTAAAAATATACAAAAAGAATCATCCCTCATCTCTAGACCTAGTCTTTAGGTTTTCTAATCCTAGCAACACTATTCCTAGCTGAACGATCAATCCCCCGGTACTTGTCATTATACTATACTACATCGATCAGGTACACTGCCTGGTGAGGGTTGTAAGCTTCTCGGGATCCCTCGAGAGGTAAAGCCTAGTGCAATCCCTACGCATATCATAGAACTGAGAGTGCTGGGGCGGATTGGTAACATTTACACTTAACGGTTTAAATCCCCAATCAAATCGATAATTCAGTTTCACGCACACATAATTTCTCTATAATCACAAACGCTAACATCTTTTATCAACCATTTTCAAAATCCCCAAATCACAAAACCCTAATTCAAGATGGTGTTGCCAATTGAATCAAAACGCACATTTGTTGACAGACACAACATGGTCACTTTTTTGAAGAAACCAGATGGTTCTGAAGGATTCACACAGATAATCGATTTCTTGAATGCTACCCCTATTAGGTATGAATTAACTGTGAATCCTCCTATATGCATTTCTTTTATTAAGCAGTTTTGGGCTACTACTAAGGTTATAACTTTTAATGAAGAAAAACAGATTAAGGCTAAGGTAGATGGCCAAGATATACTTATAACTGAGTCATCTATTAGGGAATCTCTTAACCTACCAGATAATGAAGTGATTGTGTGTCTTGAAAATGCCGCCATTTTCAAAGGTTTGAAAAAAATGGGGTATGAGAAGAAGAATGATAGATTAAATTTTTACAAAGTCTCTTCTCATCTCAGTGGAAATTCTTGATTCATACTCTCTTACATTGTTTGAGTCCTAAAACAACAGGTTGGAATGAGTTTGGTACCACTGATGAATGCACAAACACTCATCATTTTTGGTCAAATCTGAACTGCAAAACGTACAAAAACACTCAGAAATGCATCAAAATACTGAAAATATTTCAAAGTTGTGTTTTATATGTTTTAGATGCAAAAAGAGTAAAAACAGATGAAAAACGTACAAAGTTTGCAAAATTGGCAGTTTCAGTCCCCCAACTTTCATAAAATGTCAAAACTAGTCCCTGGTCATTCAAAATATGGAAAATTATCACCAAAGGTCCTTTTACAATCATAAGTTGTCATATTTTGTCCTTTGGTGAAAAATTGGAAAAGTTTTGGAAAGTTACAAAATTAGTCCTTGGAGTTTCAGATATTGACCGATTTGGTCCCCGGTGGGAATTTTTGGATGAAAAATCATTTTTGGGTCCTTGGGAAATTACAAGTTGGCAAATATGGTCCTTGGGTAAAATGTTTGGAGAAATTACAGTTTTGGTCCATGTACTTTCAATTTTGGCATGATAGGTCCCTGGGATTTCAAATTTTGGAACATTAATATTTATGGTCCTTGGAATATGGAGACTTTGCAGGAATTACCCTTGGACTACTTTGGAACAGTTACAATTTCAGCCCCTCACTTTTCAGTTTTTACATATATGGTCCTTGTGTTTTAATACCTAAACCAAATAAACCAAACAAATCCAAAACCAAACACCACCAAATCCAAATAACAAAGCCTGATCCATGTATACCCCAAGCCCAATCCACCCGGCCCAATCCCATTTTTAACAAACAGACCATCTTCCCCATCCTTCCCTGGTTTCCCGCTCCCCTGCTCCCTCCACCATATCCTCACCTTCCACCCCATATGCATCCCCCCTCCTCTCACCAACTCACCCTTCAATTAATAACTCCCACCTGTAACACCTAACCCACTAAAACCTTTCTAATTTCTATTTCCCGCCAAAACCTTTTTGAAGGCTAAGATTAAGTGCAAGTTATCCAACAGACCTAATTGGAAGTGGGATTCTCTCAGGGGGTCACATAAACCCTAAAACCACCCTATATAAAGAAAGAGAAGCTGCAGTGAGAGATATAATAGATATAGTTTAGTTTAGCTTGTAGCTTTTAATATAATTCCCAGTTGTAAAATCCAATTTCCTTGTAATCTTACTGTTTTATGTTTAATTTTCTTATGTAATACATTTTCTTTAAAGCAATTTTAGTATTACTCAGTTTTCAAGTTAATTCAAATTTTACTTAAGTTTTTTTTTCTGCAAAGTGTTACTCATTACCTTAACTTGCACTCCATTTGATCTCAGAAATTTATTCAAGCTATTTAGAAGGTTTTTGAAGTTTCAAATATCAAAATACTCAGAAAAAGAAAAGAAAAAGCAAAATACAAAGAAAATCAAATATATATATATATATATATATATATATATATATATATATATATATATATATATATATATATAAAGTTGAAGAAGAAAGGAAGAATCAGAAGTGGAAATTGGTTATGGAATATGGTTTAGAGTCCCATGGGGGACATTAGGTTGGGTTCTTGTTCAGGTTCATGGGTTAAATTGTAAGTTTACTTCACAAATCTTCCATTTTCAGTTTCATTAGAGGTGTTTGGTACAGGTTGTGTTGAGAGTCCTAGTTGCCCATTGCTGTTTTAGTCTCTTGTTATGAGTAGCCCTAGGTCAGTTTAGGTCTAGTGTAGTCTCAAAACCAAGTCTCTTCTATAAATAAAGTCAAATCATCAACCTAGGAACCCTCACAGTTAACTGTGAGGGAATTAGAACCCATAAACCTTGATTTCAATACAAAGCTAGATTAGATTGCTTGATTTAGACTCATTTAGGTTTAATAAACATGTATTAATCCTTTAGAAGTAGTAGAAGTTCATCAAAGTCAAATTTCATTGTCAATAAAAAAAAGTCAAATGTTCTAGTTTTCTGAAAAGTCAAAAGTTACAAGAATTTTAAGGAATTTTGTGGGATGTTTTAGGATTTGAAATTTTTAGGACTTGTTGTATCCCAGCTTACCTTCATTTTCCCACATTTTTTATATTTTTAGTAATTTTGTTGTGGGTCCCACAGCCTTCCAAACAAGGCTGCAGGGCAGTCCCTTCCCCTGCACACAGACCATCAATCTCAGACCCCAACTTCCATGCCTTCCCTTGGCTTACATAGTGGGCCCCATAATGAGCTTATTTTACTTTTTGAAAAGCCAATAAGCCCATCTTCAGGTTCCAGGGCTTTTTATGAGGATTGCACCTCATTTGCTAGGGCTGCTTGGTCACTCAACCTTGTCCCTTTTCTGTGTGAGCAGTGGTGTATTTGGGATTGCTTAGTGCTTGTTCACAGCTTATTGCTTGAGCTTTTTACTTTTCTTAGCTTATTTCATGTGGCTCTTCATCTGTTTTAGCTTATTCACCCTTGGGATAGCTTGTGGTTAGCTTTTGCTCACACCACAGGTCCATATAAGCTTATAAGCTCAAAGCTTATAAGCATTTGGTTATCCATCTGCTTATTTTTAAGCTTCTGGCCAATATCCCTTTGTTAAAGTTATTTATTTTGAGTATTTATTTAGTTTTGAAAAGAGAAAATCCAGAAAAGACAAAATAAAAGTAAGTGATATTTTCTATTTAAGCAAAATAGCTTATTTTCAACTTATTCAATAAGCTAATCTCATTTTTATATTTTTCCTAGGTTCCAGTAGTCATAAAATAATTTTAGAAAAATTTTCATATTTTTCACTATTCATTTGCTATTTTTCTTAATTTAATGTAGTTTTAATTAATTAATAATTAGTTAATAATTAATAATAATTATTTAAAAAGTCTTAAAAATATTTTTTCTCTTTTAAAATTAGTTTTATATTATTTTAGATTTTTCTAAGTTGTAATTTTATTTTTCTAGTCTTATTTTACATTTTCTTATTATTTAGTGTATTTTTAAATAGTTTTAATTAGTTTTTAATTAATAGTAATTATTTAAAAAGTAGGAAAAATATATTTTAAGTTTGAAAATTAGTTTTATAATATTTTATATTTTTCCAAATTTATTTTTCATATTTTTAGTGTAATTTCATAATTAGTTATAATTTAGGTTAATTTAAATAATTAATAAGTAATTAATATTAGTAATTAATTAATAATAATTAATTAAATAGTGTAAAAATTAATTTTAATTTTCTAAAAATTTTCTTTTATTATTAGGATTGTAAAAATGTAATTTTCATATTCGTAAGTATTTTATTTGTATAAAACTCGCGTTTTATTTTGTACGTTCGCGTAAATTTAAACTAAACGTATGCGTTTTTAGGTTTAAAACGTTTCTGGGTTTTCCAAATTTCCAGTCTTGTTCATATAGCTTATTTAAGCTATTTCCTTGTAGATTCCTTAGTTCAAATCAATCACAAACCCTTTCCGTCCAAATTCACCCGATCACAAACCCGTTTGATAACCATCCACACCTCGTCGGGACATAACGACCCGGGGAAACACTATATTCCGCGGAGCATTGAGCCTAAGGAGTTTGACTATATTGACTACATCCGTGGTTGACTTTAGTTGACTGCTTTTGCCTCAATCAACCACCATGGCATCAGCAGTGATATGCCTTACTAAAGGAAAACCTTTTAATTTTTCAAAAATGATTTTGGATGGTATGATCAAGACCTTGGATGATGATGGTATCTCTTTATTATATCCATGGTTTTTGCAGCTTATTATTCCAAATCAATTGACTACTATTAAGACACATAGAGAAACTTTTTATGCCACCTCACTACAAAAGAAAGTATTTTCAAATCTGAAAAATAATGGCAAGGATTTTTCAGGAAAGGTTTCACCACTTTTTCCATATATGGTGAACCTTCCACAAAAAAAGGGTGAGGATGTCATGGAAGGGGCTGCCACTTCTGTTGCTAGCTTAGAAGCAGAGCAGGCCAGTGGTAACATACATGAGACTGAGTATACAGCCGTTGATTCACCTCTCAGTGAAGGTAACACATCCCGAAGTGATGAGGGTAGATCTGAAACACATGAATTGATGCATACTGATGTACAAAATATCAATTCCAATGATCCATCTCTCGGGCTAGGTAACACAAGCCGAAGTCATGAGGCTAGAATGAAACTTATACAGGATTTGATGGACAATTGTACCCAGTTAGAAAAGGATGTTCTTGGCCTCCAAAAGCGCACAACAAAACAAGGTGAAAAGATCAAAAAGTTGAAAAAGAGACCTCGATATTTGGAAACTCTACAGAGCTCAAGAAAAAGTCAGTTCAGACGTTTGAAGAAGGTGGGCACAACACACAGGATGAGTTCTTCTAAGGCTGCTAGTTTGGAGGATCCTCCCAAACAGGGGAGGAATGAAAGCAGAGTCTCAGGGGAGGAAACAACAAATGCTGAAGGTGCTTG
The DNA here is from genome assembly GCA_030686995.1 of Artemisia argyi. Taxonomy (NCBI): domain Eukaryota; kingdom Viridiplantae; phylum Streptophyta; class Magnoliopsida; order Asterales; family Asteraceae; genus Artemisia; species Artemisia argyi. The sequence goes on along the minus strand of CM060676.1, from coordinate 40,396,130 downwards.
TGCTGATATGCATGTGGATATGGATATTGGGATTGATAGTGGTGATAATATGGATGATGACTATGTAGTTGCTGACAATGAGGGTAATGAGGCGGTTTTGGAAGATGTAAATAAATAGCAGGTAGTGGAATTTCCAGGTAAAAATATTGTACAAGCTTCAAAGATCATGGTGGAGACTAATACTGGTTTGGGAGAAACTGCTGCTACTAGTAATGTTGAACAACTGGCCAAGGTGGTACAAGATGTTTCTACTGCTGAAGAGGTTGCTGTCACAATTCACGATTTTAGGTCATTTTCCGAACCTCGACAAATTACTATTCACGAGTTACTATTCATCATTTTTGGAGTTCGTTTGTGATTCCGAGAAGCGTTACTATTCATGTGATACTATTCATCCCGAAAGAAAAACACTATTCATGGTCATCGTTCATTTCATCGTAAACTAGGTTTACCGGTATATGTTTATTCTTTCGTCGGTTTTCAATATCTCAACCCGATAACTATTCTATCACCCTAAAATCATTCCGACACCCGATCCTTGCAAGGAATAACATTTTATAACTTTTACACCTTTGTCGTATCTTGTTTCACCTCGTTAACATTTATTTCTAGATAACTCGGTACCCGGTAACACCCGAAACGCATTTAAACTACACAAATACATATCTTGGAGATCAAGTCCATCCACTAGCCATGTTACTTCCTTTTTCTTCCCATGTGCATTTCCCTAAAACATGGATCTATGTCTTAAGATATTTATCACCTAAACACCAAAAGTCTTCACACATATCTCATTTTACAAATCAAAAATCAACTTTTTCTCTCCTTTCTCTCCTCCTAGCTCACTGCTCAACAAAGAAAAAAGGGAAGATCCATCAAGTTTTTGAAGATCAAGTCATAATCAAGCTCTACTTTCATTCCTTGTTAGGGTTTTGTGATAAAACCCTAGGTTCTTTACATAATCATCTTCAAAACTCATCCAATCATCAAGTAAGCTTCAAGATCACTTGTTGATCTTTCCATACCTTCATTTTTCTAGTTTCATGTTGTTTATTCAAGATCTATATGCATATGTTAGTTTATACCACTCTATTTATATTTTTTATAACTTATGAACCCTAGATACTTAATATAAGTAGATCCATAAGTTTTATTAGCATCCTCATGAGATCCACCAAGGTTGGTGATGTTTAGGAACTCATGACACCCTAAGAAGGTGTATGGTAGGATTTGGGTTGATTTGAAGTTGTTTGGTTGGTTTTTAGACAAGTTAGTAACTAGGAAAACCAAGTTTTGACACTTATAGAAAGTTGCTGTCCATTTTTGCAAAACGTGGAAACATCAGGGATTTCTGGGTAATTTTAGACCTAAGATTTAGAAACTACCTTCCGATACGGAACTATGGCCGAAAACGGGGATGAAAACGAGTTAATAACGAAGGAGATACGCTAAAAACGAGTTAACGACGAAAACTATTTTTTTCTGAAAATCCTTTGCTGATGAACAGTTGTCATGGGCTGTTTTGGGCATAAAACTTGATCTAGCCATCCCGAATTATCAAAAATATGTTAGTATGTTGTCCCACGATTCCGGGAATGTAAAGAACATAGAAAACGAGCTTATAACGACTAAGATATACACGTTTGAAACTAGACGAACTATATATATTTTTGACAGCTTTTCTAATAGAGAATATTTTGCGCACTAAACAATATACTTACACCAAACGAACAATGGAGAACCGTCCTTCCTAGCCGTTGAGGCACGTACCATCAAAAGTTTATTAACCCATCAATGAGATGACATCTCAAGGTTTTCAAAACGCCAAGACCAAACACTAACACTTTATATATTATTACACGACTAGTCTTTACGAAGCTAATTGGGCTTATTTTCACCAAGTATCGGAAAACATTGAATTTCAACGATAACTATTATTTTCAAAGTACGAGTGGTATAGACTTCATGTGCATGTGCATTCACTTCATCACTTTATAATCTAAGTAGATCGTATCATTCGTTCATTATAGGTCGCGGTTAGAGACCGAGCCTCATTTCCATCATAACCACTTTTGTCTTCGTAACTATCGTATCAGGTGAGTCATAGCCCCACTTTTACTCTTTAGTACTTGTTTTAAACTCTTTGGGGGAGATACATGCTTAAACTGTTTACTCTTAATTGAACTTAAATGACTCTTGCTTCACTATTTATGCTCATAAGCAAAACGTACTCAAATTAACTTGTTTGAACTATTGAACCTTTTGACTTGAACTTTTGGACTTATTGTACTGTACGTTCTAAGACTTAAAGTCTCCCATGTTCGGAGCAACGCTATAAAGTCTCTCATGTTCAGAGCATCCTTAATAATTCTCGCCATGGTGGAGTGACTAATAATTCTTCGCCAAGTCGGTGGAGTGACTAATAATTCTTTGCCTAGGTGGCGGAGTGACTTCAAGTCTCCCATGTTCGGAGCGACACTATAAAGTCTCCCTTGTTCGGAGCGGCCTTGACTTATTTTATACTATGTGCCCTTATTGTGTACTATATTGACTATATGAACTTGACTACCAAACATACTTTATTAGCAGTGGGTTGTGAACACACAGGTTGCAAGTCTCATATGAACAGGGCTTGGAACTGAGTGGATTTACAATGCCTTTGCTGGGAAACGTTCGTTCAAATGCGATTCATTTTACACAAACTCTATGAACTCACCAACCATTGTGTTGACATTTTAGCATGTATTTTCAGGTTTATGCAATAGCACGCTACTGGAGGTTTTGGCAGGGCATGGCATGGTCATAGAAGACTCTGATATTCATACGGGACCGTTTTAAACTATATTTTCAAGGGCCTAATTCCGCACCACTTTTTACAATGTAATTCAATACTTTTGTTAAACTATTTTATTCTAAATGATTGAAACTGAAAACCGTTCTTTGCACTTGTGTTGTGGTACCAATTGAGTTGCACCTCAGCTACATGTATGCTTCCGCTGGACCCGATTCTGGGGGTGTGACAGTTGCAAAGAGAGTTGATGAAGCTGAAATAGCTAAATTTATGGATGAGAAAAGGAGATATAAAGTGTCTGAATTTGAAACAGAAGAACAAGTAGCATTCATTCTTCAAGAAAAGGAGAAAAAAAGAGCTCATGCAAAAAAAATGCAAGCGTTTACTGATGAGGATGAAGTTCTACAGGCTAGAATTGCAGAACTTTACAAAGATAAGACTTTAACTGATGACAACAGAGTACAAAGATTTGCTGATTTGATAAATGAAAGAGGTGTAGAATTAGCTTTGAGTCAGCGAAGTAAGTCAATGAAGCAAGGTCAAAGTCAGAAGAGGAAAATAAATACCACAAAGTCTCCGCTCATGAGTGTAATGAAAACATACTTAAAGAATCAAGGTTTATATAAACCTCATCAACTCAGGGGAAAGTCATATGACGAAATTGCACATCTATACTACCACTGCAAGAGATATATTGAAGAAAAGTTTATCCCCATGGGTACAGAAGAAACAGAATCAAAGAAACAAAAGATCATTGAAGGCAAGCATGCTGAGAAGAAGAATGATTCACAAAGAAATGAAGACAGCTCTTCTCTTGATCAGATGATGGTTATTGTTCCTGAAACATTATATGCTGATCCTATTCAATCTAGACATCCAATCATAGACTGGGAGATTTACAAAGATAAATTTGGAAAGGCTTGGAAGATAATCAGGCTTGGTGGAGGATCAGAAGTGTGCAAAAGTTTTCAGGAATTGATAAGAAGAAGTGACAGAGAAGACTTAGACAGATTATGGGAGTTGGTTAAAAAAAACTCAAAACAATCAAGAAGCCAGATGTGTAAGAGCAAGAGATATGGGTTGAGTTACACAGGTTATATGAACCTGATCCAGCTGATATCTATTGGAACTTCCCAATTTATGATCTCTCAACTTCATGTAAGTTTTATGATAGCTGCCATGTACATCAGTTATCAACACAAGGTGGAGTTGATGTTTTTATGCTTGCAGAAAAAGAGTATCCTTTGAGTGTTAATTTAATTGCTGTGATGATATCTAAAAAGATCATATGTGAAGAAATTACAGAGGTAGTTAAAGATCTCATTGAAAGAATTCGTGCTCAGTATGAGAGACAAATGCAAGAACGGAATAAAAGAAGATAAGGTGTTTGGAGGTAGCAGGGGTGTAGCTTCTCTATTTTCATTAAACAGAGAATTGTAGCTTCTCTGTTGTTTGTACAAAAGTTACTAATGCTATTATTAACTTACTACTGCTATTACAATAGTTGTTTGTGTAATTTAGCCTATTGTAATGGATTTAGACTCCAAAAAGTCAAGCTTTTCTATGGCAATGAAAAAATTTGCAGTTTTCACTAGTATATCTACTTGCAGGCAACATAATTAATAATATAACATTAAAATTGATTAAAAAAAACATAACATGACATGATAAAAACATAACATTAAAATTCAAAGGAACATAACATGGTTGATAAAAAAAACATTGAAAGAAACTCTAAAGTCCCTTGATAAATGCGTGCCTGTTGAAAAGCTTGAGCTTCGCTTCGGCAATCTTCTTCTTCAATTCCAAAAGCTCGATAACGTTGGACTTTTGAAGCTTCTTAAAATACTCCAAGCACTTGAACATCTGCACCGAAGGATGCACAAGTTCCATTTCAGCCATGTACTTGTTCCTTTGAATAACAATATCAAGCAACATTAATTTATGCCTAGCAGCATTAAGTTATGCCAAGCAGCATTAACATAATTAAAGTAGATTACAACTACTTCATTTCGTTTAACTTGATGTTTTAACTTTATTTCATTTGTAAATACAATAATTTTAATTAGATTATAACTTTTACATTATAGTTTTAAATGATTGTTACAAACATTTAAAACTATAATATTAAAACAACAAATCTTTGTAAATTTTTAAAAAATAAAACAATCCTATCTGAATTCATTTTACAACTAACTAAATCTATTTTTAGGTAATGATTAACATAATTTAAGTAGACTACAACAACTTCATTTATGTTACAAGGATAAATGTGTACATGGTTAATGGTCACATATAATACCCTTATAACGTGGCCATAATGATTTAGATACACATTTGTGATATGGTGTGACTATTGTAAAGCCTATAGTCACATGATCGTGCTACAAATATATGTGACTATACACATTAGGATTTGGAAAGCAAACACACACTAAACTTTAGACACACATATTAACTTACGTGACCATATGTATCGAATTTTCGTTATGCTTAATCATGTTTGTATGGTTTAGTGTGATCATATATGACATTTGGTCACACTCTTCAAGTGTGTGACATATATTTGTCACTCCTAAATGCATATCGTGACTAACGTTTCAAACTGAATTTTTAGTTGTCACACATTTCAAATTCATATGTGGCTAACTATTCAGCAAAGAATAGCAGTCACGTTTATATAATCTGTAACAAACTTGAATATATAATTTAGCCACATACGCAAGTACTTCATGTGACCATATATCTTTTTTAGTCACACTGTTCAATTGTGTGACATATATTTGTCACATATGTATATCTATAGTGTGACTAATATTTCGAGCTGATTTGTATCAGTCACACGTCCCGAATTAAAAGTGACTAAAATGTCAAAAAATATTTACCAGTTACCCTCTAGTCACATATATACACCAATGTGTGACATATATTTTACGAAATGGTCACACAAGTCGGATCAAGTGTGGCTGTTTATTTAAGGCTGGTACATTTAGTCACGTAAATATGTTGCTGTGTGACCATTCAAAATACGCTATGTGTGATGAAAGGCCAAATCTGTACTAGTGAAGACAATTGCTACAACCACAAAATGTTTACGAAAAAACATTGACAAGTTTTGTGGATGTGTTAACGAAAACATTTTATGGTTGTAGCAAAGTTCACCACCACATTCATATGACTACTTAGGACTTACACATGGTCCATTATCCTGAACCTGATCATCATTCAACCCAAACAAAGAAGTCAACCTGCCACATCTTCGAGCGGATGCAAGTCTTTTCACAACACGGCCACGCAATATTTTTCTTCGTAAGCCTTTGGTTGCCCAGATAGAGTTACCCTTCCTAAAACCTAACCTCTTTCTATTAAACTTAACAGTCTTTGGGCCCACAGTCTTTTTACCCTTTTGCATAAGTGGAACTGCGAAACTACACCCGGTTTCAAATGTCTTACTAGAAGATGCCCCAATATCTGGGGCATTAGACCCTCCCACATCTAGGACAACATCATTTGTAAAACCATTTTCACCCACATCCGGCAGTGAATCAACATCATAACCAAGCACCAAATCAAGCCAAGGATCCAATACGCTAGTCGCTCTAACATCAACCCAACCTTTTTCATCGATCTCTCCTTCTAACCAACCTGGAGGACCCTCTAACTCATCTCCTACAGAACTACTATGCAAAAAATCTTCAAACAAGTTCTTTCCTTGAAAGTGAATGCCTTTTCTCCTAGCCTTAAGGGGGGGTGTCCTAAGGTAAGGTGAACGAGATTCTTCCTCTGCCCATGCTTCAAGCTGTTCAGGCGACATAGAGGTAGCATCAGCCTTTCTTTTTTCATGGCTTTTTAGCCTAGAAATAACCTCATCATCAGACGAGTCGAAAGGCAAGTTATTATAGTAGTATTGGGCTAGGTTTTCAGGGTCATGAGCAATATACACTTGTAACAACCCATAAGATGCAGCCACAACATACATCTTTTTGATCTCAGCATCTGTTTCAACAATTGTCAACCCTTTTGCAAGACTCCTTCTAGGAATACAATAAAACAAAGACCATATCTTACATTCTAGTATGTAAACCAACAAGTCACAAAATTCTTTGAACGACATTCTTTTTGACCGAGATACCTTAAGTACCAAGATGTTTGGATAATCATAACTTAAAGGAAAAGGATGTCCAATGAATTCACCATTATGGAAAACTTCAAACACCATAAAATCTTCATCTTTTTCTTCAATCCTGTATAGAGAAAACAACATTTTAATACGAAAAATGAAGTAATGAAGATAAAAAAAATAGTGGTACACTACTCACATTGGAGTGTTATAAGGAGTTGATAGCTGTTGAGGGTTGGATGAATAGTTTGATGAATCCGAGTAGTGTTGATCCATCCTCACTTTCACAGTTACTATTCCTATCTCACTAACCAATGTAGGTTTGGTGACTTTTAATCTTACATGATTTTGCCTTATATAGTCTACATATAGTATATAATATAAAACAATTGTTAGTAAAGAGACATTGCATGTCAACCACAAGATAGTACGTATTGCAATTGCATTCCAACTAGAAAATTCACTTTATTTCCTTAATTGGGCAACGTGTACCTTTCTTGGGCAACTTCGTAAATTTTTGGGCAACTTTGTTACTTTTTGGGCAACGTGACGTTTTTCAACATGTTTATGTGTCATGTTTAAACCATATAAGACTTATTGTTTGTCTACATATATTCGTTAATGCAAATTATTAAACATGGAGTATGTGCATCTTATGCAATTTGACGTCCCAAAAAATATACAAGTTAGTCATAAAACGTATGGCTGACATACATATACGAGTAATGGTATCAACATTTATGTATAAAAAAAATGAGCCATCTTCTCACGATAAGCTAAGGCCACGTCAACCGGGTCATCGAGATGCAACGGTATGCCATGTGACAAACGATATAAAAATATACAAGAAAAAACACCACAATCACCAAAGATCCCCCGCCCCCCTGCTTAGGAACGTTGTCCGCTAGCTTAAAGGTAATCTTATACTCACTAGGATGTATCCCTTTCATTTCGAATACTTTTGCTTTCTCTAAAACGACTGGTAGATGAGCCTGTACAAAGAACTAATATAAGAAAATAAAATAAACGGTATCATAAAATAGAATGGAAGTTGTATGTCCCAGTTTGTGAAACAACAATTAATAGTATGTCACTGGTCTTGTGACTCTAACTAGTCATGAGCTGGTTTATGGTAGCTAGTAGTAAAAAAAAAAAAAAATACCCCACTTCCAATAGTCCCAAGGTCGTGTTAAAATATTAGCAGTGATCCAAATATAGAATCACCTTCTATAAACACATGTGGTTCCTGAAAATGAACCCATAGTTTGTCAAACTAGTACTCGTATATGTTTGTCGTTTTGTGACTGTAACACCAGTCTATTGTTGCTTTACTAGTATAAATAATGATCCAATAACAGCATCAAATGCTTTATGGTTACGTGTTATTATTTCATTTTTTTGTTTTAAAATGGAACAACTCAAATGGTTTATGGTTGATATAAAATAGTATTCATAGGGTTTTTTTTCATGATTATGGAGTAACAAAGATGATTAAACATAAAATAAACATTGCATTCATTAATGGTAGACTGAAACAGGTACAAATTATTACATGATAAAAGCTACCCTTAATGCACAAGACAACATGACCAAACATAAAGACCTAAAAGACTGAAGCTTAACATGACATAATGCAAGGTCGAGACCACAAAGGACACCATCACAGCAGAACACATCACATTTTACCCATTAGAGAAACAAAAGATATTTTTTTGAGGACCCTGAGCTGTGTCTCAGTTATCAACTTCATCAACCCCTTGACTTTTCCAAGTCAGCATCCTGCAACTCATGAAGTAGCTTGAGGCTATCACGAGCTAGACCAATAGTAGGGAAACTTTCAAGATGCTTAATAACCTCAGCCCGCTCCTTAACACGGTTGCAAAGCTCTTGGCATAGAGTATGAGTTTCTTGCACCAGCTTAAAGTCCTTATCATTATCTTGTTCAAACAATAGGAGCATCATATCTTTGAGTGATGATGACTTAGTCTTAAGTGAGAGGTCAGTTAGGGCAGCCATAGCAGTAGGAGAGTTATGGTAAGTGTGATGTAGGTATTTTTTTTGAGGATGGAGAGAGAAAGTGTGGTATGTAAATGTGTACTTGTTAGCTTCCTTATATAGGAAGATTAAAGATTGGGCAACATGTGACTAGGAAGCTAATAGTTTGGGCAACTTGTGAATAGTGGATGTCATGTCAATGTTCAATACATGCCAAAACTAATTAATGTGATTTGAAGGGGAGTGTTATTAAATCGGTAAAAGAAATTGTGGCCACAATTTCTAAGATCTAATTTACACATAAGACTTCAAAAAGTACAACTTAAGATTACAACAAAAGAAATTACCAATACATCTACTTACAAACAAACTCAATAAACACATAGGTATTACAAAAAATCCTGAAAATATATTAACAAATTAAGTTGCATAAGTTAGATTATTTATTTAGAAAAACATCAAGTAAATTGAACAACTAGAGTATGTAATGGTGTATTGAACTAGTTTATTGTTTAAACTTATAGTTTTACTAAAAGTACACATATATTAGTTGATGATAGCAATTACCTAGTAGCATCGTAATCATAATAAGCAATCATAATATACTCGTACCTGTAAACAGTCCCTCAGCCGGACCTACCAATCACGACATTCATAGTCAATTGTGTTCTCGCTATCATAGAATGTGACCAATCCGGAAAGGATGTCAAATTGGGCAACACACCAATGTCTTTCAGTTTCATTGATCGGCATAAGAACCTACAAGGTTTTAGTAATGATTGATAGTTATTACAGAAAACCATAATTATGCAAATAGCGTTTTTTGTTAATAACAAAGCTTTTACCTGATCAACATTGGCCCATGGAATGGGGTACCTTCTACCGTCAACATAAAACAAGGGAATGGAGTTTTGAAGAAGAAGCTAAACGAAGTATGTACTAACCATTGCCCAGTTAGAATTCTCGGGTCTCACATGCCACATGTAGTCCACCCATAAGTCAATGTGCTGTTTAATTACGTAAAAGAAAAACAGTTTGTAGTGAAGGCTAAAGTACATATTTGGTATTAAAAATCTAATTTTACGAAATCCATACTGTTACTCACCTCCTCCGTTAGCCACCCTTTCCTTGCAGGGTCTAGGCAGACTAATCTAAGCCAAAATATTCGATTCACATTAAAATCGTCAAACCAAGGAAACATGAATGTAACCGTACCCGGCTTGGAAAGAAACGGCTCAAAATCATCACTCAACCAAAGAGTGTCAACAGTATGAAACCATCGGGATAGATCCTACACAAAATTATAAGGGTTTAACGGTATGAAATAAAACACACTATTATTTTTTTATTTTGAACTATTTGATGTTATTTGATACCTCTTTCCAAGGTTGCACATCTTTTAGACGTTCTACCAAGAACGGTTTTTTTATTTTCACCCAAGAAACTTTCCAATCACTTTCTGATGTAAAAGCATCTACATGAGTCCTTTTACTAAGTCTTGCGACTTCCAAAGCTTTTTTGAAGTGAGCGGAATTCAGAAGCACATTACGCTTTTTCTTTTTCTCCGCATCCAACTGCCGCATCTTCTCTTCCTCAAACCTCATCTGTTTATACTCTTCCACCCTAAACCGCATCTCCTCTTTCATCATCTTCTCCTCTTCCATTTGTAATCTATCATCCTCTTCCAACCACAATCGCAACTCCTCTTCATGAAGGTACTCCTATGACAAGTTATGCTTGTTTAAATAGTGTTTGATATACTAATTGTTGTATAACGGGGTTACATAGATGTCACAATTTATAAGTTACCAGAAAAATATCTTCATCAGTATCATGCAAGTTGATCACATCAAGGTAAATATTATTAAGCGAGTCGCGAAAATCAGAGCTCTGATGCGTGGGAATCGCACCTTGCTTTACCTCTCGAGGGATCTCGAGAAGCTTACAACCCCCACCAGGCAGTGTACCTGATCGTTGTAGTATAGTATAGTGACAAGTACCGGGGGATTGATCGTTCAGCTTAGGAATAGTGTCGCTAGGATTAGAAAACCTAATTAATAGTTCTAGAGGTGAGAGATGATTATTTTTGTATTTTTATATTTTTATGAAAGCAATTAAAATCTCGGTTTTTTAAGGAGTGGGCGGAATTAGTTGCTATTCAACTAACCCAAAGCTAAGATATATTCAAAATAAAATAATAAAAATGAAAACAAACTAATTATACTAAGGTTGTGAGCAGTAATTGGAGAAATTGTGTTTACTTAGACTTCACTACTCCCTAGATATCTTTTACACGTTAATTACTTGTTATACTTGTATGGATGACGGATTGTATTCCTTAATACCATTCGTGGGGTGGCATACATAACTCCCCAACTCTATGAGCTCTTATCTCCTCCTACACCATGACCCAGCATAACTATAGGGATTGTAAACAGTGGCTCATGCATTAAATACAACCAATAAAGACCTAGTACGCCTCGGTTCATGTTTCTTAAGACGTTCAAGCATGTTACCATTTGGAGATCTGCCAGTTTTCTTAAGCCTAACATATAAATCATTCATCCAAGAACAAGAATAAACAAGTAATCAACACATAATCAACATCTAGGTTTCATTAGATCTAAGCAAACACAAGAGAGATCTAGCCTAGCATAATTGAATTGAGACAAGAACAAGAGATAAATAACCAACACATAGACATATTGATTGAATTAGAAGAACACTTATCTCAATTACAATGCAAGGTATCAAGGGTTTGGAACCCTTGAAAAACCTGTAAAAGAGGCACCAAAATCGTCTTTAGGGTTTCACCAAAACTTCTCCTCCTTTTAATGAAAAAACTAGAAAACTATATATAGGAAAAACAGGCTGACGGCGTCAAGAGTTACTTGTGACGCCGTCACCTCGCCGCCATATACTTCATCGGACGGCCTTGATCCACTTATGACGGCCTATGTGACGCCGTCACCACCCACGGTATTTTATTCTTGCCACTTTGACGCCGTCATGAAGCCTTCTGACGCCGTCACCACCTACGGTGTTTAATTCCTCATGTCTGACGCCGTCAAGATGGTGGTCTTGACGCCGTCACCTTGTATCTTCAGCATGGAAATTTGGTACTTAGCCGTTTTCTTCACTTTTATGCTCCAAAAACGTCCAAAATGGCTTCTTTTCCAGAATTCACTCTCCAAACACCTAAAATCACAAAAGGAACGATTTAGGGCAATATTTGATCAAATAAATTTGAATTCGGGCTTAAATGACCCCCTAAAAACGGATCATTTTTCGCCTCATCATATACCCTTACACTTGAGATTTGCTTGTCCTCAAGCAAATGAGCTTTTATTCTACTCAAAAGACAAGTTAGGGGTCATTTAACACTAATATAAAAGTAATTACAACAAATAATCGTTCCACTAAAGACCAATAGACAAGCACGGAGGTCATACACAAGCACCTCACAAATAGTGTTTAGATACTCACATCTCTCGGGTGTAATAAAGTAATATAACATTATGGAAATGGAAGATATCTCTCACTACCTGTCATAGCAAAATAGATTACCATAGGCTTGGGAAAGGATCAAACCTCCACCACATGGCGTAAGCACCTAGGATAAACTATCAAAGAGGTCTTTTAAAGGGTTGTAACGTTAGGTATAGGGATATGAATTACACGGTTTTGTTGGATAAAGGAAGTTTTACTGGTGGCGAGTTAACAATCTTGGTTAATTACATGTACAAGATGGCGTTGTTAAGCCAAGACTAGACTCGACTTAAGCTAATAAATGAAAGATAACAAAAACATAAAATGAACATAGAATAAAAACGGGATGGTAGTCCGTATGTTTTTTCTCTTTTTTTCTTTTCTATTATTTTTTTTTCTTTTTCTTGTTTTTCTTTTTTTTTTTTTTTTCTTTTTCGATTTTTTTTTTTCTTTTTCGATTTTTTTTTTTTTTTTTTTTTTTTATACACTCTTACCCTACCATCCAAAATAATACATCATAGGGGTATAAACGTTCCCCTTACACTTGAATCTTTACATACTTTACATTTAACTAATCTAATGACTCGAATTAAGAAAATCAAAACACTTGGAGCACTTTTAAGATTAACGTACATATGGGGGTAATATATTATGTTCTTCCCCATTACTCCATAAAATAAGTACTTACCCATGAGTCCCAATCGTCCCAAAACAATATGTACAATGATATGACTCGACTTAGCAACCATGTAATCAATTAGAAAGTTAACTTAGGGTTTAACAAATAACAATAATGCACTAAAAATGAGCGCATACACGGAAGGCTAAGGCGATTTGGGTGTACATTTAAGTGGGGTGTAACAAATTCTTCCTTTAAGTAAGATGCTTAAAGTTAGAAACGAAAAGATAGGCTCGGAGGGGTGTACTAGGGGTTTCGTGTACTAAAAATGAGTACAACGCTAAGGGTGTGGGAAAAATTAGTTGACTTAACTAGCCAAGCAATATGACTTAAATGGTCAAGTAATTATAATACGGGTTTAACACAAGGGTGATCCTAATGCCTCTTATCATGTAGTAAATCCTACCACACGAATGTAGTCTCACTAGCGGTCTCGGGATGCATCACTAACGCAAGTTCTAGAATCTAAATGCTACCGGTACACTCATAAGCACTAATAGTAAATGCTTTTCCTATCAAATATAAAGGCGAACCTCACATTTTTGGGTGGAAAATTTTTCTGAATATACGGTTATGTGCTAGTCATACAATCTCCTATCCATGAGACGCTTGCTATGGCTAAAGTTTCACTCCTAAATGTTGTAAAAAATTTTAAATTTGGCGCTAAAATTACACTAACAAGTATTTCTCATAGTTTTATTACACATCTACTATCAAACAAAACAAACTCAAGCGAAAGTGCATATATAAGGTATCATCTTTTTACCCTCCCCTTACACTTAAGATGAACATTGTCCCCAATGTTCAAGTAAAGAATGTAAAAGTTAAGAAGTAAAGAGAACGAAATCAAATACTCCCCTGATTCGCTCGGTATGGATTTTAGGTTGACCAGGTTAAATCTTCCTCCAAGAAAACGAACAATCAAAGCTTCCCTTCCAGAGTATAAATCATCTTCTTGTCATAAATAACCTGTAAATCCTGACAACAATAGACAAGGCAACCTCGCGTAAAATCGGCGGCATCCTATATAAGTTACTAAATCCTAGAAAACAAAGTAAGATATAATGCTTGTGGAATGAAGTTTGCAGATTTCCTGGAGATTATAAAACTTAATAATTCACAAAAACCATAAGACTCCGTTAGAAAAACAAAACCGGTAAAATTTCCAGATTTTAACTCCTGACGCCGTCAAGAGCAATACCCTGACGCCGTCAGAATGGACCTGCAGAAATTCTTATGTTAAGTTTCCGGAAAATTTCTGGAAAAACTTTGTCCTACTTCCTGGAAAATCCTGCAAAACTTCATTATGACTCAATACAAGCATTTGACTCTAACAAATACGAATATACATGTTCATTAAATATTGTGGAGAATCATGATCGGTTTGTTTCTTGAAAACATATTTGGGGTTTCCCCTTACACTTATCTTTTGCAAAAATACCTTTAGGTTGGAGTTAAGACTAGGCCAAACAACATAATAAAGTATTTCCACATGTTAGTAGAGAAACATGATTAACCAACAATAAAAATAAAACATGCATACGGAAACAAATAACAATCAAACAAATAAAATCACACAAAACATGGGTTGCCTCCCAAGAAGCGCTTTTCTTTATTTACGAGTCTTGTAGCTAGACTCAAAGTCATGGGTTACTACGTGATCTCATCATTGGTTCCACTCTCTAGGTCGTCTTCTAAACCAGTTTTGTATTCCGGACCTAGTTACAAGCACTCCTTGTAGAAACCAAGCATCCTATTTCTAACATACTCTACTCCTCTACGTCTATCCTCATCATTCCTATAATAAGCCGCTTGCTTGCGTTCCTTTTCAAAATTAGAGAGAAGGCGGTATTGCTCAATCTTGTAGGGCATTTGATAAGCAACCTCATCATTCTCTTCCTTGAATCTAACTATCCCTAAAGTCGGATCATAACTCATCCTAGTGGCCTCAACAAATGGTTTCCCAAATATTATTTGACTTAGGCAAGCATCTATCACCGGACGAGTGTCTTCCACTATCATAAAATCAATCTCATAGGTAAGATTCCCTATGATAACATGTAATCCCTTAACTCTCCCTACAAAATTACTTACCCAATTTTTACCGGGCATCATCCTAAAATTGAGTTGCTCCTTCATCATCCAATTGTAAAAAGTCCTAGTCATGATGTTCACGGGGGATCTAAGGTCGATGTAAGCTTTCCATATATGCATGTGCCCAATATTGCATGGGATGTTAATGTTAGAGGGGTCTCCCATTTTGATAAGGGGGTCGCCAAAGATATATGTTTTCTCGGGACTATCGAATAAATCCTTATGGTATTCCCGTTCTTCCTCGGTTGGCAACTTATCAAAGTATTCCTCTATAGGTTCTACCTCCTCTAATTCCTCATCCTTATTAACCTCAACTTCCCTACTCTCATCCTCACTATCGGCTTCTACTCTAACTTCATCCTTGTCACTCTCCTCTATCTCCTTATTTATCGGCTCAATGGTGATAACATTGACAAAGTGGACATGTTTGGATGATGAGGGGTCCTTAGTTTGGATTCCACTATCGGTGTCCCTAGTGTCCTTCCTAGGTGTGATCAATGTTTGGTTGTTGAGGGCTTTCAACAAGTTGTCAATCTTGTTGGTCATCTCCGTTTGTTGTTGGTTGAATTCGGTTTCGAACCTAGCTATGCGGGCTTCTTGAGATGCCATGAATTTTGACATCAATCCTTCAAGATTGTTGGTACTACCATAGTTGTTAGAAGGATTGTTGTTGAAAGTACGGTTGGATGGTGGACCGTTTGGTTGGTAACGATTAGGTGGGTTGGATGAATTGGGTTGATTTTGTTTCCACCTAAGGTTTGGGTGATTTTTCCATGAGGGGTTGTATGAATCACCGTATGTGTTTGGCTCGGGCTTGAAAGTGTACCACTTATCTCCCGCTTCGTCGGTACGCGTGGATGCGTAATCCGCAAAAGCTGTTCCGGGGAGTTCCACACAATCACGAGTGTCATGGGGACCACTACATAATTCGCATGAAGAAGTGATTTTGTTCACTTGGCTTGAATGCTTCGGAGCTTCGTAAGATTTCATGAGAAACTTGACTTGGTCCTCAAGTTCCATGATCCTACGGTCGGGAGTGCTAGAATTGTTCGAAGGCAAAGATATTGCCTTGGCCGTTTTGTTCAAGTCACGGGGATCATTCCAACTTTCGTTGTCATAGAGAGCAAGATCTTCTATGAGTTCCCATGATTGTTCCGCACTAAGATCACGTAGCTTACCACCGGCCGATTGGTCAATGGTTCGCCTCGTGGAGATGTCGATATGGTCATAGAAGATTTGGACTTGGAGCCAAAGATCTATGCCATGATGAGGGACTTTTTGGAGTAAGTCCTTGAAACGAGTCCATGCTTCATAAAGAGATTCATTTTGACGTTGTTGGAACATCAAGATGTTATTCCTAAGCTTAGTAGTTCTCCCCGGTGGGAAAAATTGAGCAAGGAAATGAGTGGTGAGATCATCCCATGTGGTGATGGATCCCGCGGGTAAACGCTCAAGCCATTGACTAGCTTGATCCCGTAGAGAGAATTGGAATAGGCGTAAACGGGTAGTCTCTCTAGTTTCAACACCTAGGTCTATGGAATCTACGATTTTGAGGAAGTCCTTAAGGTGTTGGTTTGGATCTTCGGAACGAAGTCCATGGAATGCACATCCGCTTTGCACCAACCGGATGGTGTCGGATCGCAAGGGGGTCACATTGGCTCCGGTGAGCTCAATGGTGTTTCGGTAGCCTTGATGGCTAGGTCGGGAGTACTCTCCTAAGGTTCGGGGCCTAAGGGGTTCTAATGGTGGGTTTTGTTGTGGTGGGATGATGGGTTCAAAGATGTTACCACCTTCCATGATGTCAGATGGTAAAGAGTTACGAACAAGGGCACGAAGAAATTAGATAGACTAAAGAAGACCTAAAAATAAAAATAAAATTCTTACTAGAAAGGAATCTAGCAAGTAGACCTAATAAAAAGAAATCCTAACCTAGACAATAACTATTCCCCGGGCTGCGGCGCCAAAAACTTGATGCGTGGGAATCGCACCTTGCTTTACCTCTCGAGGGATCTCGAGAAGCTTACAACCCCCACCAGGCAGTGTACCTGATCGTTGTAGTATAGTATAGTGACAAGTACCGGGGGATTGATCGTTCAGCTTAGGAATAGTGTCGCTAGGATTAGAAAACCTAATTAATAGTTCTAGAGGTGAGAGATGATTATTTTTGTATTTTTATATTTTTATGAAAGCAATTAAAATCTCGGTTTTTGAAGGAGTGGGCGGAATTAGTTGCTATTCAACTAACCCAAAGCTAAGATATATTCAAAATAAAATAATAAAAATGAAAACAAACTAATTATACTAAGGTTGTGAGCAGTAATTGGAGAAATTGTGTTTACTTAGACTTCACTACTCCCTAGATATCTTTTACACGTTAATTACTTGTTATACTTGTATGGATGACGGATTGTATTCCTTAATACCATTCGTGGGGTGGCATACATAACTCCCCAACTCTATGAGCTCTTATCTCCTCCTACACCATGACCCAGCACAACTATAGGGATTGTAAACAGTGGCTCATGCATTAAATACAACCAATAAAGACCTAGTACGCCTCGGTTCATGTTTCTTAAGACATTCAAGCATGTTACCATTTGGAGATCTGCCAGTTTTCTTAAGCCTAACATATAAATCATTCATCCAAGAACAAGAATAAACAAGTAATCAACACATAATCAACATCTAGGTTTCATTAGATCTAAGCAAACACAAGAGAGATCTAGCCTAGCATAATTGAATTGAGACAAGAACAAGAGATAAACAACCAACACATAGACATATTGATTGAATTAGAAGAACACTTATCTCAATTACAATGCAAGGTATCAAGGGTTTGGAACCCTTGAAAAACCTGTAAAAGAGGCACCGAAATCGTCTTTAGGGTTTCACCAAAACTTCTCCTCCTTTTAATGAAAAAACTAGAAAACTATATATAGGAAAAACATGCTGACGGCGTCAAGAGTTACTTGTGACGCCGTCACCTCGCCACCATATACTTCCTCGGACTGCCTTGATCTACTTATGACGGCCTATGTGACGCCGTCACCACCCACGGTATTTTATTCTTGCCACTTTGACGCCGTCATGAAGCCTTCTGACGCCGTCACCACCTACGGTGTTTAATTCCTCATGTCTGACGCCGTCAAGATGGTGGTCTTGACGCCGTCACCTTGTATCTTCAGCATGGAAATTTGGTACTTAGCCGTTTTCTTCACTTTTATGCTCCAAAAACGTCCAAAATGGCTTCTTTTCCAGAATTCACTCTCCAAACACCTAAAATCACAAAAGGAACGATTTAGGGCAATATTTGATCAAATAAATTCGAATTCGGGCTTAAATGACCCCCTAAAAACGGATCATTTTTCGCCTCATCAAGCTCGTATTGGAAAAACAGTCATCAAACTGGAGTTTGGCCTGTCAATGAAATGATATTTGGTTGAAATAATAGAATAATTAACAGGATGTCGTATATTACCAAAAGTATATTACCACAACTCGACCATTTGGTTCACCATGTAGAACCTGAATAATTGACTCAAGCTTGAAAACCAGAATATTCAACTCTTCAATCACACAATCCTTAAGACTCTTTTCCCTAATACAACTATCACTCCTTCTAGCAGTCGCTATTTCTAATACATTTGTTATCCCACGTTTACGTCCCTTTTCCAACTTGGCAAGATATGTATCCAAAAGGAAATTTTGTCCTGCTAAAGGAGGTCGTCTAGGAATGTGTTGTTGGAAAAAATCATTGCTGTGTATCCACCAATTTGATTCGTACTCAGCTCTAGTAGGACGGATATCACAAGTTGGTTTTGAGTCCTAAAAAAAATTGTCAGTATAAAAGAACTAAGATAAAAAATTGAAATCAAATATAAATAAAAAAGACCTATTTTGAAGAAATAACCTTTCCAAAAAGCTTAGAACAATCTGATTTCTTAAATATAGTTTTTCTGGACCAAGCCACAGCTCTTGGTATCACTAGCGCGAGCTTTATCCACCAAAGCTTACTTATTTCATAACTCTCAAGAATCTAATCTAAATATGAAAGTCAAGGATAAATCAATAAGATTTAGGTGCGAAAACAAAATACAGAAGGGATTAAAAAAATTAATGTGGAAGAATAATATTTGCCTGGAAAGCAAATACAAAGCCCCCAAGCGTATATGTCGAAACATACATGCGATCTTTCTTGAGATGTTGAAGGTGCTTTTGACTGTGCTTACTTATTACATCTACGATTTGATCGTACAAATTAGTCCATAATTGCTCACCCCATGGAAACGCATTCCAAGCTTCTAGACTTTCAACCAACCTCATTAACTTATCATCTACTTCATTAGTCAACAACCTACCCATAAAGATAAGTTCTAAAGCTAACAATAGACATACACGGACAACATCTTCATCAGATATTTTTCAAAACAACTCTTCATCCTCGATAACAGCAATAAGATCTAAGTTGGTAACACGTAACCCTATCCGGTGAGGAAATATCCTATTACGAAATTTAACTTCACCGGAGGCATATAACCCAAAAGATACAGTTCCAAAATGGAACCCGGTTATAAGAGCAAATTCAGGACGACCAAAATGTAGACTTTGACCTTCGGCATAATAAATTAAGGGCATATCATAATGAGCATCATCAACCTGATGCTGTTTTCTCAGCATATACTCTATGACATGTGGTTCATGTTCAAAGTACAAAAGATCCAACCATCTTCCAAAACACGTACGCCTAAACATGTTCCGTCGTTTTGCATCTAACTTGCGTTTTATTAACAGCAAGTAGTTCACTTTACTTCTAAAGATGAATTTAGTTTGATACTCCTTGCAGGGAAATAAAACACAAAGAATCAGTTGAGGACTACATCGGCAAGCTCAAGTTTGCAGACAACTCTAACTTGGTGGCCAGACATTACAAAACAGAGGAAAAAACAGGGGACCAAACATTTAACAAATAAAATTAAGATACACAGTAGTATAACTTTAAACAAGGAATGTAATCACTATAACACGTGGTACACACGTTATACCAATGCACGATCAGGTACAGGATTCCTTCCTTCTGATAGGAAGTAGGTCAAGTATAATCATGAATTTTTCGGGTACAAGTTATCAAAAACAAACCATTTTGTAAGCCAAAGGCATGGCAATTTCCAACCTCTTTGAATCACGCTTAAACACCAAAAACTTATACAGTAAGAGTACAGAAACAAACTGAATCAAATAACCACTTCAAGATAAAATACAAATCAATTTGGACATATCCATAAATGAGATAGAAATCATAAAACCATACCTCCTATATCAGTTACACAACTACACCAAAGTTAGAAAGTAAACGTAACAAAACTTTATAAATAAGTACAGTAACCAATTTGGATAATTAATAAGTACAATAAGCAGTAGCAAATTAAATAGACATCATAAAATATATAATAAACATTCCATTCATTAATGAAACAAGGATCATCATACACAAAATCCTATGACAACCCATGATACACCAAAACTACCCATACATAAAAGAAAACTAAACCAAGCCATAAAGACACCGAAAAGCTTAACCCATAACCCCAAAAACCCAAAAGACCCCAAATACGAACAACAAATGTACCAGACACTAGAATGGCAACCACCCCTTTAGCTTCTCAGCAAATTTTTCCTTGTCAAGCAGACATAGTTCAGTCTCCCTCCTTGAAATCATTAAATCGGTCAACCTAAGGGTATCCTTATGCATAACGCTGCCTAAGATACTTTGCAGTCTCCATCGCCTCTACCCTACACTCAATAACCGAAAGTTCCTTAATAAAACCATCAGTTTCTATGATGGAATCAGCTAACTTCGAGCAGACCTTACTAATGTCAATATCTAGATCCTTGTCTTTAGCTACAGACCTCGCTAAATAGAAATCTAACTAACGTTCCAACAAGGTGGAACCGCAACCTTTAGCAAGTTCATTGATTGGTGCTAAACAGTCAGAAAATATCAACCAAGTAATGGTCAATAATTCAAACAGCCTAAACCAATGCTTCCGGGTAATAAAGGGTATCACCAGGTCGTTATGTCCCGACGAGGTGTGGATTGTGCTTTAGCGTGCTTGTGATCGGGCGATTATTCACAGAAAAGGGTTGTGATAAGAATTATTTTAGAATTATGAACTGAAATAGCTTAGGAAAGCTATGTGATTGATTACGGGAATTTAGATTAAGAAGAAATGATCTAAAACCTAAAAACGTACGTTTTAATTAAAAACGTACACTGACAAACGTGACCATAAGTACAACTGATGAACTAAAAATGCTATGAGTGTGAAATTATTATTTTTACAATCCTGATGAACAAAGAAAATTTTTAGAAAAAGAAAAATTATTTTTACACTATTTAATTATTTATTATTAATTAATTACTAATTACTTATTAATTAACTAATTATACTGATTTAAATTATTACAAATTACTAAAAAGACTTAGATAATTAAGAAGATTTTTATAAATCTAATAAACCATCACAGGAATCCTCAAAAAAAATTATAAAAAGTTGATTTTATGTATTTTTAAACTAATTACTAATTATTATTCTAATTATTTATTAATTACTAATTAAACTAATTATATTCTAAAAAATAGAAAATGAACAGTAGAAATTCTAGAAAAATTCCTAAAAATGTTTTAACTTATATAAAAGCTAGGAAAATTATAAAAACTAGGTGTTACTTAATAAAATCTAATTATGCTATTTAATTCTTAATTATTAATTAATAATTAATTAAACTAATATTAATTCTAAAAACCACTAAATGACAAAAGAAATATCTGGAAAAGTTTCTAAAATTTCTTTAATATAAAAGAGAATTAATAAAAATATAAAAATGCTAGAGTGCTTATAAATAAGCCAAAAAGAAAATTAAAAAGATAATTTCTATTAAATAGAAGCTATAACTATAATTAAATTTGGTTTTTTTTGTTTTTTCTTTTTCCAAACTGCTTTAACACTAAAAACTAGCAACTTTTACAAAAACACTTTTTATGGGACTCAGAAAATAAGCACTTGAGTGCTTATTAGTTAAACAGTTGACTTTCTTTGACCAGTTGAGAGATTAAGCTCAAATGAGCTTATGTGGGGTCCACAATGGTTAATTCTGGTTCACTTAAGTTATTTAGACAAGTTTAAGCAAGATTCAAACAATTTAAGCCATGTGAATAAGCAAAGAAGCCAGAATAAGCACTTGCTTATTGGGTGACTGAGACAGAAATGGGACAATGTTTAGGAAGGATTTCAAGTGGGGTCCACTGAGCCTAAGCTCAAAACCTTGGCCAAAACTGGAAGGTGGCCAGGAGGAGGGTTGGGAGAACCCAAAGTGGGTCAGTGGGACCCACTGAGGTGGCCAGAATCAACCACCAAAGTGGTGGTGATGGTGATGGCCTGCTGTGCACAGGGCAGGGTATTCCCCTGCAAGTCAGTTTGGACTTGTGTAACTTGCACAAAAAAAAATCACAAAAATATAATGCTTCTAGGAATCAATAGTTTAACTGGTACACTACCATATGTAAAAAGCACAGGTCCTAGATATACCAACAAAATTCCAAATAATTCTTGCAAAAATTGAGATTCTGCCTAATGATGCTAATTTGACTTTTTGAAAATTGATGCAAGTTTGACTTTAATGAACTTTGGTTGGGCTTGGTTGATTAAATGGTGTTTGTAAACTCTAAATAAGACTACATAAGGCAACTATAACAACTTTCATGCTCAAATCAAAAATTGAGATTCTGCCTAATAATGCTAATTTGACTTTTTGAAAATTGATGCAAGTTTGACTTTAATGAACTTTGGCTGGGCTTGGTTGATTAAATGGTGTTTGTAAACTCTAAATAAGACTACATAAGGCAACTATAACAACTTTCATGCTCAAATCAAAGATTTAACATACCTATTGCACAACAGATGGACTGTTGAGGCATATGCATACAATTTTTTTTGACTTTTCCTATTAGAGTGACCAAAGTAAGTATTGATTGAAGTTAATATGATCCTAGGTACCTTTCCCAAACAGAATTAAACCTTCCATGATCACTACAAGACATTCAACCCTACTCTACCAAACACTCCTTAAAGAAAATGCAATTGAGATTTTTAATGCAGAAAACTTATTCAAGCCATGAAACTAAAATATAAGCATTCATACTAGTATAATAAGCTTAACTGAGCATAAAAACAGAAGCAAAAACAACAATAACTTAAAATTCACTAAAAAGCTAAAAATGGCAGTTAAGTTAACAACTATGAGAATAATGGAATTAATAAAACCTACAAACAATATTAAGTTCTAATATTACTTAAATACACTTAGTAAACACAATACACACAAATATGAACAAGGATAGTAGCTTATATAGTAAATAGGTAGAAATTGTAAAGTAAGCTTACAAATGCTTCCAAGAATAAAACCATGAACCAAGGACTCAAAAATATCCTAACACCTCCCATGAGGTTCTAAACCATACTCCTCATCCATTTATGCTACTGCTTCCTTCTTCTTTCTTTTTGTGATTTTACCTTTATATCTTTTTTTTATATATATTTTTTTATATTTTTATTTTTTTAAGAACTTTCTTATGAAGCTGAATATAAAGTTGTTACAGAAGCTAATAAAGCTTTTAAGAACTCACAAGTGAGTTTATATTTAACTAATTTCCAATACTTGGCTTTTAACAAGGAACTTTTTTAATTGCTTATATAAACTGAAATTTGAAACAG
Organism: Artemisia argyi; assembly: GCA_030686995.1. Taxonomy (NCBI): domain Eukaryota; kingdom Viridiplantae; phylum Streptophyta; class Magnoliopsida; order Asterales; family Asteraceae; genus Artemisia; species Artemisia argyi. The sequence goes on along the minus strand of CM060676.1, from coordinate 40,372,191 downwards.
GGAGATTAAAACTGAAAGACTTGCATTACTTGATAGAAAAGGTTACAACATAAGTAAATTACAACATAACTTAAGATAATAATAATCTAGATGTGCCAAATGGCTTACAAAGACTGCCTTTATATACTAATTACCTAGACTGCCTTCTCTTCCCTTTTTTTCTTGGAATTATTGATTCTTCTGACTTCTTTGCACCCTCCTGAGCAAATCCCACCCATTGGATTGGGTGGGAATGATCCTAGCCATTCAAAGTGATTTTGGCGCCAATATTGTCAAAAGGGCAGTTGAAGTTGCTTGGAGTAATTCTAGGGCAATTAATGCACCTTGGAGCTTTGTGGAGTTTGGGGGAGACAGGGAGTGGTGATATTTTATTGGAGGTGAGGGGAGGGCATGGAGTTGGTGTTTGCAGAGCACAAGTGGGAGGGAGAGGGTGGAGAGGTCAAAGGTTTGACCTGGGTGGTTTATTAGAAACGGGGGAGTATTATTTTTAAGGGGAGGTGGGCTGGTGAGTGAGATGGGCCAAGGGGGAGAGTTGGGCTTGGAGTGATAAGGGTGTTGGATTTGGTTTTTTATTTAGGTTTGGTTTGGGGTTTAAGTAACAGCCAAGGGTCCGTTTGGTATTTGTTATAACAAGGACCAAAAATGCAATTCAACCAAACATAAGGGACCTGAGTTGTAATTCTCCCAAAGTATCACCAAGGACCAATATTGCCAAGCTTTCTTATTCCAAGGACCATATTTCATTTTTATCATTTTCCAAAATTCCCAGGGACCATTTTTGTCAGATTTGAAATTTGAGGGACCAAAGATGTAATTTTTGAAACTTAAGACCTAAGTATTATGTTTTGTGATATTTGACTTTCAAAAGGCTTAGGTTGACTTTTCTTTCAAAAATAAATGCATAGGGACTATTTTTGACAAGTTTTGAAGCTTGGGGGACTGAAACTGCCAATATTGCAAACTTTGATCATTTTTCATTTGTTTTTGCTCATTTTGCTTTTAAAACACATAAAACACAATCCCTGGGATAATTTAAGTATTTTGATGACTTTTCGATTATTTTTGTATGTTTTGACAGTTTAAATATGACAAAAATGATGAGTGTTTGAGCACTCATCATTCATCAAAACGTTCAAGACACGCCATTGGTGTTTCCAAAATATTTGCTTGTAAATTAAATGGAAAACTGAATGTGTTTGTTGTGTGTGTGAGATTGTGTTAGGAGGAGCGCCTATATGTAGATGACTTCGGGAAATGGGTAGACTTTGCTACAGCACTGCCGGTTGGCTATCACAACAAATACTGTTGGTGCATTTACTCTCAATGCATTTAATCTAAATTAAACTAATACATTTTACAATTTATACATAATATTTAAGGAACAATAAACTTTAAAAATTTTGAAACACACATAATCATATTTATACAAACTATGAAACAAATAAAGTATAAGCAGATAACTTAAACATGCATGGCAACAATGTACATACCCTGTTATACCACTTTGTTTCGACAATATTGTTCATGAGCTTCGATTGTGTTTACTTGATTTTGATGGAGGAAAATTTGTTGGAGATGATGAAGTGTGTGTTGGAAGGAAGTGTGTGTAAATATTTTAAAAACAAATATAAATGTTATTATTTATTAAAATACATATTTTTATTGATACAATTGAAATACATAAATATATAATTAAAAAAAAAGCAAAACGACAAATAAAATTAAGTTGCCCAATACATATCGCTCGATTAGTACAAGTTGCCCTCTGCAAAAATACCTTACACACTTACACATACCTTACACATATCTTACATATACATTCTTTATACATTCTAGAATCCGTACTATATTAATAAAATAATGGACACGTGTCAAGCATATATGAGGTTGCTCAGTCGCCAAGTTGCCCTGATCCGCTAAAGGAAGGTGATTTAAAAACATCAATTCAAGGAATGTGCTCTTAGCGACTGATCCGTTTTGGTAATTTCCCTTACATAATTTATGATAATTTAGGTTTTCAAATAATTGCAAAATAGAGCACTTATCAACTTTATTCAATCAGGATAAAACTTAAAAATATCACGAAATTTCTTAAATATTGTTTAATTCTTAAACGTTTATCATTTTTTTAACCCATGAACCTTTTTCTAGTAATAACTACAAATTGAACCAAAGTTTTGCATTAAAGGTTAAACTACAATCACGTTTTCGCAAATATAATTATTTATTGTTGTATACAATCGTTTTGCACGGGTATTTGGCTAGTTAGTATGTAAAAGCATAAACTTCTAACACACTATCCGGAAATCAATTTGTGGCGTCTAATTTTGCTCACAAATGAGGAAGCATGAATAAATTCGCATCATATATTTGTAAGGACATTTACAATTGAGAATATACTTTATCTTTGTCACGCTTAGAAATACAAAATTTGTTCTTTACAATTTAATGTGTGAAAACATAATAATATTTCAAATACTTTTGTGCTTATAACTGTAATAATATCCACATATGTTTGTAATTAATAATGTCAAATAACAATTTTACGTTAGTGAGTAGTCGTATTGTTAGGCTACTCACAGAAGGAGTAGTTGACCGAGTGTGGCGATCGATTTGTGTCGATCGTGGTTTCTGTGGGTTGTCGGTCGAAGGAGGAAAAAAAACGAAATGGGTCGCCTAAACGACCGATTCTCATTTCTATTTGGTGTTACTTTTTTATCCATATTTCATATTACCATTTGGTGTTACTTTTCGCCCTTACTGGGGCGCCTAATCGACTGCAGGTCGCTGGAAAGAGAAAGCTGACGTGACAGTGAAAAAGAGGAGGATTGGGTCGCCTTACTATGAGTAGCCTTAAAGTACTCTAAAGTTATATATATTGTTGCAGACTTGCAGGTAAGTTGACCACAATTGTTGACCGAAATGATCTTAGCAGTTTAAATTCATCAAGTGTCGATCATGGCCGTGTTAATATATAGATAGCCGCTGAATCGCATGATCAAATAATCTCAGCCTTTCAATCTCACTCGCTCAACCTCAAAGTAATCATGATGTCGGAAGCGTTGTGAATGAAAGAAACCACACAAACACAATGAACAAGCAATTCAATAAACATTCAAAGAGTGCTCAACCAGGACTTCATGAAAAAACTCTCTTTTTCTATAAACTCCCGACTATATTTAAAATAACGAAATAAAGTAACACGTAAAAATGTAAAATAATATTTAACGAAAATAGGTAAACAATTAAAATGAAAAAGATAGATTACGACAGTTATAGATTATATTGTCGTTTAACCCTTCAAGCTTCTCGAACTATTGATGCATATGACTTCACTTGTTGACCAAAGAAACGACGACTAAGCCAGAGGAGCGGAAGCCCAAACGTGCCCTGCATAAAATCACCTACTACTATATTTACCAGGTTAAAACCTTTTACCCAAAAAAAAAAAAAAAAAAAAAAAAAAAAAAAAAAAAAAAAAAAAAAAAAAAACCTTTTACCACCCACTTGCGCAGTAACTATCCACTACACTGTAACTTACCATCTAGCTTAAACCCAAATATTTGATTTGCATTCATCCGTTTAAGTGACAACGATTAAAGCAACCACTCTACCAGATTTCATCAACAAGGTAAATGAATTTTTGCAAGAGTAAGTTTGATTATCATCAACAAGGTAAATGAATTTTAAGTGACAACGATTAAAGCAACCACTCTACAAATTTTTTTGCTTAAAGGGTACTTTTCTTTCAAATTCGTCCTTCTTAAGGTACTTTGTGTCATTTTCACCATTCGAAAAAAAATTCCTATTAGCTGAGAGGGGCAAAAATATCACAAAATATTGTAAAATACTTTAAAAGGCCGAATTTAAAAGAAAAGTACCCGTATAAGGAAAAAAAAAATTGTTCACTACCCATAAAAACAAATAGTGGCAAGTATATATGGTACATTTTCAAAATATTTGCCCTATTTTTATAAAACTTTAATGAGTAAAATACACCGTTGGTCCCTGAACTTGGCAAAAAAACATTACAGGGAGACAAAAGTTGGCATTTACGTCGTCGGGAATCCAAAGTTGAGGGTTTTTGTGTCAATGAGGTCCCTTGATGTTCAGGTCAACATCCGTTTTGTGTTATATTTTTTAGGCATAATAGACAACTCACATTTTGACTACACCTTATTTAAATGTAACCCAACCCGTTACCCTTTATTCTTTCCCTGTGTCTTCAATTCGATAAAACACTAATTAACAGCAACACACATAAAATCACTAACAGTGGCACAAAATGATAAAGGGAAGGCTTTGTATAGTGGGTTGAGGAAAGTAGATTGCTCCAATAAAGAGCGTTTGGGTGTTAAGAAGGAGAAGCAAGAGGCTGCCGACATCGGGTTATCAAAGGTTTATGATTTGGAAACAAGGATTAAAAATCTTGAAGTTGTGTTTAAAGCTCTAAATGAAATGAAGGAAAGGTATGACAGGGAAAGTTGTGGGTCTAGCTAATTGTATGTTTAGATGATAGGGAAGTTTGTAATGGTTGTCAACATGAAATCTATCAATAAAAAAAATTGGCTTGTTATTATTGATAGTGTCTGGTTGTGCATTGGTAAATATGTTTGACTTAGGGAAGTCAAACATATTTTAACTGAAATCGATCAATAAAAGCTCTTGCTTTTAATAATGGCATACTATGAAATATAATTGGGTTGTTATTGTAACTGATAGTGTTTGGTTGTGCATTGCTAAATAGGCTTGACTTAAGAAAGTCAAACACCAAGAAGTTACATTTTGCGGCATTTGCTTATACCAAACAACAATACAGATCTTGCATTTTGTGATATTGGGTTGTTCAGTCACATTGTCAATACTAACACCATACTATTTTTTTCATAAACAATACACCATTGTCAATACAATAAGATTAAATGCTAAAGAATTTGCATTTTAAACACATGTTACATTATAACCATTGTGTTTGGTTTTGCTAATAGAAAGGGGTGATTGTTTTTGCTGATAGAAACAGTACACCCACTAGCACAATACAAGAAGATTAAATGCTAAAACTTAGATTTATATTTCATCATAATTATAGTAAATTACAAGAACAACAAGAACTAGCAAAAACCATCATCAACAACCAAACAAAAGTTCCATTTGCATACCCCTATTAACAACCTGATAATCCAAAACAAGCAACCAAAAGACCTCATTTACCTACCCCCATCAAATACCCAAAATTCATTAATTATTTTCAGCCATTTTCGCAACATAACCTTCCTGCTTACGAATACCAGCATCAGTTACGCCAAAAATCTCTATCAAGCGAGTAAGTAGCTCGGTGTACCTGGCTTGGGTTTCTCTCAATGCATCCAAACTGTCAAGCACGACACCACGCGGTCTCACAGCTTCATTCTCCACAATCAGCTACCTATGCTTGATGATCATCCTCTTTAGATGATCAATGCAAACACGAATTAGCTTTGCAAAATATCCTTCTTCGGTAGCCTCTTATCCAAACCACAAGGCCATACGCTTATGTTAGTGCGATGAACTAGCGATCTCCATTAGTTCATTTAACATATGGAAATCCTCCATTGGAAAATGTGTGAGGAAAAGGTTCTGGATGGGTTTATTGGTTCACGCGCAAAAAAATAGCGTGTCAGGGAAGAGATAGTCAAAGGGGCTAGTAATGAATTTGTTTTCACATTTGGTCCCTAAATTTGTCTAGATTGCTGTTGTGAATCTAAATCTCCTGCCCATTAATAACTTGACTGTTCACATTTGGTCCTAACTTGAAAGGACAACTTCATCTTTTCTATTTAGTTAAATAGTAAAATACACCAAAGCATTTGCATACACACTTGCTAAAGTCAAACTTGCAAATCATATCCAAACACCCCCTTATAAATATTGTCATATTCCTTTCTAGTTTGTGTCATTTTTATGTATATTTTTTGGACCACATTTGATCAATACTCAAATGCTAAATGGGAGTTTTGCCTCATGCCATTTACCTTTGCAGTTTGACCTTTTATAGTCAAACTGGAAATGCTAAATGAGACATTTGCAGCACCAACATATGCAGAAGCTAAATTTAATCAAACCATATGCACAAATAGAAAAGTACCATATATAAGATTAATTGTCATAGGGTATTCAACCTATACATAAACTGCTACATAATATGGAAGGATAGGTTTAAACTACAACCACTAAAATAAGTCTATTATGGTGGTGATGGAAGCTTGGTTGTGTTTCAACTGCTTCCTAGCCAACTCCCAATTCATCTTGATATTTTCAGTCTCATCATCACTCAAATCGCTGACCCTGATATAAATTTTCTTCAGCAAGGGGAAAACGAAAGTATAAACATTATTATAGATAATTCATTCTCTGATCTAGGAAAAGATTGAAACACTACACTCTGAAGCTGCAACGGCCCCAATGTTTTGCTGTCTAAATCAAATGAATAAAGTTCCAAAGGTAGAATACTAAACTTGTATGAAGCCTGCAAAATGAGATAGTATTGAGATGCACAACTATGGCAATTTAAGATGATTTATTGGATACACATTCCACTTACTATGGTTTCTAACATTTGAAAATTTGGACATCCACGAATCATTTCAATGATGAACGATACCATAATATAATTCCCAAAATCCACTCCAGATAGATTAAGAGTCTTGAGGCATAGAAAGGCAACAAGGAAATTCTTTTTGGAATTAGCTTCTACCAACAACTACGAAAGTGCACTTTTCGTAAGTTTTAGAGATTACATTTCATAAGTGTTAAAGACTACTTTAGCATTCTGTAATTTGAATTATGAAAACTCAAATTGGTCTTACCATGCAGTCTTGAAGAACAAATGTAAGTTTCTCAAGTTTTGGAAGACATGTCAGCTGAAAGATATTGGAAGTTGTGATTGTCTGATGAGGCAAAAAATGATCCATTTTTAGGGGGTCATTTAAGCCCGGATTTCAATTTATTTGAACAAATATTTCCCTAAATCGTTCCTTTTGTGATTTTAGGTACTTTTGGAGTGAATTCTGGAAAAGGAAGCATTTTGGACGTTTTTGGAGCATAAAATTGAAGAAAACGGCAAAGTCTTAATTTTTCTTGCTGGGAACAGTACCTGATGGCGTCACAAGGTTCTACATGATGGCGTCAAGAGTAATACAAGAGGTGGAAGTGGATAAAGTCCGTGACGGTCCAGAAAGTTTTGTGCATTGGAGATGACGGCGTCACCCAAGGCCGTCATGTGTAAAATTAAAGAGTGATGGCCTAGAATATTTCCTGAAGGCGTCACGTAGGCCGTCACGTGTTAACTTGTCAAAACTTGCGCGCGAAGTAGCTTATATTGTTTTGGTCATAACTTTTGCATACGAACTCGGATTTAGGTGATTCAAAATCCAACGTGAATAGGATGAAGAAATCTACAATTTGGTGAAGAAAAATTGGTCATGACGCCATCACTCTTTACGGGGTGACGCCGTCAAGCCTTGCCGACAGAAAACTTGCCTATAAATATAACATCATAATTTCACTTTTTGTAAGCCCTAAACCCTAAGGTTGATTCCTGGGTTTAGCTAGGTGTTTTTCCAGCAAGTTAGAGGGTTTCAATCACTCCATAAACATCTTGTAATGGTTTGTTGATTCTATCTTAATTATGTTTTTCATTATCATTGTTGTTTGCTCTTCTTTAATGATGATTTGCTAATTCACCTTGTGTCTACTTATAATTGTGTGAAACTTGTATATAATTGATTAGATCTTATTGATTCCTTATTGATGTTTGTATCTATCTTCATCAATTAGGGTGTGACACTTCGATGGGTCTAGTTGATTTAGCTTATAATTCTTGATTCCTATTGTCTCTTGTTTGGTTGATTGTATTCGATGTTAGGCTTAAGAAAACTGGCAGACTTCCATAGGGTAACATGCTTGAACGTCTTAAGAAACATGAACCAATGCGTACTAGGTTATTATGGTTGTATTTAATGCATGAGCGAATTCTAATGATCCCATGCTAGGAGCTTCTTGCAGGCTCGGCATAGGAGTGAAGTAGGAGCTTATAGAGTTGGGGAAGTATGTACGCCACCCCACGAATGGTATTAAGGAATACAACCCGTCAATTAAAACAAGGTGTGACAATTCAATAGGTAGAATTGGATAGCTAGCAAGGAGTAACATATCATAGGTAGACATGCTTCACTTACCTTGTAGAACCCTAGTTTACTTTTCTTGTTAATTAGTTTAATTAGTAGCTTTTGGGTTAGTTGAATAGCAACTAATTCCGCCCCTCCTTCCAATACCTGAGAATTTTACTTGCTTTTCATAAAATATAAAAACACAAAAAGAATCATCTTTCACCTTTAGATCTAGTTAGATTAAGTTTCAATCCTAACGACACTATTCTTGAGTTGAACGATCAATCCCCCGATACTTGTCACTATACTATACTACAACGATCAGGTATACTGACTGGTGGGGGTTGTAAGCTTCTCGAGATCCCTTGAGAGGTAAAGCCTGGTGCAATTCTCACGCATCAAGTTTTTGGCGCTGCAGCCCGGGGAATAGTTATTGTTTAGGTTGGAATTTATTTTGATTAGGTCTACTCATTAGATTCCTTTTTAGTGAGATTTTTATTTTCTTTTTATTAGCTTTCTTATAGTCTATCTTTTTCTTTGTGCCCTTTGTTTGTAAAACCATTTTCATTTGTCACTATGGCGGATGAAATTCCATTTAGATCACTGACAATAGAGGAACAATTATATTTCAAAAAGAGATTTGTTTCTTATCATTCTTATGAATTTTTTCGTGATCTTTGTGATATCCAAATGGAGTTGTGGGTAAGGTTAGATGGGTTTAATGAATTCTATGCATGTGATATTTCTATTAGAAGATCATTAACTGGAAAAATTCCTTTTAGTCTGACCCGTTGGATGAATTTTGAGAAAAGCTTCCTAACCATGACCCATAAGTTCAACGAATTAGTGGATTCGTATAAGCGATATGACCTAGTTTCTAAGAACATGAACTTAGAATCAAACCAAGATTATGAGATGGTTAGTGTTGAACTACCTAGTTGCATAAGCGGGATAGATTTCACCAAAACATACGACACACATGAGCTTAGAGTTGAGCCACCTAGTTGCATGTCACGGTTAGGCACTACCATAATACAAGATGAACACATAGGTGATATTGATGTGATGGAAGAGATAGTAGAAAACCCAAGCCCACTAAGTACCCCACAAGTCCTACCATCATTTGAGGCATACACACCGCCCGTGACTTACCCGGAAGAAGTAGAAGAGACTATAGGAACCCCAATAGAAGTAGAACCTTTGGACCAGGCACCACTAGAGGATATAGGTTTGAATACTTGTAGTGATAACCTTACTCCTAGTTCTAGGGAATTTCCTAGTGTTGATGAACCGGAACCTCAAGCTTTACACAACTTTCCATCCTTAGATATACATATAGGAGACAAAAGAGGAACCGACCCACCCATCAACCAATATTATCCGGGTAGTTTTAGGATGAAGGAAGCCATTCACTCACCCCCTTCACCTCACGTGGCATATTTCCACCCTAAGGGTGTGTATTGCTACTTCCACCCGCACTTAATTCAAAGTGTAGGGAAAACCTCCCCTATTTCCATTAAATAAGGGTAGAGTCAGGCTCGTGACTCAAACAAAAACAAGCGCTTATTGGGAGGCAACCCAAGCTTTATTTATTTAATTGTTTGTTTGTTTGTTTATTTGATTTTATTTGTTTCCGTATGCATGTTTTATTTTTGTTGTTTTTGGCTCATGTTTCAAAGTAAATTGTGAAAATGCTTTATTTTGTTTTTAACTTCGTCTTAATTGCATATAAAGGTATTTTGCAAAAGATAAGTGTAAGGGAGATCCAAATTTGTTTATAAGAATGAAATTGAGCATGAACCACAACAATATTAAATGAACATGTATATTAGTATTTGTTAGAGTCAAATGCTTGTATCGAGTCATAATGATGTTTTGCAGGATTTTCCAGGAAGTAGGACATAAATTTTTTCCAGAAATTTTCCAGAAACTTAACATAAAGATATCTGCAGGTCACTTCTGACGGCATCAGCAATTAATTCCTGACGGCGTCATGTGTAAAATTCTGGAAATTTTGCGATTTTTGTTTTTCTAACGGAGTCTTAAAGTTTTTGTTGATTCTTTAGTTTTATAAACTCCTGGAAATCTGCAAACATTCATTCCACAAGCATTATATCTTTAATTATTTTGTTTTTATTCCTAAGTCTGGAATTACATCTAGTTGTGAGTTTTCTTTGTTCGGATTGATGCTTTGGGTTTTTGTGATTGTTTTCTCAGGTTTAACAGGTTATATATGACAAGAAGATGATTTATTTTTTTTGAAAGGGAAGCTTTGAATGTTCATTTTTCTTGGAGGAAGATCTAACCTTGTTACCACACTATCCACACCGAACGAATCAGGGGAGTATTTGATTTCATTCTTTTACCTATTTCACTTTTACATTCTTTAATTGAACATTGGGGACAATGTTCATCCTAAGTGTAAGGGGAGGGTAAATGATGATACCTTATAGATAAACTAGCACTTGAGTTTGTTTGTTTGATGGTAGGTGTGTAATAAAACTATGAGAAATACTTGTTAGTGTAATTTTAGCGCCAAATTTAAAATTTTTTACTACATTTAGGAGTGAAAATTTAGCCTTAGCAAGTGTCTCATGGATAGGAGTCGTATGACTAGCACAAAACCGTACTATTCAGAAAAAAAATTTCACCCAAATATGTGAGGTTCGCCTTTAGATTTAATAGGAAAAGCATTCATTATTAGTGCTTATGAGTGTACCGGTAGCATTTAGATTCTAGAACTTTTGTTAGTGATGCATCTCGAGACCGCAAGTGAGACTACATTCGTGTAGTAGGATTTACTACATGATAAGAGGCATTAGGATCACCCTTGTGTTAAACCCGTCTCATAATTACTTGACCATTTAAGGCATATTATTTGGCTAGTAAAGTCAACTAATTTTTCCCACACCATTAGCGTTGTACTCATTTTTAGTACATGAAACCCCTAGTACACCCCTCCGAGCCTATCTTTTCGTTTCTAACTTTAAGCATCTTACTTAAAGGAAGAATTTATTACACCCCACTTAAATGTACACCCAAATCACCTTAGCCTTCCGTGTATGCACTAATCTTTAGTGCATTATTGTTATTTGTTTAAACTCTTAGTTAATTATCTAATTGATTACATGGTTGCTAAGTCGAGTCATATCCTTGTACATATTGTTTAGGAACGATTGGGACTCATGGGTAAAGTACTATTGTTATGGAGTAATGGGGAAGAAAATCATTTTATTACCCCCATATGTACGTTAATCTTAAAAGTACTCCAAGTGTTTTGATTATCTTGATTCGAGTCATTAAATTAGTTTATTGTAAAGTATGTAAAAATTCAAGTGTAAGAGGAATGTTCATTTCCTATGATGTATTATTTTGGATGGTAGGGTAAGAGTGTATGCCAAAAAAAAAAAAAAAAAAAAAAAAAAAAGGAAAAGATAGAAAAAGAAAAGAGAAAAAACATACGGACTTCCATCCCGTTTCATTCTATGTTTGATTTATGTTTTTGTTATTTTTCATTTATTAGCTTAAGTCGAGTCTAGTCTTGGCTTAGCAACGCCATGTTGTACATGTAATTAACCAAGATGATTAACTCGCCACCAGTAAAGATTGCCTATATCCAACAAAACCGTGTTTTCCATATCCCTACACCTAACGTTATAACCCTTTGAAAGACCTCTTTGATAGTTTATCCTAGGTGCTTACGCCATGTGGTGGAGGTTTGATCCTTTCTCAAGCCTATGGTAATCTATTTTGTTATGACAGGTAGTGAGAGATGTTTTCCATTTCCATATTATGATATATACTTTATTACACCCGAGAGATGTGAGTATCTAAACACTATTTGTGAGGTGCTAGTGTATGACCTCCGTGCTTGTCTTTGGTCTTAAGTGGAATGATTATTTGTTGTAATTACTTTTATATTAGTGTTAAATGACCCCTAACTTGTATTTTGATTAGAATAAAAGCGCATTTGCTTGAGGACAAGCAAATCTCAAGTGTAAGGGTATATGATGAGGCAAAAAATGATCCGTTTTTAGGGGGTCATTTAAGCCCGGATTTGAATTTATTTGATCAAATATTTCCCTAAATAGTTCCTTTTGAGATTTTAGGTACTTTTGGAGTGAATTCTGGAAAAGGAAGCATTTTGGACGTTTTTGGAGCATAAAAAAGTGAAGAAAACGGCAAAGTCTTAATTTTTCTTGCTGGGAACAGTACCTGACGGAGTCACAAGGTTCTACATGACGGCGTCAAGAGTAATACAAGAGGTGGAAGTGGATAAAGTCCGTGATGGTCCAGAAAGTTTTGTGCATTGGAGATGACGGCATCACCCAAGGCTGTCATGTGTAAAATTAAAGAGTGATGGCCTAGAAAATTTCCTGAAGGCGTCACGTGGGCCGTCACATATTAACTTGTCAAAACTTGCGCGCGAAGTAGCTGATATTGTTTTGGTCATAACTTTTGCATACGAACTCGGATTTAGGTGATTCAAAAGCCCACGCGAAGAGGATGAAGAAATCTACAATTTGGTGAAGAAAAATTGGTCATGACGCCGTCACTCTTTACGGGGTGACGCCGTCAAGCCTTGCTGACAGAAAACTTGCCTATAAATATAACATCATAACTTCACTTTTTGTAAGCCCTAAACCCTAAGGTCGATTCCTGGGTTTAGGTAGGTGTTTTTCCAGAAAATTAGAGGGTTTCAATCACTCCATAAACATCTTGTAATGGTTTGTTGATTCTATCTTAATTATGTTTTCTATTATCATTGTTGTTTGCTCTTCTTTGATGATGATTTGCTAATTCACCTTGTGTCTACTTATGATTGTGTGAAATTAATATATAATTGATTAGATCTTATTGATTCCTTGTTGATGTTTGTATCTATATTCATCAATTAGGGTGTGACACTTCGATATGTCTAGTTGATTTAGCTTATAATTCTTGATTCCTATTGTCTCTTGTTTGGTTGATTGTATTCGATGTTAGGCTTAAGAAAACTGGCAGACTTCCATAGGGTAACATGCTTGAACGTCTTAAGAAACATGAACCAATGCGTACTAGGTTATTATGGTTGTATTTAATGCATGAGCGAATTCTAATGATCCCATGTTAGGAGCTTCTTGCAGGCTCGACATAGGAGTGAAGTAGGAGCTTATAGAGTTGGGGAAGTACGTACGCCACCCCACGAATGGTATTAAGGAATACAACCCGTCAATTAAAACAAGGTGTGACAATTCAATAGGTAGAATTGGATAGCTAGCAAGGAGTAACATATCATAGGTAGACATGCTTCACTTACCTTGTAGAACCCTAGTTTACTTTTCTTATTAATTAGTTTAATTAGTAACTTTTGGGTTAGTTGAATAGCAACTAATTCTGCCCCTCCTTCCAATACCCGAGAATTTTACTTGCTTTTCATAAAATATAAAAACACAAAAAGAATCATCCTTCACCTTTAGATCTAGTTAGATTAATTTTCAATCCTAACGACACTATTCCTGAGTTGAACGATCAATCCCCCGGTACTTGTCACTATACTATACTACAACGATCAGGTACACTGCCTGGTGGGGGTTGTAAGCTTCTCGAGATCCCTTGAGAGGTAAAGCCTGGTGCAATTCCCACACATCATTGTCGTTGTCTGGTTCCAAACACCGAATGACAAATATAACTTGTTGATATATCTAAGTTTTGCAATTTCCATGAGTCTCATCTCGTTTGTAGTAGCAAGGTTAATTTTTTCAGAAACTCAAGTAAGGGACAACGAGCAATAAACTCCCAAAATGTAGCGCTTTGAAAAGTTACAGATGACAATTCTAAGCTCAATAGTTTTGGAAAATTACAAAAACATACAAAATTAGGAAAAGTACAATAATGAAGTTCCAGATGTTTCAACTCCATACGAGAGTAAAGTTGGGTTGGTAACATTAGTAGTTCACCATACCAGTTTCTAATTGTGAGCTCCTCAATTCCTTCTCGACACAAAAACAAAAGCCAATGTTGAATTTCTTCATAATCCAAGTCTTCTCGTCCATACAACATTTTCGGCTCTATGGAAAAGACATGCCTTCTTATGGGATCTTAAAGCTGAAGTAAAAGTCTAGTAATATGCTTCCCATCAAACTTATTGGTAAATAATAAAAGAAATCTTCATCAACTATAAGATCGGTGAGTAAAGTCTACTTATACCTCAAGTTTGTCACTAAGATATTGGTCCTCACCGCATCTTTTACTGGCATGTTGTTAATATAATCTGGCATCTTAGCGATCAAAATAACTCCAAACAACATGGTATTGTTGGAATTTGAGTTGGGTTTTTGAGTTTTCAAAATGAGGGTTTGGATTTGATTTTTGATTGTGGGATTTTTAAGGTGATGGTCTTGATAAGGGTTTGGATTATTATGGTGTAGATATGGGTTTGTTGGGTGGGTTTATTGGTTTGCGCGCAAAAATAAATAGAATATCAAGGAAGATACAGTCAAGTTGCATAGTCATAGATTTATTTTTTCACAGTTGGGTTCACTTGTTACGCTCCATGCCCGATTTGACTAAATTTCTGACTTTTACGCGGAAACGACCCAACTTTAACAAACATTCTTTTACTCTTTTGACCATTAGAAAAAAATCTATAAACATTCAGACTTTAAGAATATTTTTAGATGAAACTAGACTCAATTACCTTTAAAATGACGGGTGACACGACTTCCAACGAGCCACGGTTGATTTGATACAAATAAATAAAACGACCAAAAACTGGAAACCTCTCTTGTGCACTAAGGAGCCCCCCTTATGTGCACTAATACCCTCTTGTGCACTAAAGACCCCTCTTGTGCACTCTTAACCCGTTTGAACCAAAATCGGTTAAAATGGACCTTGGCCCAAACACCTCTTTTTTTGCATAACTCTTTTCTGCACTTTTGACCCATTTTCTAAAAAACGATTTCTATAACATCACATAACACCAAAGCTTCTAAAAATCATTAGGACAATATAAACATCAAATATATGCATAAACATGGTCATAACAACCTGCATAAATGTGTTTTACAAAGTGATGGGTGTTATGACAAACATCCGTTTTGACCCATTTGCATACTACACTTAACTATGTCACCTTTAACCATGAACCAAACACTCAACTTTGATCTATGACCATTGACACGTTCACATCCCAAAATGGGTATGAACACATTAATCCAAACACCCCTTTAATTTTGACCATAAACCTTTAACCGTACTATGACATACCAATTGACCACCAATTCTCTGTAGGGATCTATACCTTGATAAATCACGAGCCAATGGATCGTTAGCCAACTAATGTAATCACTAGCTAGACTAAGTTAGATAATCTCTGTGAATTTGTAATTATGCGGAATATAAAAACAAACATATACTAAAACTTGATCCTCTATGGATCGATAAACTTTTACTAATGAAACTCGTACTAGAAACTTGTATCTATTACAATGACCTAGGGTTCCTTATATACTAATGAAAACCCTAACCTTTCTTACAAGAAACGAATAATACTAAACCAATAAAAGATATTCTACATATCTTGTCCTAAAATACATAAGTTATATCTACGGTTAGACTCTGTCCGTAGAATCTCTATACGTCCGCAGGAACTAGTCATCAGCAGAAAGTCACTATGCCTTCCGCAGGAACCTGTCAGCAGTATCTGTCAACAGTATCTTCAATAATTCCTTACAATCCTCCCCTAATCTTGAATTTGACACAGTTAAGTTCAAGATTTCTTGATAGATCGCCAATAACATAAACTAGAGGATTGAATTGAACATCAGCAACAAAGAATCTTCATAAGCAAAATCTCTATGATCAGCAACCAATTATAAAACACCATTCTTTGCAGCAACACAAGACTAAATGTACATCAAAACATATAAGTTTCATACTATTCTCATCACATCCAGGTGTGTAAACTCCTGTGAGAAGTGAATCATTGAAAATAATGGATTTGATGTCTCTTTACCAATCGCCATCACTACTGGAGTAGCCAAGTGTTCAAAGGTATACTGATAACCACATGATTTTTAGCAAATCATCAGCTATAAACGGATTTGATATGTCTTTACCTGTAGCCGTTTGCTCAGGACTAGTCAATTATTGATGAATTATCATCTTGGTCAATTGAATACCAAATATGGTTTTCCACAGCCTTTACCACAAGCCATATACATGTGGGCTAGCCAATTATTTGGAATCCATAAAGGAAAAATCCATGGTCAATTGACAACCATTTCAACTACTCAGCAACAAAGCATAGGTGAGTTGAAAACCCTATGATTTTGAGCAAACCATTACAGCTATCAATAGATTTGATGAGTCTTTACCAAAGCTGTACCCTTTGGACTAGCCAACTTTTTGATGGAATAGTCAACATCAGGCAAGTTGATGACCAGAAAGAGTGTGATAAGAATCAACACCAAACCTGCATACAACATACACAAAACTATACAAAAATGTTAGTTTTTTTAGTTTTTTTTTTTTCTTTTTTTTTTCTTTTTTTTTTTAACTTGAAGAAAAACAAATATACTTAAAAAAAAATAATAAAATCATACAACAAACTACTATACCAAGAACAACTCATTGCAGATATGAATCCATTTGAATGCCATGCTTGGTTGCCAGTTCCTTTTTAGTCAAAATACTTCTTCTGGTGAACCTTACTAATTGTTCAGCAAGATGAAGATCATTCTCAGTCATATCCAAAGGAACAGATAACTTTGTCTCCAGCATGAGATTCATGACTTCTTTTGTGATAGGGTATAGAGTATCAGCCCAGCAATACAAAGTCTTACCAGTGGTTGTAACAATCATGTGAACATTAGGAAGTGGAAAGAACTTCCAAGATTCAACCACCCATGTCTTTTGACCTTTCCAGACTTGAAACCTTACACCAGAATCACCTTTATAAGAATCACACAAAATCTGCAGATCACCCATCAAATACATTCCAATGTCATCAGGGGAATGAGTTTGATAGTACTTGGTAACCCAATCATAAAGTGAGAGAAGATCTTGCTTGTCCACCATATGTAAGATCTGACTCAGAAACAAGAATGTCTTGGTACTTCCATCTTGTCTAGTCATGACATTCACTTTTCCTTGACCAAGCTCAGAGTCAACAAGTTACCACTTTACAATTTTCTCCCATACAACAGGATCTTGACCATCATCAGAAGCATAATCAAGAAAGGCAGTACTATCCTCTAAAGGAATATCTTTTGAAGCCTTCCTCTTGATAGCTTTAGTCTTTCTTCTAGTGCCAGTAGAAACATGAATAGAAGGACCATCAGCAGGTTCTTCTTTAGGCACTTGATTGGGCAGATCAGCAGAAACATCTACAGAATCATCATCATCAGGCACTTCAATAGGTGCATCTTCTGACGCATCATTGGTAATATCATTTGGAGCTTCAGTAGTATCATGATGAGATTCAGCAGCACCATGATGAAAAGTAGCAGAAGTATCATCCATAGGAGCATCAGGAGTATCATCCTTCTGAGACAAAACTGAAGGAAATTGCACATTCTCCTGACCAACATGAACAGACCCAATAGACTCAGCAGGATGAGCAGCAGAATCTAGAATTTTAGCTTTCTTAGCTTGAGGCTCATCCAAAAGTCTTCCTCTAAATTCCAACACATCTTGAACCATTATACCAGAAGAATGATGATTGGAAATGATCTTGTCATAATAGTAGGTCAACTGCTTATCTGATAATCCCCAGACCCTCTGTTTAGTCTAGCCAGACCCAAACATAGAACATCCCTGATTCTTCACAAAAGTCCTCATATATTTCTTGATTTCATTCTTTGTCCAAGGTCTTTCCTTCTGATACTTAGCTTTAACCTCTGCCTCCTGTTGTTTCAACAACTTTCCTCTTTCAACCATCATCTTAACAAAATCAGGTTTATTCACTCCAAGCACAGATTCACCCAAATTAGGCTTGGAAGCAACCTGTTCAGCCAAATTTTCCCATTGTGCAGCAGTAAGATTCTTAGCTATTTCATCAAGCTCTTTCTTTCTTTCAGCAGGCAAGGTTGGAGTGTATTGAGGTCCCATCTTATCCAAATCATCTTGAATTTTCCTAGCCAATGCTTCTGAAGCTGTCAAATCCAACTGAACTTTAGTAACTGCAGCATCCTCTTTAGCTTGCAAGTGTGCAGCAACATTCTCACTAAGTTTTTCATTAGCAAGTTCCACCTTGGATTTCACTCTTGAAGGAAAGTCTTGATCAATCAAAATAGACTTTCCTTTATCTGTCTTCTCAGTAGAGACAAAAATCTGATCAGGAGAATCATAAGGAATATCAGCTGGAATATCTACTGATGGACCATGAGTGCCCACTTCTAGCAAAGTAGTAAGAAAAGATTCCTTTGTAGCCACATCATCAGAAGTCTTCTTACTAAGATCACCAGCAGAATGCTTCCTTCTGACATAATGAGCAACATTAGCAGACTTTTGTTCTCTGGTTTCCTTTGGAACACTTGCATCAGTAGTATGAGCAACATCAGCAGATGGTTCAGGTCTAATTTCAGCACGCTTCTGAACACTCTCCAAAGTAGTAGCAGCAAGAAGTTCAAGGCCTTCTAAATCAATGTTGTCAGATGCTTTAGTAGAATCCTCATCTGAGTCATACACCACACCTTGTCTCTTTCTTTGCTTTAGCTTACCCTCCAACTTCTTAACTCTTCCAATTAGAGTCAGAACAGCACTGCTAAGATTCTTTTTGGTGAAGTTCAGATCATTCTCCAATTTGTCCACCTTTAAGACATACCTGTTCAATAAAGCTGATACAGAAGTGAGAGTAACAGGACCTTCAGCTCCACCAACAGGGATATCTGTGGCATTGGGAGCATCATTGGTCCTGTGAGGAGAATTATCTAAATTTACATATACATCTACATGTACATGATCCTCAAATTGAGGTCTCAAAGGACTGAGGGAAGGAAGCCTTGTAAATTGTGGTGAGTGTACAGGATGGTCAAAGCCTAAATTCTCATTGAGATCATGCTCAGGAGAATGGATATCCATTGGTGATGGTATAGGAGAGGGTGGTGGCTGAACATCAGAAGCAACTAAATCATTAGCATCAGGAGCATCTTCAGTTCTGTCATGAGAATCCTCTGGTGCTTGAGCATCAGGAGAATCCTGACCACCAGCAGCTATATCAGCTGCATCTCCATCAGGGGGATTGCCTACCGGGGCATCAGCAGCTGCATCAGCAGCTACTCCATCAGGAGCATTGCCACCAAGCAACATAGCTGGAAGTAAGGGTCTTTGTTCACCAGTAAATTTAATTTTCATTTGAGAAAACAAATTTTTAGATAAACCCTTAACAGGCAAGTGAGTGGGGTCATTGGTCTCAATGTCTAAAATGATTTGAAGAAACCTAGGATACATTAAATATTTAAGTTTGGTATCCTTAACATTTTCAAGCATAGCATTAAAGATATACCTAGAAAAGTTGAATGTTTCTCCTCGAGAGAGACACACAATGGCAAGAGCAATGTCTGTTGAGAATCGGTCCCATCCACCAGACTTAGAACCCATGCACTGAAGCAATGTGTGTGTCAAGAACCTCCATTTTGGACAAAACAGATTCTTGTACCATGTTTTCCCATCACCACTATAACCAGCAGCCTGAAGCCCTCTAAGTATCTCACTCTTAGGCAAATCAATCACCCCTCCTTCATCATCCAACTGTAGTTTGGTCCTGACCAAAGACTCAGTAACCACATATTCTTCCCCATCTATGACAGCAACAATCTCTGGTGGTCCATCTTCAATGGTCCTTGTTTGTGCCGTTTCCCAAAATTGTACAACAAGAGACTCATGAATAACATTCGGGTATTGAAGCAGAGCATACCGAATCTTGGACCGTTGAAGAAATTCCATCATCCCCAAATAATCTTCATCACCCTTTCCACGAACAAGAAAGGCATGTTTGTTATGATCTGCTTTGAAATAAAGTTCAGCCATTGAATGTGAATACCAAATTAGGGTTGGGTGTTCTGAAAGATGTTTAGTTGGCTTTTGAAATTATATAGTGAGAGGGAATCAGTTAATTTGGGAGTGGGATATACACGTTTTGGTTAATTATAGAAGTTACCAATCGTGGAGTGAAACTGATATGAATTATTGGAAAGATATCTTTGACCAATAAGCAACAAAGGCAAATCCCAATTAACTGACTCATCCGAAGTAACCAAATCAAATGGCTGATATCAAATGGTTAATCCGCAGAAAATAGTCAAACGTTGACTAAGGTCAACATAGACCATCCACAGAATCTATCAGCAGAATCTACCCATCAGTGGAAACCAAATTTCTTTGAAAACGATTTCTTAATTCAAATTTCAAAGAATCCTTAATTATCTCCAAACCACCTCACATTAATGGTAATAAATACACTCGGTTGGGTGATCACATAAATAAAGGCTAAGTATCCCCAAATCTTTTCACTTCAAATCAAATCCCTAATTAAAACATCTCCGAATAAAAATCCATCCATGGCTTCCAATCAATCCATCATCAACCTTTCTTCTGAATCATCAGATACTTCTGACTCACTAAGATCTCCACCACCACTCCGAATGCCAACACTTCCCCGTGGTCACACAAAAGAACAAGCCAGGAAGAAGAAACATGATGTGCCTGCTCCTAGTTCATCATCTTCAGAAGATCTTCCACCATATCCCACTGAAATTGATGATCCTGAGTACCAGAGAGAGATGGAGAGAAGATGGAATGAGTTGGAGAGGGCAAACAGAGTTCCCAATCCGGAGGAGTCTCTCATCTTCTTCACTTCTTCGGATGAGGAATCTGATGATAATGATGCACTATACAACCCTACAACCCCTGAGAAACCTCAGTCATCTCGTCCAAGAAAAAGAAAAGTGAATTCCCCATTGCCAAAGACCAGAAAGGTTGTGTTAGGTTTGCCCTGTCCTCAGTGGCAAGGACTCTTCAAAATCAACAACAAAAGCAAAGAGAAGACTGTGGAAGGCAAGGGCAAGGGCAAAGTAGAATAGGAACTTTGTTGTTAATCTTTTATTTTCACAATCTTGTATTGTACTTCTGAAGAATTAATAAAAGTTGCCTTGTTTTATTATTACTTGTTTTAATTCTTCTGTTTAGCATTCCCCTGAACAATTTGAACTTGACTAAGCCATTAGCAGGAACACACTTAACAACAAAATAACCAGTATCAGCAGCATGTTGGTCAAACCATTGACTTTCATCCGAAGAATCCAATTAAATGGACAACTTGCACACTTAGTAATTGCTACTGACTCAACTACCTCCCATTAACTTACATTAATTCCCAGTAAGCCCAAATCAAGTCTTTAAAAGCAGTCTTCAAGTCATAATCAACTCACCATTCCACTAATAACATATCCCAAAGTCTTTCACACACATTCACACCATGAAGCCATCCCCCAATGTCATTGACATCTCCTCTGATTCATCAGACTCTACCTTTGACATACCTCAAATACAAAGATCATACTACTACTTGAATGAAGATCCTTCAGAATTGTGTCCATCTCCTACCTCATCAGAAGAAACCACTGATGCTAAGGAAACACCAACTCCTCTAGCTATGGTTGTCCCTGATTTCACCCCTGTTGCAGCATTCTTAACAAGGGAGATGGAAAGAGTCTGTGCAGATATGAGAAGAATCTCTGTCCCTGAAGAACCACAGTCCTCAAGTAGAAAGAAGGGTCCATTGAAGGTGGTGCTTGGTCATGCAGCTCCCAAACTCTGGAACAAGGACATGCAATCCAGAGGAATCCACAAGAAATTGCCAGACCCAAAGGACTTGGGTAAAGGGAAGAGGAAGATGGATTAGGTTGTTGCTTGGAGATGTGATGGTTAGATGGTGGTTGTTTGTTGTTGAGTGATGTATTTTGTGTTCCTTCTGATAACAGATCTTAGTAATGGTTGTACCAAACTTTCTACTGAAGAATAATATTTTACTTTATTGTCTTTACATCTAATGCCACTGAATGTAGATCTTTGAACATCAGCAGAAACATGATCTGAAATCAGACATTCAAACAAAACACAGAAAACACAACAAACACATGATAATATACAAGATTAGTATTAAACTGCAAAACAAAGTTAGTAAACTTAATTCTAGAAAACATAATAATCTATTATAAATACAACATGTACAATCCTCCCTTGAGGCATATGCCTCCCCTAAGGCTTATGCCTCCCCTCAAACATTGCATTCAAGGGTTAACCATCCCAATATTGACAACCAACTGATTGAACCTTGGTCCATCAAAAGCTTTTGTTAACAAATCAGCCACATTATCATCAGTGTGAATCTTAAGCACTTGAATTAGATGCTTCTCATTAGCATCTCTTATAAAATGGTGCCTAATTTCTATGTGTTTAGTTCTCTGATGAAAAACAGGATTTTTAACAATGGAAATAGTACTCTGATTATCAATGTAGATTTTAGTGTTCATAAAGTTAAACCCATAATCCAACATCTGATTTTGAATCCAAAGTACCTGACCACAGCAATTGGCAGCTGCAACATATTATGCTTCAGTTGTAGAAGTAGCCACAATGGTTTGTTTCTTGCACTGCCAAGAGATGAGTCTTCTTCCAAGAAATTGACAACCTCCTATTGTGGATTTCCTATCCAAATTAGCTCCAGCATAATCACTGTCACTGTAAGCCTCCAACACAAATGGTGAAGTCCTGGGGTACCAAAGGCCTAGTTTAGGTTGGCCCTTAATGTACTTGAAAATTTTCTTCACAGCATTGAGATGAGAAGTCAGTGGAGTGACTTGATGCCTTGAACAAGCACTGACAGCAAAGGTAATATCAGGCCTAGAAGCTGTGAGATATATGAGTGATCCAATCATGGACCTATAAATATGAACATTCACAGCCTCATCTTGTTCATTTGGATTCTTAAGCTTGGGTGGCTCATATGGTGTGGTAGCAGTCCTCAAAAGTTCAAAGTCAAACTTTTTCAAAATATCTTTAACATATTTCTCTTAATGAATAAAGATCCCTTCAGGTTGTTGTTTGACTTGCAGCCCTAAGAAAAAGGTTAACTCTCCCATTGCACTCATTTAAAATTCACCTTTCATCAAATCTTCAAATTCCCTGCACCATGCTTCCTTTGTGGATCCAAAGATGATGTCATCCACATAGACCTATACTAGAATTATATCCCAGGAGTTTTTCTTGATAAAGAGGGTCTTATCAATAGCTCCTCTTCTGTATCCATGCTCCAAAATAAATGTAGACAATCTAGCATACCATGCTCTAGGTGCTTGGTGAAGTCCATAAAGTGCCTTGACAACTTTGTAAACCTTTTTAGGATGATGGGGGTCTTCAAATCCCTGTGGTTGAGTAACATAAACCTCTTCTTCTATTTTGCCATAGAGAAAGGCACTCTTGACATCCATTTGATAGACCTTAAACCCCATATAAGAGGCAAAGGCTAAAAACAGTCTAATGGCCTCAACCCTAGCAACAGGTGCAAAGACCTCAATGTAGTCAATCCCTTCTTCTTGTCTGAAACCTTGTGCCACCAATCTTGCTTTATTTCTGACCACAATACCTCTGGCATCCCTCTTGCATTTTAATATCCACTTAGTCCCTATAGCAATTTTCCCTGCAGGCAGATCAACAAGTACCCAAACATCTTGATTCTTGAATTGTTGCATCTCTTCCTGCATAGCTTCAACCCAACTAGGCTCACTCAAAGCCTGTTTAATGCTTGTGGGTTCAACTTGAGACAAGAAACAAGCAAATAAACAATGCTTCTAATCTGTGTGGTTGTCTCTCTTCTGAGTGGATACATAAGTCAAAAATGCACATTGCCCAAACTTGGTATTCTTAATGGCACTTCTGGTGAGTACCATGGCATTTGGGTCACCAAGTATATTATCTTGTGGATGAATGGTGTTAATCCTTTTAGTAGTAACAGAATTAACATCAATGGAGGTATCAAGATTAGTTAAAGTAGGAGCAAAGTCTTCATCATAAGATGCTGATTGAAATATGCCATTACTTTGCTCAACATTAGCAAGATCTGAGGGAGTAGGAAACCTGCCATAAGGTTCATCAAAACTTGTGGAAACATCAGTAGAAACAGGAACTGCAGCAGAAGTGCCTTCAGCAGGATCTCCATCAGCAGAATCACCAGCTGCAGCAGCTGATGCATCAGCAGAACTAGGTTTTCTGCTTTCTTCAACAGCAGCTTGTTTTAAGAGAGCTTCAGTGTCTTTAGCAAATTCAAGACCAAGTCTTTTAGCTTCCTCAGCAGCTGGATGTTCTTGCTTTTTGAGTCTAGCAAGATCTTCTGCATAGGTTGAATTATCCACATCATCAGCAGATTTGGCATCGGAGGCTTCTTTGGTATGAGGAGCTGCCATCTTGACTGGTAGAGTTGTTACAACAATAGTGGGTTCATCACTTTCTGAATCACTGTCTGAATCATCCTGTAGGGTACCTGCATTATTAGAAGAGGACACTTGTATACCTTCAGAGGGGTTAGTTTTATGTCTAGCATAACCCAAATAATCTGTAAGATAATCAAGGTCAAAATACCATTCATGACCTTTGCCTTGAACATTAACATTATCCTCTAGAAATTTCAGGTTAAGAGTCTCTTCTATCTTCTTTGCAGTCAAATTATAGACCCTATATGCCTTGCTATGAGCTGAGTAACCAACAATATATCCTTCAGCAGCTTTAGCTTCAAATTTGCCTAGATGATCACTTGTATTCAGAATGATCACCTAACAACCAAAAGGTTTCAAGTGTTCAATGGTAGGCTTCTTCCCTGTCAATAGTTCATAGGGTGTCTTATTGTGAGGTCTTGTAATTAACACCCTATTTAACACATAACAAGCAGTACCAACTGCTTCAGTCCAAAACATAGTGGGAAGTTTAGAGTCAGCAAGCATTGATCTTGCAGCCTCTATAAGGGTTCTATTCTTTCTTTCAGCAACTCCATTCTGTTGAGGAGTCCTAGGAGTGCTATAATCTCTTTTAATACCCTTTAAGCCACAAAGTTCAATGAGATTAGCATCTTTGAACTCTGTCCCATTGTCACATCTAATACTTTTAATCTTCTTGTTAAGTTGATTTTCAGCTAGAGCCATAAATTCTTTGAGTGCCTGAAAGGTTTGATCTTTAGTCACTAAGAAAAATGTCCAGCTGAATCTGTTGAAAGCATCAGTGATCACCAAACAGAAGTACTTATGATCAATACTCCTGATGGATGTAGGACCAAAGAGATCCATGTGAAGCAGCTGCAATGGTTCTGAGATTGTGCTCACAGTGGTAATGGCCTTATAAGAAGCTTTGTGTTGCTTTCCCTTGTTACAAGCTACACAATTATGTTCATTGGTGAAGATCTTGGAAGGAAGTCCATGAACTAGTCCATCTTTAGCAAGTTTGTTGATGACTTTAAAGTTAACATGTGCCATCCTCCTATGCCATTTTATAGATTCATCAAAGGATGCTTTAGCCACCAAGCATGTTAGATCACCTTCTGGCTTGACATCATTCAAGTCAAAGGTATAAAGATTATGGTTTCTTGGAGCCTTAAGTAAGACTAGATTGTCATCAGGCATTTGGAAATCAGGTGAAAGAATGAAACAACCATCTTCAGTGAAAAGCACAGGAAGCTTTTTGTCACAAATTTGTGAGACTGAAAACAAATTGAATCCTTGAAGCTCCTTCACATAGTAGACATTCTCAAAATCCACCTTTGGAGTTTTGATGGTACCTTTGCCTGTGATCCTTCCTACCCCACTTCCAAACCTCACTATGCCTCCATTAATTGGCACAAAGTCATGCAACTTCTCTTCATTACCAGACATGTTTCTTGAACATCCACTATCAACAATACCTAAGTCTTTATTAAGAAGAGGATGTGCCTACAACAAAGAAAGTTAATATACAACAACAACAAGTATAATGAGACTTAAGTCATGAAAGACTTGAGCCTGCCATGTGGATCTTTCTGATGAACCCAAGATGAGGAGTTAGATCCACAATTGTTCCTGGATTCCCTGTAGTTAATTGGTCTTTGATATATCCAAGAACAATCTGCTGAGGATTTTTCAGTAGAATCCCAATAACCCCTTCCCATACACATCTGGTCAGTACATTCATACCAATTATGAACACCATAATATGGTTGAGACCTATGTCTATTCCCATTTATATATCTATTATTAAAAACAGACCTATTAGAATAAACAGGCCAATCAGCAGGAGTGGAACACATTCTGCTGACATGAGACTTAGCCTGTGGAGCTACTGAGGGTTTGGTGCAGGTATTAGTCCACTTTTGTCTAGGTCCATTGTTAACAACAGAAACACCCATCCTCTTTTCATGAAAGTCACAATCCTTAATTAAATGCAACTTGCTACCACAAACAAAACACTTCTTTTTCTTATAAGGTTTATTAAATCCAAAAGATGTCTTAACAAACATAGAATTATTCAAACAAACATCAGAAACAGAATTGTTTTGTGAACACTGAAAGGAATTGTTTTTAAAAGAAGTAAATAACAAGTCTTCAGAAGAGGCTGGTTGAGAAAGAACTTCATCAGCAGCAACTTCAGAGTCCACAGACTTGTAAGATGACTTGTCAGAAATCTTTATTGAGGACTTGGGTTGACTCTGACTGGGTCTTGGAATCACAGCTGGCATAACTAGAGGTCTCTGAGGTCTTGTCCCTGGAAGAACAAGAGACATAATTGTTAGAATCATTACTAGATATACTTCTAGTGACAGGGGAGTCATTGATTCTAATGCCAGTGGTTTCCATTGATTCTTGTAAGTCAACCTTATTGGATGTGGGCTTAGGGGTTCCTATGGTTGGAGAGACTTCAGACTTATGTGGCAAGTCTTTAGACTTTTTGCCAAAGAGATGGTGTGAACCATCAAAGTCAGAAGTTTTGGTAGTAGGCATAAATACACCTCTGATAGGTCCTGGTACAGCATGCATCTCACCTTCTTTCAGATAATTAATAGGGATAGAATAATTATGATTCTTCTTATCTAAATAATGATTAGCTTCTGGACCTACATACTTGTTAAACCCTAGACCTATCTCAGAAGTAACAGACTTACTGCTGTAGAGTAGCCTAGACAATTTATCACCTGAAACTAGCCACTCTTTATGCCTAGCTACTTCTTTATCCAGTTTCTCTTGTAAGACACTTTTCTCAGACTCAATTCTTGATTTTTCTTTTTCAAAAAACTTTAATTCATTGCTAGCACATTCTAAGTCTTGGCTTAAAACTCTAATCTTTTCCTCATATGCCACTTGATTTTGCTGAAACCACATCTTTTGTTGTTCTAAGGTTTTAAATGCTTCTTTGTATGTTGCAGCTTCTATAAAACATGCATTATATTTAGGTTTCAGATCATCATATTCCTTTTTTAGAGTTGTATATTGAGAATCACAATTGCAAACACAAGTAGATACCTGAGGAGAGATTCTGTCACACCCTCAAAATCGGGTCCAGCGGAAGCATACGTGTAGCTGGGGTGTAACTCAATTGGTATTACAAGACTAGTTCAAAAATGGTTTTCACTTTAATCATTTAGAATAAAATCGTTTAACCAAAAATATTGAATTTACATCGTTAAAAGTAGTGCGGAAGTAGGCCCTTAAAATAGTTTAAAACGGTCCCCAAATGAATAATCCGAGTCTTCTATGACCATGCCATGCCCTGCCAAAACCTCCAGTAGCGTGCCATAGGTTAAAACCTGAAAATACATGCTAAAGTGTCAACACGAGGTTGGTGAGTTCATAGAGTTTGTTTAACAAATAAAGTTTATGCATATGTATGAAGGTTTCCCAGCAAAGGCATCGTAAATCCACTCAGTTACAAGTCCCGCCATAAGAGCCTTGTAACCTGTGTGTTTACAACCCACTGCTACAATATATAGTATGAGTAAAACATATATAAGTTTATCACAACAGTTAAGCAATTAGTCGTGAGTCTACACTTCATCTCCGAAGACCTCACGTTTGTATGTATATTTCCATGGTTGTGCCCAGCAACTTAATCTAGGGCCAGTGGAAATATATAAGTCTCCATGGTTGTGCCCAGCAACTTAATCTGGGGCCATTGGAAGTATATAAGTCTCCATGGTTGTGCCCAGCAACTTAATCTGGGGCCATTGGAAGTCTCAGTAGCTCAAGAATACACATCACAGTTTAGTATAACACAGTTAAGTATATCACAATCACGTATGTATGAAATCAAGTATAAAACAATCAAGTATAAAACAATCAAGAATAAAACAATCAAGAATAAATGTTTTGAGTATCAAGAAGGTATGTTTTGAGTATTAAGAAAGTATGATTTTAGTTGAGCATGTATCTCCCCCAAAGAGTTAAAACAAGTATAAAGAGTAAAAGTGGGGCTATGACTCACCTGGTGCGATAGCTACGATGACAAAAGTGGATACACAGAAATGATGTTCGATCTCTAACCGCAACCTAATATGAATGATAGTGATCTACTTAGATCATGAAAGGGATGTAATGAATGCACATGCACATGATACCTATACCACTCGTAACTTGAAAATACGTGTTATTGTCAAAGTAAAGTATTTTTCATACTTAAGAAAAATAAGTCCAATTAGGATAATAAAACTTGTCGTAATATATCATATATAAAAACGTTAGTGTTATATTTCTCGTTTTGAAAACCTTAAGATATCGTCTAGTAGTCGCAAATAAACCTTGGGTCGTACGTATTTCGTTAATTAAAAATAAACTCCTTGAATAAGAAATCTAGAAAATATATTATTTAGTACGTAGTTATATTATTTTCTAGTAGTGACTATATATATATATATAGTTTTGACGATTTTAAAACATGTATAACTTGGTCGTTTTAAGCTCATTTTACTCGTTCTTTATATCCACGGATTCGTTTTAGTATATACTAATATATTTTTGATAGCTCGGCTCCTCTAGGTTACGTTTAACGCCTCTATTTGTCCAACAAAAATCGTCCAACAGCATGCAGTTTTCAGAAAATATAGTTTTCGTCGTTAAACTCGTTTTTAGCGTATCTCCTTCGTTATTAACTCGTTTTCATCCCCGTTTTCGGCCATAGTTCCGTCTTGGAATGTATTTTCTAAATATTTGGTCAAAAGTTACCCCAAACCCACTGAGTTTGCCACGTTTTCATTTTAAGGACAGTAGGTTTGTATATATGTTTAAAATCCATTTCTAATGTTCCAAACTAGTTTCTAATCCAACCAAACCACTTTCAATCACCACAAATCTAGTCTAATCTTACCATACACCTTCTTAGTGTGTCATGGGTTCCTAAACATCATAAATCAAGTGGATCTAACAAGGATCTAACTATAATCTATTTCTAGGGATCAAAAGTTAGATATATATATAAATGAGTGGTATAACTAACATATGCATGTAGATCTTGAATAAACAACATGAAACTAGAAAAATGAAAGTATGGAAAGATCAACAAGTGATCATGAAGCTTACTTGATGATTGGATGAGTTTTGAAGATGATGATGTAAAGAAAACTAGAGTTTTACCACAAAACCCTAACAAGG
Source organism: Artemisia argyi (assembly GCA_030686995.1). NCBI lineage: Eukaryota > Viridiplantae > Streptophyta > Magnoliopsida > Asterales > Asteraceae > Artemisia > Artemisia argyi. The sequence continues at coordinate 40,342,403 of CM060676.1, read as the reverse complement.
ATCACTAAATAAACTTGAATATAACTTGATCTCCAAAAATTTATGGTTTCTTGTTGTTCTTCTTTTCTTGGCCGATCACCACACCAAAATGAAGAGTGTTTGCTAGTTCTTGATATGTTAAAATGAAGAATGTCATAATAATGAAGTTTATATATTTATTTTTGGGAACAAGATCCACAAAAAGGGGAAAGGGTCAAGGGGGGGGGGGGGCGGCATTTTCAAAGGGTGGAAGATTTTGTGGAGAAATCTTGACTTTTGGTATTACATTGGTTAGATATTAGTTAGCTTTGGTTGTGTATTGGGTGTTATCGGGTACCGAGTTAACTAAAATAAATGTTACCGAGGTGAAATAAAATACGACGAAGTTGTAAAAGTTGTAAAATATTATTCCTGATGAGAATTGGAAGTTAAAATAATGATCGGGTTGAAATAACGCAAACCGACAGAGTTATAAGCTTTGACCGGAAAACGTAACAGTTGATTTGAAAACACCGGGTAAATTAATAATATAATTTTTATATTATTGTTATGAGTATAAAAATGTGTTAGGACCATAGTTGGGATTGTCGGATTAATTATTAAAAATAATAGCTCATAAGATAACGTTTATTAGGTAGATAACCGTACGTTTACAAAAATGACGCAACCCACGTATAAATGACAATTTTTCTCCGGAGGTGAATAGTGTTTTATGAATAGTAAAATTTTAAAACGCTTCTCAGAATATCAAACTGACTCCGAAAAAGATGAATAGTAAAATGATAAATAGTGATTGATGAATAGTAATCGATGAATAGTAAATGTTGAAAGTTCGGGAAAAGACCAGAATTTACGAGTTGTGACAGTCTCTACCCCTTAAGGGAACTTCGTCCCGAAGTTCAGTTAACGTTGGTCTCAGAAGTGTTATAAAGGTGAAAATTCATGAGATGAAATGACTAGTTGACGTGCTTTCAGGTGGCGGTTCACAAGGTGAGGAAAAGTATAAGCGTTTTGACAACGAGGGTATACACACACAAAATGAAACATTTGGAAATTGAGTAGAGGATTCAATACAGACAAAATTTTATTATAACCATTAGTGTTGCAACATTCATTTCTGAGTCGGATATAGGTAGTCAGCCTATGTCCCACTATCCCGGGTTGAATATAGGTGACTAGTCTATATTCCACCGAGGTTCCATGAATTTTGAAATACTCAGCTCAGTTATACTAATACTATGTCCTTCACAAATACCACGACGTTCAGAAAGACTAAGGCAGGTGACCAAATGAGGAAACTATGCAAGGAGAAACATAACAGGGTGACATATATGATACGTGAACATGCTTATATGAAAGACAATGATAGAAATCAACTAGAATAAATGGATATAATAAACCAGATAATGAGACACAATTCTCATCACCTAAGTCAGCAACAAACCACAAGTGAGGCATCATCTTGGCAGGCAGGCACGTGACGGTCATAGGGTTAAGTTTTTCGTAAAAGTAGCTATAGTCTAGGTTTTAAAAACACTTAGTTCGCTATAGCCAGAGCTCTGATACCAATCTGTCACACCCTCAAAATCGGGTCCAGCGGAAGCATACGTGTAGCTGGGGTGTAACTCAATTGGTATTACAACACTAGTTCAAAAATGGTTTTCACTTTAATCATTTAGAATAAAATCGTTTAACCAAAAATATTGAATTTACATCGTTAAAAGTAGTGCGGAAGTAGGCCCTTAAAATAGTTTAAAACGGTCCCCAAATGAATAATCAGAGTCTTCTATGACCATGCCATGCCCTGCCAAAACCTCCAGTAGCGTGCCATAGGTTAAAACCTGAAAATACATGCTAAAGTGTCAACACGAGGTTGGTGAGTTCATAGAGTTTGTTTAACAAATAAAGTTTATGCATATGTATGAAGGTTTCCCAACAAAGGCATCGTAAATCCACTCAGTTACAAGTCCCGCCATAAGAGCCTTGTAACCTGTGTGTTTACAACCCACTGCTACAATATATAGTATGAGTAAAACATATATAAGTTTATCACAACAGTTAAGCAATTAGTCGTGAGTCTACACTTCATCTCCGAAGACCTCACGTTTGTATGTATATTTCCATGGTTGTGCCCAGCAACTTAATCTGGGGCCAGTGGAAATATATAAGTCTCCATGGTTGTGCCCAGCAACTTAATCTGGGGCCATTGGAAGTATATAAGTCTCCATGGTTGTGCCCAGCAACTTAATCTGGGGCCATTGGAAGTCTCAGTAGCTCAAGAATACACATCACAGTTTAGTATAACACAGTTAAGTATATCACAATCACGTATGTATGAAATCAAGTATAAAACAATCAAGTATAAAACAATCAAGAATAAAACAATCAAGAATAAATGTTTTGAGTATCAAGAAGGTATGTTTTGAGTATTAAGAAAGTATGTTTTTAGTTGAGCATGTATCTCCCCCAAAGAGTTAAAACAAGTATAAAGAGTAAAAGTGGGGCTATGACTCACCTGGTGCGATAGCTACGATGACAAAAGTGGATACACAGAAATGAGGTTCGATCTCTAACCGCAACCTAATATGAATGATAGTGATCTACTTAGATCATGAAAGGGATGTAATGAATGCACATGCACATGATACCTATACCACTCGTAACTTGAAAATAGTATTATTGTCAAAGTAAAGTATTTTCCATACTTAAGAAAAATAAGTCCAATTAGGATAATAAAACTTGTCGTAATATATCATATATAAAAACGTTAGTGTTATATTCCTCGTTTTGAAAACCTTAAGATATCGTCTAGTAGTCGCATAAATAAACCTTGGGTCGTACGTATTTCGTTAGTTAAAAATAAACTCCTTGAATAAGAAATCTAGAAAATATATTATTTAGTACGTAGTTATATTATTTTCTAGTAGTGACTATATATATATATATATATAGTTTTGACGATTTTAAAACATGTATAACTTGGTCGTTTTAAGCTCATTTTACTCGTTCTTTATATCCACGGATTCGTTTTAGTATATACTAATATATTTTTGATAGCTCGGCTCCTCTAGGTTACGTTTAACGCCTCTATTTGTCCAACAAAAATCGTCCAACAGCATGCAGTTTTCAGAAAATATAGTTTTCGTCGTTAAACTCGTTTTTAGCGTATCTCCTTCGTTATTAACTCGTTTTCATCCCCGTTTTCGGCCATAGTTCCGTCTTGGAATGTATTTTCTAAATATTTGGTCAAAAGTTACCCCAAACCCACTGAGTTTGCCACGTTTTCATTTTAAGGACAGTAGGTTTGTATATATGTTTAAAATCCATTTCTAATGTTCCAAACTAGTTTCTAATCCAACCAAACCACTTTCAATCACCACAAATCTAGTCTAATCTTACCATACACCTTCTTAGGGTGTCATGGGTTCCTAAACATCATAAATCAAGTGGATCTAACAAGGATCTAACTATAATCTATTTCTAGGGATCAAAAGTTAGATATATATATAAATGAGTGGTATAACTAACATATGCATGTAGATCTTGAATAAACAACATGAAACTAGAAAAATGAAAGTATGGAAAGATCAACAAGTGATCATGAAGCTTACTTGATGATTGGATGAGTTTTGAAGATGATGATGTAAAGAAAACTAGAGTTTTACCACAAAACCCTAACAAGGATCACTAAATAAACTTGAATATAACTTGATCTCCAAAAATTTATGGTTTCTTGTTGTTCTTCTTTTCTTGGCCGATCACCACACCAAAATGAAGAGTGTTTGCTAGTTCTTGATATGTTAAAATGAAGAATGTCATAATAATGAAGTTTATATATTTATTTTTGGGAACAAGATCCACAAAAAGGGGAAAGGGTCAAGGGGGGGGGGGGGGGGCGGCATTTTCAAAGGGTGGAAGATTTTGTGGAGAAATCTTGACTTTTGGTATTACATTGGTTAGATATTAGTTAGCTTTGGTTGTGTATTGGGTGTTATCGGGTACCGAGTTAACTAAAATAAATGTTACCGAGGTGAAATAAAATACGACGAAGTTGTAAAAGTTGTAAAATATTATTCCTGATGAGAATTGGAAGTTAAAATAATGATCGGGTTGAAATAACGCAAACCGACGGAGTTATAAGCTTTGACCGGAAAACGTAACAGTTGATTTGAAAACACCGGGTAAATTAATAATATAATTTTTATATTATTGTTATGAGTATAAAAATGTGTTAGGACCATAGTTGGGATTGTCGGATTAATTATTAAAAATAATAGCTCATAAGATAACGTTTATTAGGTAGATAACCGTACGTTTACAAAAATGACGCAACCCACGTATAAATGACAATTTTTCTCCGGAGGTGAATAGTGTTTTATGAATAGTAAAATTTTAAAACGCTTCTCAGAATATCAAACTGACTCCGAAAAAGATGAATAGTAAAATGATAAATAGTGATTGATGAATAGTAACCGATGAATAATAAATGTTGAAAGTTCGGGAAAAGACCAGAATTTACGAGTTGTGACAGTCTCTACCCCTTAAGGGAACTTCGTCCCGAAGTTCAGTTAACGTTGGTCTCAGAAGTGTTATAAAGGTGAAAATTCATGAGATGAAATGACTAGTTGACGTGCTTTCAGGTGGCGGTTCACAAGGTGAGGAAAAGTATAAGCGTTCTGACAACGAGGGTATACACACACAAAATGAAACATTTGGAAATTGAGTAGAGGATTCAATACAGACAAAATTTTATTATAACCATTCTCAGTGTTGCAACATTCATTTCTGAGTCGGATATAGGTAGTCAGCCTATGTCCCACTATCCCGGGTTGAATATAGGTGACTAGTCTATATTCCACCGAGGTTCCATGAATTTTGAAATACTCAGCTCAGTTATACTAATACTATGTCCTTCACAAATACCACGACGTTCAGAAAGACTAAGGCAGGTGACCAAATGAGGAAACTATGCAAGGAGAAACATAACAGGGTGACATATATGATACGTGAATATGCTTATATGAAAGACAATGATAGAAATCAACTAGAATAAATGGATATAATAAACCAGATAATGAGACACAATTCTCATCACCTAAGTCAGCAACAAACCACAAGTGAGGCATCATCTTGGCAGGCAGGCACGTGACGGTCATAGGGTTAAGTTTTTCGTAAAAGTAGCTATAGTCTAGGTTTTAAAAACACTTAGTTCGCTATAGCCAGAGCTCTGATACCAATCTGTCACACCCTCAAAATCGGGTCCAGCGGAAGCATACGTGTAGCTGGGGTGTAACTCAATTGGTATTACAACACTAGTTCAAAAATGGTTTTCACTTTAATCATTTAGAATAAAATCGTTTAACCAAAAATATTGAATTTACATCGTTAAAAGTAGTGCGGAAGTAGGCCCTTAAAATAGTTTAAAACGGTCCCCAAATGAATAATCAGAGTCTTCTATTACCATGCTATGCCCTGCCAAAACCTCCAGTAGCGTGCCATAGGTTAAAACCTGAAAATACATGCTAAAGTGTCAACACGAGGTTGGTGAGTTCATAGAGTTTGTTTAACAAATAAAGTTTATGCATATGTATGAAGGTTTCCCAGCAAAGGCATCGTAAATCCACTCAGTTACAAGTCCCGCCATAAGAGCCTTGTAACCTGTGTGTTTACATCTGTAACACCCCCCAAAATCATCACGTCAGCGGAAGACTTAAAATGTCAGCGGAAGACTTTTTGGGTGTTACTTCGAGGATCTTTGTCACAATCATAGAAAACGACACAAAAGTGACGCTTTAAAGTTTAATTCATTCAAAATACCAAATATTCGAGACATCAAGATGTTTCATAATTTAAACAACAAGTTTATTTGAAATATGTCAAAATGTTTATTTAAGCCCATGCCGGGTTACAAGCCCACTCCGTGCCTTCAAGTTTCTTCTTGTTTAGTTACCTGAGATAAACACATGCTAAAAAGTGTCAACACAAAGGTTGGTGAGTTCATAGAGTTTATAGTTTAAATCGTTAATTAGAAAAAGAGTGATTTCCTTATCAATTTAATACAAATCAATCCGTTGGTTTGCTCTTCACCGGGTCAACATCAAAAATAGTAATTGGTTTATAAATCCATTTAACACGAGTTTCGAATCACAAGTTAAGAATGTATTGTAATCACATACAATCAATAAGTTTAAATCAATGTTCCTGTTATTGCCTTAAGCTCATGATACTCAACGATTAACAGCCAATCATAATCTCAAGTTATGACGGTAAGTAGTAGGCCCTCAAGATAGGTATTTGCCAATAACCTATAATAAGAACAATAAAGTGCGCCTGGTGTTTTCTCTAACAACCAAACGAGGATTGTCAATCACTAATAGTACTATCCACATTTATTTACGTTCACCCTTCAAGTGATTAAGGTTCATGATCGAGGGACTTTTGGCAATAGTAACTTAAGCAAATAACATTGGCCTGACGGTATTTCAATACCCGGTATAAAAGACTTGTATTCGAGTTTTAAGCATGTATCTCCCCCACGGGAAAATAGTTAAAGAGTGGGCTATGAAATCACAGTAACATGTATATAGTTAACGAGTACTTATAAAAGTATAAAACAGTAATTAAGCATGTATCTCCCCCAAAGAGTTTACAAAACAATTAAATGAGAAAAGGTGGGGCTATGACTCATAGTAATATGTGAAAGTTTAAAATACTTGTGAAAGTAAAAGCAGTAGTTGAGCATGTATCTCCCCCAAAATATTTATAAAATAATTATAAAAATTGGGCTAAGAACTCACCTTAGTAGTACAGTGGTAGTGGTAGTAACATAATCTCAACGATGCAAGGCAACGGCTTCACACACAACCTAAAAGATATGATATGTTTTAGTTGATAGTCTAAGTCTAGTTGTATCGTGAATATTAGTCATTCAGTTTGTTATTAAAACTCGTGTTCGTTTAAATGTTTGAAGTTCAAGAACAAAGTTATATATACATATAACTTGTGAGTGTAATGATCGATGCTCGATGTGCGATAGAAAATCATCAAGAATAAGTCAACGCGTGTAGACGTCACGATAATAGTTCAAAAGAATAACGAATAATGTAACGTCGTTATCGTTAAAAAAAATTATTATAGTTGCGAATTATATAACGTATATAATAGTTAAACTTATCAAGTTTTGACATCAAATACACTTACATTTATATAAAACATTAATATTATTTTTATAAAATAATATTACGGAAAAATCCTTTAAGTTTTACAAAAATTACATTTTTAACCCTAACGGTCAAACTTAACGCCGTTAGTCCAAAGTTAATGACTATTACAATTCAAGTCCAAAAAGTATCAATATTTGCATTTAGTAACTCCAAGTTTCAATAGTTACTGTTTCTAACCTCAGAAAATCAGATTTACAGTTTTGACCCTTACTTTCCAAAATTTATACTTTTAGTCCCTCGTTTAATAAAATTTGCAAATTTGGTCCAAATTTCACCAAACTCAAAACTTATCATTTTTATTACTTCAATAAGCTCAGAACAGCTTATTCAATTTATCAAAACTGCTTATTAGCTTAAAATTCACTTATTTCACTATATGAGCCTTAACGAGCCATTTTAAAGCCCGTTAACAATTCGTGATCCATTGGGTTTACGAGGGGTTTAGGCCCGGTTTTAGGTTTGTTTTTATGTTCTAAAAATGTTACTTAACAGCTTATACGATCAGCTTATCAAATAAGCTTAAAAACAGCTTATTGGGCTTATTAGCCCATTTGTTAACTTATTAAGTTCTATAGAAAAACAGATTTCGTCCAATCAAAATGGCCTTCGAAAATAGTTTATAAAAGCTTATAAGGTCGAATCATTTATGGTTCCTGGTTGTTGGCCATGTCAACAATGAGGTCGAGTTTTAAAATGATCGTGTTATTTGTCGAAATTTGGAATTAACGACGTCAAGTAAATGAACAAAGTCAATTCTGAAAACAGTTTTCCTTGTCTAAAATATTCTAAGTGTTTTTATTAAAATCGTATAGGTCCAATGACTTATAAAACGTGTGATTTTTATTAAGTAAACGTTATTCTTAGATTGAAAACATTATACCAATCGATTGCTAGTATATTAGGCATTTAGTATGTCAAATAAAAAGCATATGTTACATTTTTAATTAGTGAGATAATGGATCCAAGTATATTGTCAAAAACAGAAAGTTATGAAATGAAAACATGAATTAAATGTCGAGTAGACTCACATTACTTCAAAAGGGGGCGTAAAACTTAGAGTATGGTTCGATTAGGTGCTCATGGGGATTGTGGATCGACTTGTGGCCAAGTAAGGATGTAGGATGAACAAAGACGCTCCTTGAACTTGTATCTAGTCCTTCGAATTCCTTGCAAACTTTCTGTACCTTTATCCTAGTTACTATAGCATTACGTTTTTAGGCTTTGGTATGTTTTTGTTTTTGTAATGAACTGAGCTTGTTTGGGCAGTTATATATTGAGTTTTGTGTGTTCAAATAGGTAGTGTTCACATGGGATGGAGTGTGGGATAAGGATGAATGTATGTACCACCCCTTCTTTGTCCAATTGCGTTCATACAACCAAGAGGAGGTGTAAGGATCGTGGCTGAATATTCCTGAGCGTTTCTAGACGTTTATATTTGGATTTCTAGTAATTGGGGAGGGGTGGAGGTGTTAAGAAAACTTTGGACACGTTTTTCATATCTTTCGCAAAAATGATTTTGTGAGTTCACTTTGGTTGATTTTAAGGCAGTGAACGTGTATGATAATTTGAGGAAATTGGCATTCTAGGATCCTTGCAACAAGGTTAATCAGGAGGGGGAAAATTATGCATGTGTTGTTTGTCGAATTCGCGATAAAATGAGGTCGTTTGGGTACTTGGTCGTGGCTGAAACAAGAAAAGAAAAACAAGGAAATAAGAGAAAACACGCTGGGCTAGATTTGGTTTGCTTGGTGGGCTGGTTTCGTGGATCAGGCCCAAAGCAGAAAAGTGAAATATATAAAGGGCTGTTTTGGCAGCAGTTGGGTTTAAGTGGCCCTTTGGGTCACGTGGGCCCAGTTCGTGAGTTTCGAGAGTCGGGTTTTGTTCCAATAATATTAGTGAGTAGTCTCGAAAATTTTCGTAGGCTCCGGGATGATATAAATAATGTACGTTAAATGAACGAAACGTATTGTTTTAATTATTAACGTTTAGTATGTAAATATATATATATATATATATATATATATATATATATATATATATATATATATATATATATATATATATATATATATATATATATATTCGCGATAATTAGACTATCTAGGTTTGTGTGCATGCAACGTTTCTAAGCAAAAGATAAATCACAATGTCGTAGTGGTTCACATAATATGTCATGCATAATAAAAACAAAAATTTGTTCCTGTAAAAATGGTTAATCTATATTATGGTAACGTGTTAATCGTAGGAAAATTTTACGGGGTGTTATATTACCTATCCGTTAAACGGAATCCCGTCCCGGGATTCTAAGATAAGGTAGCCGTAAAGGTGAGTGGGAAAGGTGAACAAATAACGTATTTATTATTAGCTTCCTAATTGTATTTTCCAGCTTAACGTATCTACTACTACATTAGCTTTTTTTTTTTTTTTTTTTTTTTTTTTTACTTGATGATATCCAATCATAGTATGAGGTTGAAAGAAAAACTTGGGGAAACTTTAGTCCAAAATTATAGTTGTTACTTGGCAGTATTATTTATGGTGTAAACAGTATTTTACCACAGTGGTGTACAGTAGGTCAGTACCCAACTCTTATTCTCTTTAAATAACCCACTTTTTACCTAACTTTCCTTTCCCTTTCTTCTCGTCGACATGCCTCACTTCATCACCAACCTTGCAATCATGTATGCCATTGTTACTACTATCTATCTAGTGTATGTTCCGAACGAAGATCGTGCTATATTGGTTGGGATCTTAATGTTTCTTGCACCATTCGTGGTTCTAGCGATCTTCATTGACAAGTTTTGGAAGTGAGGAATAGTGTCGTAGTGTAGTGGTTGGAATGTTGAAATAAGGTTTGTTGTGTTTCCATGTAACCTCTAGTGTATGAATAAAATTTTCTTCGTTTTCTGATGCCATGGTTTATGTTGATTTTTCGCTTGTATTTATTGCTTATGCATCGTTATATATGTGTTAAGAATATTTAGAGTCGGTTCATTTGATTGTAGTCAAGTTTACAACGGTGGGTTTTCAATAAATTATGACTAAAACTATATGTGGAGTTTATTTGGCTTCGAATACTTAAATAAATACGATTTTTAGTTATAGTTGAGTGTAGCAATTTGGTTGAGCTTTGATGAAAATTTGACCATCGAAGGATCGATTAATTGGAAAAGATTCGTCACACTTGTTTTTTGGGATTATGATAAATTGAGATGTACAAAAATATTGACGGGGTGTGTAGAAATGTTACGGAAAAATGGTTCGGAATTATAGGTACGAGTCGTTCAGAAGTAATGTTTATGTTTCAGATTTGAGCAACGTCGGGCTCAAGTTAGTGGTCAGCCCAATGGTGCGTTGGGTTATTGTGATTTCGAGGCCCAAATGTGTGTCGGTGTATAGAGGCAGTGGGTTAAAGCCCAAGTTAAGAAGGTTTTTGCGGGTATGTTTCATTGACGTACGTTTTATTCTAATATACACGAGGTAATGAGTTGATTTGAGATTTGTTAAGGTATCGTATAATGTTTGAGAGTTTGTAAAGATTATTTGATAAGTTCATAATTTCTTAGAGATTGAGGGGTCCAATCATGTGAGAGTGTATTACTTATACGTGGCGTGTTCATGATTTAAGTTATGGTGTTATGTGTTTAATGTGATCTATTTCTTGCTACTTGTGTTGAAATGCGAAATCCAAGATAGAATTTTTTTTTACCACGTATTCCCAAAAAAAAAATTTGTTGCTAGTTTTAATAGATACAGACTTTTTGAAAAAAAAAAATTTTACCGTTTGAAAAACAAACGGTCACATTTAATACAATAATTGAGATTTATTTTTCCAATTCTTTATAAATACCATTGGTACGTGTTGGGTTATCCACAAACACACACACACAAAACAATCAATGGCTTGCAAGCTGCCACATACCGCTGAACAATTTCAACAATATATCAAAGCAGAGACCGAAAATAGTGATGTGGATCGCAAAAATGCTATTTTGAGGGTTATCCTGGAGTTGGAGGTGGCGAAACAATTGAAGCAACGGCTTAGAGAACGTTATGCAAAGTGCACAGATATATCGGATGATCGGAAACATGTGATTGATACTTTCTTGCATGACGGATATCGTAAGGATGCGGCTATTATTGAATCGTTATGGGTTTGTGTTCATCAGATAGAGGACCATAGCTCCAGCAAGATCTGTTGGAGTTTTAAAGAGAATGTTGAAGCTGCTAGGATTGAACAACAACAGCAACAGCAGCAACGGCAATAGCAACAGCAACAACAGCAACAGCAACAACAACTACAGCAACAGCAACAGCAACACCAACAACAACAACAACCAAATCCACTACCACCACCACAACAACCACAACAGCAATCACTTCAACAAGGTGCATCGAGTTCTTCTGCACCAAGAGTGGTTGTGCAACAACAACAATTGCCTCATCTGGATCAATTCCAGCCAAGTTTTGAGGAAAATGTGGCGGTCGATGATGGTGGTTGGACTTCTGACATGGAGCGGGAGCTGAGTAGGCTGGAGGCTCAAATAGAAGAAGAGAGGTTGGCAAGCTTCGACCCTTATGATGATGGATATGATTCTAACAATTCTCAGACTTGGGATCACCCAGACTACCGCTGAAGTGTGATGTTTAATTTAGTGTTGTTTGTAATGTTTTTATGTTTTTCCGTTCAGTCTGCTTTTTAATAATATGGTGTTTGAATAAAATTCCTTGTGATCATACATTGGGTGAGAATTTATTCTGTTATGTTTAGATAATTACAAAAATATGTGCGGGTAACCTATCCGTTAAACAAAAGAGTTTTGTTGATATAAGTTTTTAGAAAAATTTCTTGAATTATCAGTTTTTGTGGATAGAAATTTAGTTTGGGGAGGAGTGAGTGCACATGGTATTTCTTTTTTTTTTTTTTTTTATCAGCTGGGGGGAATCAATCGTTTAGTGACGTCAAGGTTTACCTAATGATCTTGGTAACGTTAGTATTATCGGTGTTAGTCATATCGTTGTGTATCAATATTCGTGGTTTCTAGTGAGATTTAGGGGTTCGTGGTTTCATATGCCTGTTAACTCAGAAGTAATTAAGCCTATTTATCTATATTTCGTTATTTACATAGAGAAGCGTCCCAAACTATGTAATTAAGGAAATATAAACTCATGGTTCAATGATTTACAATTTCTTGATTTGAACAAAAGGGCGTCCCAATCCATTCAAATTAAGACGTTGTAAATTATTTTAAGATTTTAACTATTTGACAAAATAATTTTATGTGCGGATTTTTCCGAGAGTATGAAAAGAGTATGTTGTAAGTAAAAGATGAAAGCGAGACAATTAAAGAGGATTTGCATAGTACTCAAAATAGTTGGGGGAGCATATAAATATATATATTAATATACTAGAGTGTAGTTGTACCATAAACTATTTAAAGGTCACATAATAGTCTAGCGGATGGAAATATGAAGACACGGTATTTGTAATAATCCTGATTAGTAAGTGTAAGTCATTAGCATAATCATAACATGTAAGCATATATCAAGTTATATAAGTAAGAAATAATGAGAAGTAACTTTTCTACCAGATGTTGGAATGTAGGCACGGAGGGCATGAAGTGGTATTTTGTAAAAATGGTCCAGTTAAAGTGTAGTTATAGTCCAATGTTTAAAAACATCTGGTTCTCTATAACCGTGGCTCTGAATACCAATCTGTAACACCCCCCAAAATCATCACGTCAGCGGAAGACTTAAAATGTCAGCGGAAGACTTTTTGGGTGTTACTTCGAGGATCTTTGTCACAATCATAGAAAACGACACAAAAGTGACGCTTTAAAGTTTAATTCATTCAAAATACCAAATATTCGAGACATCAAGATGTTTCATAATTTAAACAACAAGTTTATTTGAAATATGTCAAAATGTTTATTTAAGCCCATGCCGGGTTACAAGCCCACTCCGTGCCTTCAAGTTCCTTCTTGTTTAGTTACCTGAGATAAACACATGCTAAAAAGTGTCAACACAAAGGTTGGTGAGTTCATAGAGTTTATAGTTTAAATCGTTAATTAGAAAAAGAGTGATTTCCTTATCAATTTAATACAGATCAATCCGTTGGTTTGCCCTTCACCGGGTCAACATCAAAAATAGTAATTGGTTTATAAATCCATTTAACACGAGTTTCGAATCACAAGTTAAGAATGTATTGTAATCACATACAATCAATAAGTTTAAATCAATGTTCCTGTTATTGCCTTAAGCTCATGATACTCAACGATTAACAGCCAATCATAATCTCAAGTTATGACGGTAAGTAGTAGGCCCTCAAGATAGGTATTTGCCAATAACCTATAATAAGAACAATAAAGTGCGCCTGGTGTTTTCTCTAACAACCAAACGAGGATTGTCAATCACTAATAGTACTATCCACATTTATTTACATTCACCCTTCAAGTGATTAAGGTTCATGATCGAGGGACTTTTGGCAATAGTAACTTAAGCAAATAACATTGGCCTGACGGTATTTCAATACCCGGTATAAAAGACTTGTATTCGAGTTTTAAGCATGTATCTCCCCCACGGGAAAATAGTTAAAGAGTGGGCTATGAAATCACAGTAACATGTATATAGTTAACGAGTACTTATAAAAGTATAAAACAGTAATTAAGCATGTATCTCCCCCAAAGAGTTTACAAAACAATTAAATGAGAAAAGGTGGGGCTATGACTCATAGTAATATGTGAAAGTTTAAAATACTTGTGAAAGTAAAAGCAGTAGTTGAGCATGTATCTCCCCCAAAATATTTATAAAATAATTATAAAAATTGGGCTAAGAACTCACCTTAGTAGTACAGTGGTAGTGGTAGTAACATAATCTCAACGATGCAAGGCAACGGCTTCACACACAACCTAAAAGATATGATATGTTTTAGTTGATAGTCTAAGTCTAGTTGTATCGTGAATATTAGTCATTCAGTTTGTTATTAAAACTCGTGTTCGTTTAAATGTTTGAAGTTCAAGAACAAAGTTATATATACATATAACTTGTGAGTGTAATGATCGATGCTCGATGTGCGATAGAAAATCATCAAGAATAAGTCAACGCGTGTAGACATCACGATAATAGTTCAAAAGAATAACGAATAATGTAACGTCGTTATCGTTAAAAAAAATTATTATAGTTGCGAATTATATAACGTATATAATAGTTAAACTTATCAAGTTTTGACATCAAATACACTTACATTTATATAAAACATTAATATTATTTTTATAAAATAATATTACGGAAAAATCCTTTAAGTTTTACAAAAATTACATTTTTAACCCTAACGGTCAAACTTAACGCCGTTAGTCCAAAGTTAATGACTATTACAATTCAAGTCCAAAAAGTATCAATATTTGCATTTAGTAACTCCAAGTTTCAATAGTTACTGTTTCTAACCTCAGAAAATCAGATTTACAGTTTTGACCCTTACTTTCCAAAATTTATACTTTTAGTCCCTCGTTTAATAAAATTTGCAAATTTGGTCCAAATTTCACCAAACTCAAAACTTATCATTTTTATTACTTCAATAAGCTCAGAACAGCTTATTCAATTTATCAAAACTGCTTATTAGCTTAAAATTCACTTATTTCACTATATGGGCCTTAGCGAGCCATTTTAAAGCCCGTTAACAATTCGTGATCCATTGGGTTTACGAGGGGTTTAGGCCCGGTTTTAGGTTTGTTTTTATGTTCTAAAAATGTTACTTAACAGCTTATACGATCAGCTTATCAAATAAGCTTAAAAACAGCTTATTAGGCTTATTAGCCCATTTGTTAACTTATTAAGTTTTATAGAAAAACAGATTTCGTCCAATCAAAATGGCCTTCGAAAATAGTTTATAAAAGCTTATAAGGTCGAATCATTTATGGTTCCTGGTTGTTGGCCATGTCAACAATGAGGTCGAGTTTTAAAATGATCGTGTTATTTGTCGAAATTTGGAATTAACGACGTCAAGTAAATGAACAAAGTCAATTCTGAAAACAGTTTTCCTTGTCTAAAATATTCTAAGTGTTTTTATTAAAATCGTATAGGTCCAATGACTTATAAAACGTGTGATTTTTATTAAGTAAACGTTATTCTTAGATTGAAAACATTATACCAATCGATTGCTAGTATATTAGGCATTTAGTATGTCAAATAAAAAGCATATGTTACGTTTTTAATTAGTGAGATAATGGATCCAAGTATATTGTCAAAAACAGAAAGTTATGAAATGAAAACATGAATTAAATGTCGAGTAGACTCACATTACTTCAAAAGGGGGCGTAAAACTTAGAGTATGGTTCGATTAGGTGCTCATGGGGATTGTGGATCGACTTGTGGCCAAGTAAGGATGTAGGATGAACAAAGACGCTCCTTGAACTTGTCTCTAGTCCTTCGAATTCCTTGCAAACTTTCTGTACCTTTATCCTAGTTACTATAGCATTACGTTTTTAGGCTTTGGTATGTTTTTGTTTTTGTAATGAACTGAGCTTGTTTGGGCAGTTATATATTGAGTTTTGTGTGTTCAAATAGGTAGTGTTCACATGGGATGGAGTGTGGGATAAGGATGAATGTATGTACCACCCCTTCTTTGTCCAATTGCGTTCATACAACCAAGAGGAGGTGTAAGGATCGTGGCTGAATATTCCTGAGCGTTTCTAGACGTTTATATTTGGATTTCTAGTGATTGGGGAGGGGTGGAGGTGTTAAGAAAACTTTGGACACGTTTTTCATATCTTTCGCAAAAATGATTTTGTGAGTTCACTTTGGTTGATTTTAAGGCAGTGAACGTGTATGATAATTTGAGGAAATTGGCATTCTAGGATCCTTGCAACAAGGTTAATCAAGAGGGGGAAAATTATGCATGTGTTGTTTGTCGAATTCGCGATAAAATGAGGTCGTTTGGGTACTTGGTCGTGGCTGAAACAAGAAAAACAAGGAAATAAGAGAAAACACGTTGGGCCAGATTTGGTTTGCTTGGTGGGCTGGTTTCGTGGATCAGGCCCAAAGCAGAAAAGTGAAATATATAAAGGGCTGTTTTGGCAGCAGTTGGGTTTAAGTGGCCCTTTGGGTCACGTGGGACCAGTTCGTGAGTTTCGAGAGTCGGGTTTTGTTCCAATAATATTAGTGAGTAGTCTCGAAAATTTTCGTAGGCTCCGGGATGATATAAATAATGTACGTTAAATAAACGAAACGTATTGTTGTAATTATTAACGTTTAGTATGTAATATATATATATATATATATATATATATATATATATATATATATATATATATATATATATATATATATATATATATATTCGCGATAATTAGACTATCTAGGTTTGTGTGCATGCAACGTTTCTAAGCAAAAGATAAATCACAATGTCGTAGTGGTTCACATAATATGTCATGCATAATAAAAAAAATTTGTTCCTGTAAAAATGGTTAATCTATATTATGGTAACGTGTTAATCGTAGGAAAATTTTACGGGGTGTTATAACAACCCACTGCTACAATATATAGTATGAGTAAAACATATATAAGTTTATCACAACAGTTAAGCAATTAGTCGTGAGTCTACACTTCATCTCCGAAGACCTCACGTTTGTATGTATATTTCCATGGTTGTGCCCAGCAACTTAATCTGGGGCCAGTGGAAATATATAAGTCTCCATGGTTGTGCCCAGCAACTTAATCTGGGGCCATTGGAAGTATATAAGTCTCCATGGTTGTGCCCAGCAACTTAATCTGGGGCCATTGGAAGTCTCAGTAGCTCAAGAATACACATCACAGTTAAGTATATCACAATCACGTATGTATGAAATCAAGTATAAAACAATCAAGTATAAAACAATCAAGAATAAAACAATCAAGAATAAATGTTTTGAGTATCAAGAAGGTATGTTTTGAGTATTAAGAAAGTATGTTTTTAGTTGAGCATGTATCTCCCCCAAAGAGTTAAAACAAGTATAAAGAGTAAAAGTGGGGCTATGACTCACCTGGTGCGATAGCTACGATGACAAAAGTGGATACACAGAAATGAGGTTCGATCTCTAACCGCAACCTAATATGAATGATAGTGATTTACTTAGATCATGAAAGGGATGTAATGAATGCACATGCACATGATACCTATACCACTCGTAACTTGAAAATACGTGTTATTGTCAAAGTAAAGTATTTTCCATACTTAAGAAAAATAAGTCCAATTAGGATAATAAAACTTGTCGTAATATATCATATATAAAAACGTTAGTGTTATATTCCTCGTTTTGAAAACCTTAAGATATCGTCTAGTAGTCGCATAAATAAACCTTGGGTCGTACGTATTTCGTTAGTTAAAAATAAACTCCTTGAATAAGAAATCTAGAAAATATATTATTTAGTACGTAGTTATATTATTTTCTAGTAGTGACTATATATATATATATAGTTTTGACGATTTTAAAACATGTATAACTTGGTCGTTTTAAGCTCATTTTACTCGTTCTTTATATCTAGGGATCAAAAGTTAGATATATATATAAATGAGTGGTATAACTAACATATGCATGTAGATCTTGAATAAACAACATGAAACTAGAAAAATGAAAGTATGGAAAGATCAACAAGTGATCATGAAGCTTACTTGATGATTGGATGAGTTTTGAAGATGATGATGTAAAGAAAACTAGAGTTTTACCACAAAACCCTAACAAGGATCACTAAATAAACTTGAATATAACTTGATCTCCAAAAATTTATGGTTTCTTGTTGTTCTTCTTTTCTTGGCCGATCACCACACCAAAGGAAAGAAAAAGAGAGTGTTTGCTAGTTCTTGATATGTTAAAATGAAGAATGTCATAATAATGAAGTTTATATATTTATTTTTGGGAACAAGATCCACAAAAAGGGGAAAGGGTCAAGGGGGGGGGGGCGGCATTTTCAAAGGGTGGAAGATTTTGTGGAGAAATCTTGACTTTTGGTATTACATTGGTTAGATATTAGTTAGTTTTGGTTGTGTATTGGGTGTTATCGGGTACCGAGTTAACTAAAATAAATGTTACCGAGGTGAAATAAAATACGACGAAGTTGTAAAAGTTGTAAAATATTATTCCTGATGAGAATTGGAAGTTAAAATAATGATCGGGTTGAAATAACGCAAACCGACGGAGTTATAAGCTTTGACCGGAAAACGTAACAGTTGATTTGAAAACACTGGGTAAATTAATAATATAATTTTTATATTATTGTTATGAGTATAAAAATGTGTTAGGACCATAGTTGGGATTGTCGGATTAATTATTAAAAATAATAGCTCATAAGATAACGTTTATTAGGTAGATAACCGTACGTTTACAAAAATGACGCAACCCACGTATAAATGACAATTTTTCTCCGGAGGTGAATAGTGTTTTATGAATAGTAAAATTTTAAAACGCTTCTCAGAATATCAAACTGACTCCGAAAAAGATGAATAGTAAAATGATAAATAGTGATTGATGAATAGTAACCAATGAATAGTAAATGTTGAAAGTTCGGGAAAAGACCAGAATTTACGAGTTGTGACAGATTCCCATGAGACCAAAGCTATCATCACAACTAGCCATGCAAGAGATTTGAGGAGACCTACTTGTAGCATCTTCATGCTCATTCCAGTCCACACTTGTGTATATAGCAGTGATCAAGGCCTTTGATTCTCCAGCTTCCACTTCATTCTTCTTGTATGCTGAATACCTGGTACTGGCTTCACCACTTTTTGCTGTGCATTCTCTTGCAAAGTGACCAATTTCACCACAAGCATAACACTTCACCTTCTTCCTATCAACCCGAGCTGCATCTCTTCCATCCACATGGAATTTTCTTCCAGTTGATGAGTGCTCAAACACTCATTATTTTTATCGTATTTAAACCGCCAAAACATCCGAAAACGCTCAGAAATGCATCAAAATACTAAAAATATCCCAGGGATTGTATTTTATACGTTTCAGATGCAAAATGAGCAAAAACAATGAAAAACGAACAAAGTTTACACAATTGGCAGTTTTAGTCCCCCGACTTTCAAAAATTTACAAAACTAGTCCCTGAGCATTTGTTTTGAAAGGAAAGTCAACCTAAGGCATTTAGAAGTAAAAAATTATCAAAATTGATCCTTAGGTGAAAACTTTGGAAAATTTACACTTTTGGTCCCTGCAGTTTGGAATTTGGCAAAATCAGTCCCTGGGAATTTTAAATGTGAAAAATATCTTTTGAAGTCCTTGGATTATTGCAATGTGGCAAATGTGACCCTTGAAATAGTTTTAGAGGATTGGCAGAATTGGTCCTTAATTTTCACCAAAACTACAATTTTGGTCCTTGTGTATTTCATTACAAACGGACCCTTTGCATTTTATCCAAAACCTACCCAATCCAACACAAAACCAATTACCCCAGCCCACCCATTTTGTTTTGTCCAGGCCCATGTTTAACCAAGTCCAACCCCACCTTATTATTAATAAAAAACCGGGTCAAACATGAAGGCCAACCCCTCCCACCACTATCTTCCCCACCAATCCACCAACACACAGCCCCCACAGCCCTGCCATCTCCAACAAGCTTGTCCCCTCTACACACCAGCCACACCTATCTAACCACTCTACTTTCCCTCCTAACAAAGTCAACCCCCAACCATAATTACCCCCCTCATCCCATATAGCACCAACTATCCTAGGTCTGCTGAGGAAGAATCCAATCAACTCAATAGGAGTGGTGTTTCCAGGGAACAAAAGCAACAAAAGCATACCAGACAAGCAGAGACAAAAGAGAAAAAAGTGGAAAAGAAGAAAAAGTTACCTGGTTCAATGTTTCTTTTTTTTAAGTATTTATAGAAGTCAATGTAAGCCAATTTTGGCATTAGGTTTTAATAATAGTTAAGTAGGTAGTAATTTTAGTATAATTTTAGTTTTAGAAAGTTTAGTTTTAAGTTTTCTGCAAGTGCCTTGTACTACTTATTTTGTTAAATCAATGCAAGTTTTATATTTACCAACTGTTTATCTGTTTCTGCTTTTCAAACTGCTTATCTTCTGCTTAATTTCTCTTAGAGCAGGTTAATTATGCTTTGCAAGTGTTAGTATGCTAGCTTATGAGTTTTAGTTCAAATCCTTGTTGTTACTGTTCTCACTTATCCTTCATAAGCTTATTAGGAAATACTTATCATCACAGCTTATTTATTGCCCATTTTAGCTTATTTACTCTGAGTTTAGTATATCATGTCAGTTGATTTCCAAGTTTCAGCATAAAAGCTGTTTTCTCTATTGAAAACACCAAAAGACACCACTGTAAGGAGTGTTTGGATTAGGCTGACAGTCTATTTTCTTGTTGTTGTTATTGCTCAGTTTGTCTTGTTTTTGATTCCTAAATGAGTTACAGTCCTAATTGATGGTTTACTTTGTACCTTTCACCTTAAAGGTCAAAACTTTCTTTTGAATCCATAAGCAGCTCAACTGTAGTGAATTTTGCAAAACCAGACCTTTGAATTAGCTTCAAACTAGTTTAAATAATTTGATTTAGTTTAGTTTAGGTATAATATAACTTAGTGAATCAGTAGTGATCATTCTAAATTTCTAAAAGTCAAGGTTGCATATTGAGATTTCTCACAAACTTCAAATCAGTCCCCAAGTTTCAATAATGAATGGAAACACACAAACCTTGTTGATTTGTGTTCCTTGTCAGGTTGTTTATCTATTTCAAAAGGGAAATTGGTCCCTGGATTTGGTTTGTTTATCGAAAAGAAGGATGGAAGTTAATGGTCTGAGTGAAAAAAAAAAAAAGTCCCCTGCATCTCTGTTTTTAGCATAGTTAGTATGATTGAGGATTGTTCTATAGTTGGTGTTAGGTTATGCTCTTTGTAGATTTAGGTAGCCCCTTAGGTAGACTTTAGAGTTATGCTTTTTAATTGCCCTGTAGAGTTTGTTTTCTCAGCTTATTTAAGCCCCAAAGTTACCCCACTCCCAGGTCTGTGCATCATTTTGCATTTGAGCTTGTTTAATCTTTGAAACTTGTTTAATCTTAGCTGTGTGAATGTTGTTGTTATGTTGTTCGCAATGATTTTGAAGCTGAGCTTGTTAATTGGTTGTAGCTTATAGTAGCTTTTTGTAGCTTTTAGGATTTCTAATGATTTTCTCTTTAGTTTTTAAATAACTGCTATGCATTTGAATTGTTAGGTTCTGTGTTTCTGTTTAAATCTTAGTGGTTAATTGTTGATTAGCTTATAATGTATGACTGTGAGTGTGTCTAAGAGAGTAACTGCTTAGTTTGAGGTTGTTGCTTATTAACTAAGCTTGTTTGAACCACACATTTAGGTCCCCACTGCTGCATCAGCAGCCTGTTCATTACAGCCCCCCTTTGATCCAAAATTTGGAATGATAGAGTAGGAATGTTGGCTTGGGTTTGGTTGTGTAGACTGTCAGTACCCTAGGGTCTATTAGTGTTAGCTTACTTTGCAATTTAGGACAAATTAGTTAGCAAAAACTAAGCCTGCTCATCCACCATTCAACCATCTGTGCACTTTTGCTTCATGGTTATTTATGTCATCTCACTTATCTCAGCGTACTGATCTTGTGCCCTTTAGTCCATGTAGGCCTCAGCTAGTTACCTGTTGCTTATTGCCCCCTCCTAGTCAGCTTAGTATAGCTTTTTGTGGACTGCAAAACCCCTACTCAGCCCTTTTTTATGCTGATGAAACTCAGTAGTAACTAAGGTTGTGTGATTTGTGCCTCTGATTGGTCCTTTGCAATTGTGAAATGATGTTTTAAGCTCACTTAAGTTGCTAGTGTTAGTAATTGTTAGTATTTGTTTTAGTTTTAGCTTTTACCCATTTTTGGTTTAACCGCTCTGTCCTATAACTCACTTTGCTCACTTCTGAGCCCCAATTCTCAAGCTCCTACCCAGCTCATCTTTTGAGCTCTTGGCCTGAAACAGAGCTCTTTGTGAAGCCCCCCAGCTCAGTTTGTTGAACCAACTCTCACCTCAGACCCCCAAGCTTCAATGTGGGCCCCACAGATGGCTGCAAAGCCCCCTTGGACTTGTTTGGATCTGAGTAGGATTTGGATCTGCTTATTGAGCTTCTCAGCTTAATCAGTGAGCTTTTCCTTTTGTCTCTGCTTATTCTACAATCATCTCACTTGGTGCTAACTTATTTTGCCTTTGGTATCCAGTTGTAGCTTATTTACTCAGCTTTTTAAGTCTCAAATTTCCTTGTTAGCTTATTTTCACAAACTGATGTGAAATTAAGCTTCCATAGAGCTTATTTCTCAATTTCTAAAAAGTTGTTTTTTTTAAAGTTAGTTATTTTTAGTAGTTAAATGTGTTTGTAAAAAGAAAATCAAAAAGAAAAAATGTTTTGCAAAAAAGGGACATAAGCCA
Organism: Artemisia argyi; assembly: GCA_030686995.1. NCBI lineage: Eukaryota > Viridiplantae > Streptophyta > Magnoliopsida > Asterales > Asteraceae > Artemisia > Artemisia argyi. The sequence goes on along the minus strand of CM060676.1, from coordinate 40,319,805 downwards.
GGGTCGAACCTTGGACCTCTAGTGTTGACTGGTCAACACCAGTCCAACACCAAGCACCATCTGGGCTAGTGTAACTTAGTGTTTATAGTTTCCATGCTTGTTTATATAGCATTCAATTTCATTTAAGCTTATACAAGCTTATCAGCTTAATTTTCAGCTTATTCACAAGCTTTTCTATACTTTTATATTTTTCTTAGCCTTATAATAGTATTAAGTAATTTTAGAAAAAGTTTCGTAATTTTCATAATTAGTTTAATATTTTTAATAATTAATTTTAGTTTAATTAGTATTTAATTAATAATAAATAATTAAAAAGTCAAAAAAATAATTTTCTTTTTTCTAAATTTTTCTTTTATCTTTAGGATCGTAAAAATGTAATTTTCATGTCCGTAGGGTTTGCGTAGCGTAAATTTCACTTTTTATTTTGCGCACTCGCGTTTATTTTAATTTTAACTCGCGTTTTATTTAAATAACTTTTGTGTTTTTAAATTTAGGTTACGTTTGTAAAAGTAGTTTGTTAAATAAAGAAAAACCAAAAACATAAATAAAGTGATAGCTTCTATTTAAGCCGTTTGGCTTATTTTTCTGCTTACGTATAAGCAATTTCTGATTTTAAGTTTTTAGATTACGTTTTATAGTTAATTAAGTTTCGCGTTATTGTTAATATAGTTCGTTTAGATCATTCTCACTTATATTTCCGTAGCGTAATCATTCAAACTCTCAAACCCTTTTCTCGTCCAGATTCACCCGATCACAAACCCGTTTTTATAACCATCCACACCTCGTAGGGAAATAACGACCCGGGGAAACACTGTACTTCCGCAGAGAATTGGTTTTAGACGTTTGACTTGGTTGACCATTCCTTAGTCAGTTTAGGTTGACCGTTTGGAGCCAATCAAATTCTGGCGCCGCTGCCGGGGAGGTCGTGCGCGTTATTCTAAACGGTTTTACAGATTAGTGAATCTGGATATACATTCATTGTATATTTACCATCCTTTGTTCATATTTTCTCATTTTCAAAACAAAACCGTTCTCGAAAAATTTTTAAACTCAGTTTTCAACGAACACAAAAAACACAAAAACATTTTCTTTCTCATTTGTACAAAATGTATTTCCAAAAACCCAAAAATATTCACCTTAACCCTCTCACATCTTTGATTCTTCAACCCTACCCCTCTATACACATTTGATTCTTTCTATGTCTCATCCACACTTTCTGGTTTGCCAGTGGTGTGGTAGTTCTCATAATGGTGGTAATTGCCCCGGTTGTGGCATGGTAGAGTCAGGAAACGGGTCTGTCTATAACCAAGATCCCTATTCTTACCATGACACGACTGATTTATTCCATCAGCCGCCACACCATGATACTCAGCAGTTTTACTGTTGTGAGTACTGTGGTGGTTCACACTACAGTTCTGATTGTCAATCGGGAAACACGCTTGTCTATGAGCAATTTCCTGATAACGATTATGACTCTAGCACGTACAACCCACAGCCTCAACAGTTTTACTGTTGTGATTTCTGTGGAGGTCTACACTTCAGCTCAGATTGTCAAACGGGGAATCCATATCCTTGTGACAATTTTGACACACCTTATTACGACCAACCTCCACAGTACGATATGAATTAAGCACTTCTTCCAGAAATGCAAAATCTGATGAAAATCGTTGATGAGCTTAAGGGTTTAGTTGACGACTTTGCCCAAAGACATACTCATCAAAAATCCATGGAAGAATTGCTTGCTGAAGAGCAGGCTGCTAGAATAAATTCCCAAGATGCATATGAAAAATCTGTGAGGGAATCCATTGCAAGAGAAAAAGCAGCCAAGTCTAGCTCTTTGTTCCGTTTCATTCCTGATGACAGTGATGATGAGGATACACTTGACATCCTTGAATTTTATAAAACTTCAAGTTCATCAGTTGATACCCCAGCAGTTGAGATTCCATCTCAAACAACTGCTATCACACCCGAGGTTCCCACTCACTCTTTGATCATGGGGGACGAGCATCTTGACACTGTTCCTGAAAGGGAATCGGACGAATTCATAAAGTCTAGTGTTGAGAACCTTGTTCCAATCCCGAGAGAGTCATAGGGAACTCTTGAGCATTTGTGTGATTTTCCTTCCCCTCTTGAGTGTTCAAACGATCATTTTGAGACTTTCTCAGATTATAGCGATGATTGTATATCTTATGGAGACATCGAGTATGTTGAGGCATCAGTTCCACAAACTGATGTTGATCATATTCTTGAGGAGTTCGCTGATGAACTTGCTCACATCGATCCACTTTTATTGGAAGGTGATGATGGTCTCCTTGACTTCCAAGCCGATCTGGGAGAAATTGAAAGTCTCCTTTATCATGATCCGTCACTCACTTCTTATCCCGACAATCCAATTGAGAATAATAATCACTTTGTTCCCGAAACATTCAATACTACTCTCACCAATCCTCTATTTGAATTCGAATCTGAATTCACTTTGATTTCTGATAATCCACTCTTTGATATTCAGAACGAGGATTGTGATGAGTTTATATCGGAACATGAGTTCACAAATTCACATCTTGTGAATAATTCTCTTCATGAGGAGTTCTCCGGTGAACTCACTCATCATATTATGACTCCTCCGGAGTTTGATATCCCGGGGGGAGATGCACTCAATCATGAGAATTTGCAAATTCCCACCCACCCTCCCAGGATGTTTACGAGCTTACCCTTTGAAATCCAAACTCAGGCTACGGAGCCTGCTCTCGAGGAAGAAGATCAAATCATGATTTACATCATGGTTTTCTTCCTTTTCTTCACCTATAAGGTGACTTCTCTTGTTCTTCACTCCTTCGGGAGTGAGGACACTATATTTGATCCCGGCATTTTCATGTATCATTATCTTGAGCCGGTATTATATCTCATTGGTGTGGAACTTTCACGTGCTTCAAATGTTTGTCCAAACATCTTGAATGAAAGTCCGATTGAGATTGTTTTTTCCACATCATACTTATAGGGTTTTCACTCTAAGTGTGGGGGAGTCCCCCATGCTATGGTTACAAGAGTGAAAATACAAAATGGTGTTTTCCACGCTTAGCTTGTAATGTTGCCTTTTTACGTTCAAAATGTCGGCATAATAGCCGGGACTTTGAATATTGAGGACAATATTCATGCTAAGTGTGGGGGGTATTTCGCTATTCTAGCGAATTTTATCACATTTTATTATATAATACCCCCGTTTTAGCCAAAATTTCAAAAAATTTAAAAAAATTTCACTGGTGCTTCAAAATTTTTATGGTAATCAGTCCGCCTTGTCTAACCGACAAAAGGGATTGGCTAGTCCAGGAGCAAACGGCTCTTGGTAAAGACATCTCAAATCCGTTTATGGCTTGCAATTTGCCCAAAATTGTATGGTTCCTCAACTCCCCAAAAGAAAATGAGTTGGCTAGCCCACAAGATTATGGCTTGTGGTAAAGGCCGTGGAAAATCCATAATTGGTAATCAGCTCACCAAGATGTTGACTATTCCATCAAGAGCTGGTTAGTCCAGAAGCAAAAGACTTTTGGTAAAGACTAATCAAATCCGTTGACAGCTGGTGGTTTGCTCAAAATCACACGGTTATCAGGTGTGCCACAGTTCTTACACCTGGCTACTCCAGAAGTGATGGCTTTTGGTAAAGAGTTTAAAATCCATCAAGTTTTCCAAAAATATTGCTAGGGACTAGCAATAGTTTAGTGTGGGGGATTGATGAGTGCTCAAACACTCATCATTTTTATCGTATTTAAACCGCCAAAACATCCGAAAACGCTCAGAAATGCATCAAAATACTAAAAATATCCCAGGGATTGTATTTTATACGTTTCAGATGCAAAATGAGCAAAAACAATGAAAAACGAATAAAGTTTACACAATTGGCAGTTTTAGTCCCCCGACTTTCAAAAATTTACAAAACTAGTCCTTGAGCATTTGTTTTGAAAGGAAAGTCAACCTAAGGCATTTAGAAGTAAAAAATTATCAAAATTGATCCTTAGGTGAAAACTTTGGAAAATTTACACTTTTGGTCCCTGCAGTTTGGAATTTGGCGAAATCAGTCCCTGGGAATTTTAAATGTGAAAAATATCTTTTGAAGTCCTTGGATTATTGCAATGTGGCAAATGTGAACCTTGAAATAGTTTTAGAGGATTGGCAGAATTGGTCCTTAATTTTCACCAAAACTACAATTTTGGTCCTTGTGCATTTCATTACAAACGGACCCTTTGCATTTTATCCAAAACCTACCCAATCCAACACAAAACCAATTACCCCAGCCCACCCATTTTGTTTTGTCCAGGCCCATGTTTAACCAAGTCCAACCCCACCTTATTATTAATAAAAAACCGGGTCAAACATGAAGGTCAACCCCTCCCACCACTATCTTCCCCGCCAATCCACCAACACACAGCCCCCACAGCCCTGCCATCTCCAACAAGCTTGTCCCCTCCACACACCAGCCACACCTATCTAACCACTCTACTTTCCCTCCTAACAAAGTCAACCCCCAACCATAATTACCCCCCTCATCCCATATAGCACCAACTATCCTAGGTCTGCTGAGGAAGAATCCAATCAACTCAATAGGAGTGGTGTTTCCAGGGAACAAAAGCAACAAAAGCATACCAGACAAGCAGAGACAAAAGAGAAAAAAGTGGAAAAGAAGAAAAAGTTACCTGGTTCAATGTTTCTTTTTTTTAAGTATTTATAGAAGTCAATGTAAGCCAATTTTGGCATTAGGTTTTAATAATAGTTAAGTAGGTAGTAATTTTAGTATAATTTTAGTTTTAGAAAGTTTAGTTTTAAGTTTTCTGCAAGTGCCTTGTACTACTTATTTTTTTAAATCAATGCAAGTTTTATATTTACCAACTGTTTATCTGTTTCTGCTTTTCAAACTGCTTATCTTCTGCTTAATTTCTCTTAGAACACGTTAATTATGCTTTGCAAGTGTTAGTATGCTAGCTTATGAGTTTTAGTTCAAATCCTTGTTGTTACTGTTCTCACTTATCCTTCATAAGCTTATTAGGAAATACTTATCATCACAGCTTATTTATTGCCCATTTTAGCTTATTTACTCTAAGTTTAGTATATCATGTCAGTTGATTTCCAAGTTTCAGCATAAAAGCTGTTTTCCCTATTGAAAACACCAAAAGACACCACTGTAAGGAGTGTTTAGATTAGGCTGACATTCTGTTTTCTTGTTGTTGTTATTGCTCAGTTTGTCTTGTTTTTTATTCCTAAATGAGTTACAGTCCTAATTGATGGTTTACTTTGTACCTTTCACCTTAAAGGTCAAAACTTTCTTTGGAATCCATAAGCAGCTCAACTGTAGTGAATTTTGCAAAACCAGACCTTTGAATTAGCTTCAAACTAGTTTAAATAATTTGATTTAGTTTAGTTTAGGTATAATATAACTTAGTGAATCAGTAGTGATCATTCTAAATTTCTAAAAGTCAAGGTTGCATATTGAGATTTTTCACAAACTTCAAATCAGTCCCCAAGTTTCAATAATGAATGGAAACACATAAACCTTGTTGATTTGTGTTCCTTGTCAGGTTGTTTATCTATTTCAAAAGGGAAATTGGTCCCTGGATTTGGTTTGTTTATCGAAAAGAAGGATGGAAGTTAATGGTCTGAGTGAAAAAAAAAAAGTCCCCTGCATCTCTGTTTCTAGCATAGTTAGTATGATTGAGGATTGTTCTCTAGTAGGTGTTAGGTTATGCTCTTTGTAGATTTAGGTAGCCCCTTAGGTAGACTTTAGAGTTATGCTTTTTAATTGCCCTGTAGAGTTTGTTTTCTCAGCTTATTTAAGCCCCAAAGTTACCCCACTCCCAGGTCTGTGCATCATTTTGCATTTGAGCTTGTTTAATCTTTGAAACTTGTTTAATCTTAGCTTTGTGAATGTTGTTGTTATGTTGTTCGCAATGAGTTTGAAGCTGAGCTTGTTAATTGGTTGTAGCTTATAGTAGCTTTTTGTACCTTTTAGGATTTCTAATGATTTTCTCTTTAGTTTTTAAATAACTGCTATGCATTTGAATTGTTAGGTTCTGTGTTTCTGTTTAAATCTTAGTGGTTAATTGTTGATTAGCTTATAATGTATGACTGTGAGTGTGTCTAAGAGAGTAACTGCTTAGTTTGAGGTTGTTGCTTATTAACTAAACTTGTTTGAACCACACATTTAGATCCCCACTGCTGCATCAGCAGCCTGTTCATTACAGCCCCCCTTTGATCCAAATTTTGGAATGATAGAGTAGGAATGTTGTCTTGGGTTTGGTTGTGTAGACTGTCAGTACCCTAGGGTCTATTAGTGTTAGCTTACTTTGCAATTTAGGACAAATTAGTTAGCAAAAACTAAGCCTGCTCATCCACCATTCAACCATCTGTGCACTTTTGCTTCATGGTTATTTATGTCATCTCACTTATCTCAGCGTACTGATCTTGTGCCCTTTAGTCCATGTAGGCCTCAGCTAGTTACCTGTTGCTTATTGCCCCCTCCTAGTCAGCTTAGTATAGCTTTTTGTGGACTGCAAAACCCCCACTCAGCCCTTTTTTATGCTGATGAAACTCAGTAGTAACTAAGGTTGTGTGATTTGTGCCTCTGATTGGTCCTTTGCAATTGTGAAATGATGTTTTAAGCTCACTTAAGTTGCTAGTGTTAGTAATTGTTAGTATTTGTTTTAGTTTTAGCTTTTACCCATTTTTGGTTTAACCGCACTATCCTATAACTCACTTTGCTCACTTCTGAGCCCCAATTCTCAAGCTCCTACCCAGCTCATCTTTTGAGCTCTTGGCCTGAAACAGAGCTCTTTGTGAAGCCCCCCAGCTCAGTTTGTTGAACCAACTCTCACCTCAGACCCCCAAGCTTCAGTGTGGGCCCCACAAAGGGCTGCAAAGCCCCCTTGGACCTGTTTGGATCTGCTTATTGAGCTTCTCAGCTTAATCAGTGAGCTTTTCCTTTTGTCTCTGCTTATTCTACAATCATCTCACTTGGTGCTAACTTATTTTGCCTTTGGTATCCAGTTGTAGCTTATTTACTCAGCTTTTTAAGTCTCAAATTTCCTTGTTAGCTTATTTTCACAAACTGATGTGAAATTAAGCTTCCATAGAGCTTATTTCTCAATTTCTAAAAAGTTGTTTTTTTTAAAGTTAGTTATTTTTAGTAGTTAAATGTGTTTGTAAAAAGAAAATCAAAAAGAAAAATGTTTTGCAAAAAAGGGACATAAGCCAGGGTCGAACCTTGGACCTCTAGTGTTGACTGGTCAACACCAGTCCAACACCAAGCACCATCTGGGCTAGTGTAACTTAGTGTTTATAGTTTCCATGCTTGTTTATATAGCATTCAATTTCATTTAAGCTTATACAAGCTTATCAGCTTAATTTTCAGCTTATTCACAAGCTTTTCTATACTTTTATATTTTTCTTAGCCTTATAATAGTATTAAGTAATTTTAGAAAAAGTTTCGTAATTTTCATAATTAGTTTAATATTTTTAATAATTAATTTTAGTTTAATTAGTATTTAATTAATAATAAATAATTAAAAAGTCAAAAAAATAATTTTCTTTTTTCTAAATTTTTCTTTTATCTTTAGGATCGTAAAAATGTAATTTTCATGTCCGTAGGGTTTGCGTAGCGTAAATTTCACTTTTTATTTCGCGCACTCGCGTTTATTTTAATTTTAACTCGCGTTTTATTTAAATAACTTTTGTGTTTTTAAATTTAGGTTACGTTTGTAAAAGTAGTTTGTTAAATAAAGAAAAACCAAAAACATAAATAAAGTGATAGCTTCTATTTAAGCCGTTTGGCTTATTTTTCTGCTTACGTATAAGCAATTTCTGATTTTAAGTTTTTAGATTACGTTTTATAGTTAATTAAGTTTCGCGTTATTGTTAATATAGTTCGTTTAGATCATTCTCACTTATATTTCCGTAGCGTAATCATTCAAACTCTCAAACCCTTTTCTCGTCCAGATTCACCCGATCACAAACCCGTTTTTATAACCATCCACACCTCGTCGGGACATAACGACCCGGGGAAACACTGTACTTCCGCAGAGAATTGGTTTTAGACGTTTGACTTGGTTGACCATTCCTTGGTCAGTTTAGGTTGACCGTTTGGAGCCAATCACCAGTCTTCTGCTCAAATCTCCTGACCATTAGAGTGATCATTGCCATCTGCCACTTCAGATCCAATTCTTCTAGAGCAAGCTCATCAATCTGATCAAAGTCTTCATAAGCTAGTTGTTGCTGTTTATCAACTTCAGCAACAAACGAATGCAGAACATCTTCCATCACATTACTAATCTTGGGATTTGTTATTGGATTAGTACTTGAAAAAGATAAAGTGGTAATTGGAAGATTTTGACTGGGAGTTGATGGACTTGAGTAAGTATGTGGCATGTAGTTAGAGCTTGAGCTGATAAAAGCAGATTGTGATGCAGGTGCTTTATACGAGGAATACTCCTTGGTGTCACTTTCTAGAGCTCTGAGTTTGTTGTATAAGTCATCAAATGAAAGATAATCCAGGCCTCCTTTGGTTTTGAAGGATATGACAACCTGAGACCATGAGGGAGGTAAGGCTCTTAGAAACCTAGAGTTCACCTCCTCATTGACAGGTCTTGCTAGAAGTTGATTCAACTGACTCAGAATCTTTTGGAACCTATCATAGCCTTTGTGGAGACCCTCTTCTTCAGTTATTCTGAACTCCTGAAACTCTTGCTTTAGCCTACTCAATCTCATCCTCTTTGAATCTTCATTGCCCCCGAACCTATTCTTTATAGCATTCCAAAGTTGTTTAGGATCAGTTATGTAGTGAAAATCACTCATGTGATCATCAGGGATTGCTTGAAGTAAAATAGTTCTGGCTTTGTGCTCGCGTTGAATAGCAATGATATCTTCAGCAGAAACAGGATCCAAAATTGTAATGTTTCCTTCAGCATCTACTGAAGTCTTTTTAGGTTTGCAACCAGTAAGAATTACATTCCAAAGATTATAATCAACACTTGCAATCCAGTTTTGCATCTTCATAGCCCATATCTCATACTCATCCTTCCTGAGGAAGGGTAGCTTAGCATTGCTACTTGAGAAAGCAACCTGTTGCAGTTGTTGAGTAAGAGATCCTGCTTCAGAGAGAGTTGTATCACCGGATGGTTTGTCAGACATTGAAACTGAGTGAAAAGTTAAGTGTTTGTGTTGAGGTTACAGAGAGTATCTTGTGGCTCTGATACCACTTGTAGGGATCTATACCTTGATAAATCACGAGCCAATGGATCGTTAGCCAACTAATGTAATCACTAGCTAGACTAAGTTAGATAATCTCTGTGCATTTGTAATTATGCGGAATATAAAAACAAACATATACTAAAACTTGATCCTCTATGAATCGATAAACTTTTACTAATGAAACTCGTACTAGAAACTTGTATCTATTACAATGACCTAGGGTTCCTTATATACTAATGAAAACCCTAACCTTTCTTACAAGAAACGAATAATACTAAACCAATAAAAGATATTCTACATATCTTGTCCTAAAATACATAAGTTATATCTACGGTTAGACTCTGTCCGTAGAATCTCTATACGTCCGCAGGAACTAGTCATCAGCAGAAAGTCACTATGCCTTCCGCAGGAACCTGACAGCAGTATCTGTCAACAGTATCTTCAATAATTCCTTACATTCTCTATAACGACCATGACACACATTAAAATACTTGACGACACATTACAAACCATTGAAAGACCAATGGGGGTACAACATTGATTCGAGCTCGGTATCTACCTAAGCTTCTACTTCCTTACTAAACTTTCTAACCTTCCGCATAACCAAACATTAATCCTTAATCCAAGCCATTGCATTATCACACGGACCTACAAAACATTATAACATTAACCGGTAAGCTTTCGCTTAGTAAGTAAAACGATTATAACATAACGTCATAAATTATTCACACATTAAGCATCATAACCCTTTAATCCATTACAAGGGGCGAAGCGATTCTCTTAGCCGGCATACCCGACGAATCAAAAAGGCTATAATAAGGCAATCCATGGGCATGGAACCCCGAAATAGCCAATCTACAATCAAACTTTTGATCAGGTCGAAAATTTCTTGCCGGTGGGTAGAACCAAGATTCATTTTAGCCAGGAGCTTACTTTAACTACTTATTTAGCTACTTTAGGTCATTGTAGTCCATAAATAAGAATCAAACTTTAAATAGAGGGTCCCTTACATAGGATGTATGTGATCGAGTCAATCAATTTATGCTGAGAGAGGGTTGAGAGAGGCTATTGAACGGGCTAGCTGCTTCTCTTTTAGTATAGGCTATTTCACGGTATACCTTAATGCTTCTAAGTTCAGTCCTATAGTAGGAGATAAAGGAAGATATTAAACATTAACACATACCTTTAATCACTTTAAGCACCAACATTCCTTATAAATCAATACATCAACATACCTTAACCTAATCCACCCTTGACTAACTCTTCATGACTATTTATGCCAAACTAGTCTCATACACACTTTCACATGAACACATACATTCAATCATTGAATTACCTTAACATAACAAATTACATAACACATAATGTATAAAATCATTATAACATCACATCATAATCGGTTTACTCACCTTGATTCCAAGCTAATGAAATCAAGAACATCATCATCTACTTCATCATTCTTCACTCTTGCAATCTAAGCCAAATCATTGAGGAAGATCATTACTAGGGCTTTACTCCTTGAATTAGGCACTACTAGAAAAAAATGTCATTAGCAACAATTATTTTAACAACAATAGACAAATCGTTGCTAAATTGTGCATTTATCATCTAATTTTAGCAATAAAATTGTTAACAAAGTTGCTATTTTTTTTTAGAAACAAAAACAATTAATTGGTATTCTTAAAAATGACCATAAATATTTGTTGCTAATTTAGCAACGACTAAGTAATTTTGTTGCTATCTAAAATTAGCATTGGTGGAATTAGCAACTAACACCGGTTGATGCTAATTCGACCGGTGCTAATTTGAGAATGCAACGAAATTACTTTAGTCGTTGCTAAATTAGCAACAAATATTTATGGTCCTTTGTAGAAATAGCAACAAATATTTTTGTTGCTAAAAAAATTGCAACTTTGTTAATAATTTCGTTGCTAAAATTAGATGCTAAATGCACAATTTAGCAATGATGTCTCTATTGTTGTTAAAATAATTGTTGCTAATGGCATTTTTTCTAGTAGTGAGGGTACTTAGACAATATGAATTGATAATTAAAAAACCTTGTTCTTCACTCCTCTTCTCTCTAAACCGTACACCCACACACATCTACACATTTATGGAACTCTTCTGATAATATGAGAAGTATCCAGACACTTGTAGGTGAGAAGTTTACCTAATTGACACATTAGGTACCTCAAACCCATTTCTTTCTATTTTGGCCACAATATCTTTAAAACATATTTACTACATGGCAACATTAGTCCCTTAAGTCCATCTTTCTTATAAATGTGACACATCATACTTTTTATAACCATTTACATGAACTTTAATACTTATAGTTTGACTATCTGGTTTGACTAACCAATCACGTAAGCCATTATATAATATAAAATCCATAGTCAACTATTCAAATGACATTCTTGTAATAAAATACTTAGGCCCGGTTTCAAGGTATTATATCACTTGGGTTACATTTAAGTCAAAAATGTGAGTTGTCTATTATGCAATAAAAAAATATAACGCAAAACAAACATTGACCTGAGCATTACGGGTCAAGGGACCTCTTTGACACAAAACCCTCAACTTTAGAATCCCGACGACATAGATGACAACTTTTGTCCCCCCGTGATGTTTTTTGCCAAGTTCAGGGACCAACGGGGTAGTTTAATCTACTCTAAGAGTGTAGTTTATCATGTACCAAACCTTTCAATATTTAGTTTAGCGGATGACTATAAAAACTTGCTTGATCATGCTATATTATATATTTTATTCTTACATGGTTTTGTTACTAACTATTTCATAAAATCAAGTCATCTGATGATTTCATGCAATTTGATACATAGTTTCCAAGTACTCTTCATGCTCCATAGTTTCCTAAGAAGGTACTATATATTCCATCATGAGAAAATTCTCAAAAGAGTACAAAAACATAAGATTTTTCAAAAAAGAGTACAAAAATAATACCCTTTCCCAAAACAGTCATGTGCGAATGTGCGAACGTACGATCCCACTAAATGTGCGACAAGTGTCCACTTTTTTAATAATAAAGTACATTAGTAGGTGGGGGTTTTTCTAAATATTACCTTTTTGTCTTATTATTAATGGTGTTAAAAGACCAAAATACCCCCACCTTTTATAAAAACACTTCTCTCACATTTACCTTACTCACTCATTAGCCACCACCTTCTACCACCACCAGATTTGGCCAGCCAGCCACCACCAGCAGATCCGGCTAACCACCACCTTCCACCACCACCACCACAACATAAGAGTCGAACCTAAACATACTAATAACCACTACACTTTCTCTCTCATCCACCACCCTCCACCACAACCATCAGATTCGTTGCTCGGCCACCACCACAACACAACCATCATGTTCATCTATCTCAACTCACATCAAATCCCTCAGATCGAAGAACTTTACCAGCGGACCACTGATCTGAGAACTTTACTGGCGCCGGAAATAAAATCTGATCTGTCGTCACTAACCCAGATCTGTGACTTTTGTTATCTTGTGTGGATGAGGAGGACATCAAAGAAGAAATAGAAAAATAGGTTTAGAGGATAATGGCTAGCAATTGAGATTTTTGACTGGATTCGCGATGGGAAAGCAATATTTGTTGCTAATGTAAAAGTTCATTTATAATGATAAGTTATTGATCCATCAATAGGAATACAGTTACTTAAAAGTGTGTCTAGAGCAAACATGATGATAAATTTCACCGGGAAAATAGAGTTGCTTAGGCCAGTAACAACAAGATTTGCTACTGCTTACATTACTCTTCGTTCAATACAAGTTCAAAAAATGAACTAAAGAAAAATGTTCACATCTGCTACTTGGACAAAAAGTAAGTATGCTAAGGAGCAAGCTGGTAAGTATGTGACTGGTATTGCTGCGATGCCTACTTTTTGGAGTAACATTGTGTTCATTCTTAAGTTAATAGGTCCTATTGTATGCGTTCTTCGATTAGTAGATGGCGAAAAGAAGCCAGCGATGAGTTACATATACCAGGCCATTGTTAGTGCAAATATTACGATATTTAAACGGTTTCTTCGGTTTTAATAATGACAAACATGTAACTTGTAATGCATAACGTAAAATGCGCAAGTTACTTGTAAACATAAATCATCAATGCATACTTACATCAACACCTCTCGACATCCCAAGTATGTTTCAACAAAGTCGTAGATTTCCATCCCGACATAAATCACTCAAGGTATGGACAAACAAATCTACTACTTGACATATGATCAAAGGACTTTATTTTTCTAAACTTCACATTTTTAATGTGACAACATTTTTTCAAAAATATATTTTACAAATTATTTTTGAATTAAAAAGAAATGTTTTATTTTGAAAAATCATTTCAAAAATCCTAACAGCTATTCCCCCCCCCCCCCCCAAATCAGCTCCAAACTTCCATAAATAAACTTTCACCACTAAAAACAAAATTTGGAGATTCTTTGTCTGGGACGGTACCATGGTACCCCTAAATTTACTGGTACCGTCGGGTATTTAGTTGTACCGTCCCCTTATAACGGTAATTTTTCTCTTTGCCTATAAATATTGGATCATTTTCCACTTCCAACCAGATTTTTCCAGCCACTTTTCTCTGGTTTAATCCTTTCTTAGTTATATCACTTTCTTTGATCATTTAGAGAGTCTTAGTTTGTTTTAGAGTGATCCAATCATCCATTCAAGTGATCACCTTCATTCCACTTCTAGTCCAAGAGAAGAACACAAAGTATCAAGAAGATACAAAGTGTTAGAGTCATTGAGTAGTGCACTTGCATTACTAGTTGTAAGCTTGTTGTATCTTGATATACATCAAGTAGTCATTACTTTTTGTTTAGTCTTGTGAGAGTGGATCATTGTGATCTTGTTGAGATCTTGGAGATCTCTTGTAGCTAGTGAGCTTGTTTGTTGATCAAGTGGATCAAGGGTAGATCGGGTAGATCGTGTAGGTTGTGTTGATTGTGTGATTTGTGAAGATCGGGTAGAATGAGTGTAGATCATGTGGATCTTGAAGCTTGTGTGATTAGTGAGGATTGGGTAGATCGTGGTAGATTGGTACTAGCTAAGATTAGTACTCGACATTTAGCTTAGTGTCGGAAAATAATGTGAGCGACGTTGTATGGTTTTCTCCGCTGTAAATGAAGCTTGTTGATTAGTGAAGTAACTCTTGAGTTGGGTACTCGGGGAGTGGAGTAGGGCGAAGAGGAACTTCGTGACCGAACCACTATAAATCGCCATGTCCGGGTTTGCATTTTATTTACTCGTCTCTTTACTTTTCATCTTTGCATTTACCGCCTTATATTTATATTTGCATTTCATTTATATTTGTGTGGTTAGTTGCTTATATCATGTTGACTATTTTTATGGCATGACATGATTCTTGTGTTATGTTTGTGTTGTGATCTAGTTGATAATATCTCTAGTTGTTTTAGATATATAATTGAGACTTTCCATATTGCGTCACACTTGATCGAGTGTTTGATACAAAAGATTTAAGTTTTAAATGGAAACGTATTCACCCCCTCTACGGTTTCCACAATTGGTAACAGAGCCACGTCGCTCAAATTTTTAAAATAAATGGTTTTCAAAATTGAGTACTATCCATGTATCAAATTTCTCATGAAGTTGGATTAAATATGAAAAGTATTTACTTGCTTAATAATTAAAAGTTTTGTTGTTAAGTATACTTTGTCATACTAGCTTGAAGGTTTTCTTAAACAAATAAAAGAAAAAAAAAATGTAAGTATTCGGTTATGTCTTTAGAAAGAGTTGTAAAGTCATGCGGTTTTGAAAGTAGCGTTAGAGAAAACTATTTGTCTTATAGTAAAAGTATTTTCATAAATGTTTTTCTTAGTCCTAAACATAGAAATGTTACTTAATATATTTTTTATAGGTTAGGTATTTAGTTTATTAAGTTTTACATCTTTCTGTTACGTCAAATACTTGTTTTGGATGAGAAAATTGGTTTTGTTCAAAATCTATAAAAACAGGCACAGCACCACTAAATATAACGTACGGTACCACTAAATACGGACGGTACCACTAAAGTTAACGGTACCTTCGTCTGTTTTTCAAAACTGAGAAATTTTAAAAAATTCGTATAAAATCAACTGTAAGTCCGTAGGAGTCGTGCCACCTATCGTTTTAAACGTAATTGAGTCTACTTTTATTTAAAAATACTTTTAGAAAATGATTGTAAAACAAAATTTTCGAGAGTCTTTGATTCATAACAGATAGTCTTTTCCGGTCATGCCGATTGCACAAATGTTTGGTTAAATTACAAAGAGAACATCACATGTTGATGTATTTATATTTTCAAATTGTTGAACTTGATCAAATTTTGAAATGGGGTGCAAAATAATTCATTTTCAAATAAAATCAAGCTTAGTATACACTATTATACTTAATACATAAAATGACGATAAGTATTTTTATGTGTTAAGCTAAATGGTTATTTGTTTTTCTTTGTGTCTTAGTATTGTTAGTTAATATTTCTGAGTACTTATAGTTATCTTTAGTTGAGCTAATTATAACTATTATCACAATCATTTTACATGCCTTGTTGCTATGTGTTGATTATTAGTTTTCCGGTTTATACGTCAATAGGACTTAGACTAGACTTCGTACACTAAGTTGAGTGATTGGTTTTGCATTGCATATAGGCATAGACCACTTTTTTTTTTTTTTTGCATACCTTAATAACCTTCTTAGGAATGGCAACTAAGTTGGTTGATCATGTGCGTCGAAAGATATTGTCTTACACAATTATTTTTTCAAAGGTTTAAGTATAAAAAGTATATCACCTCAAAATACTTAACACTTTCATTAAATCCGTAACATGATCTCAAAAACATCACATCTTCGTGTCTTGCTTGACCATGGGTTGTCTAATCAAGATAAAAGATCATATAATACATTAGTATTTAAGTAAAAGAAAATGTAATAAACTTGCATTGATCTAACACACATACAAAATGTTTCAAACATTTAGTATTTTACATATGTTGTATAAAAATAGTTAAGATAATTATTTTTATACTAATGAGGTGTTGAAAAACTAAGAATATTATTCTTAATAATCTAAGTAGTTTTTCGCAAATAAAAATAAATGACAATATCGAAGTAATAACTTAATATGTCATTAACTTCACACATACTACTAGTATTAGAATAGACGGAACACATTCCCTAAATTTTTATTTTCTTTTTAAAAGGAGTGATCGTGAGAGTCAAGAAAGATTTCGAGTAAATAGCAATTCATTATTCAAAGTATGATTGATATAATCATCGAATCTAATTGACAAGTTTTCGAATATGGACATGAAATTGGAGTCATTATTTGTCTAGTTTCAACATAACATCAAAATATAATGAATTATATTATCTTGAATCTACATACTCAATCACACTCGGTTGTTATGAGAATAATGACGTCCTATCAAGACGAAAATAATATGCATCGGATCATAACTCACACTTGTGTTGAAGATGTCATATTGAGTCTTCTTGTCCAATGGTTGTGTTTCAAACATTAAACTAATATGTTTAAAAGATGCATAAAATACACAACTAAGTAGGATTGACAACTTGGATGTTTCATCCAAAATATTCAAGTAATTTACTTTACAATGCAATTAGTAAATGTGTCATTTCTGAAAAACCAAACACGAGCAAACAAACAACATATGTAAACTTTGCTCATGAACGACTCAACACTCAAAATCAAATGTCAAGTAAAAGTGTCACACATATTATGTTATTAACTATTATATAAGTCATCAATCTTTGAGAATATCACATGTATTTCTCTTATCAAAAGATTGACAAAGGATAACTTATATCCTACGCATCTTATTTTCTTTGTAACATGAATGATTATGTTACAAGAGAATACATTGCATCTTGTTAACAAATACCAAATACAACTTGTGTCATTGTATAAACAAGTAAAACTGGTCATACACTAAAATACTTATTTCACTAAGTATTCGTAAGAGTAATATGTTTCTTCTTAGAAAAGCATATTTGTTGAAATATACGATATGTCTCATTTCAAATATAATACTCACATGATCTATTGAGGTAAATAACCTTTACTAGATTCTTCTCTCAAGATATGCTAAGGAGCATTATTGAAACACTCTCGATGTAGTAAATTCTACATTGTATCACCTTAAAGCATCTCTTGGATCTAAGAAAACCAAATCATGTTAAAATAACATGTAACAACTCAACAAAAGAAGATGTCGTCCAAGAGATCTTAAAATGCACCATATAAATCAAATAATCTCTAAATCTTAAACATGAATTGAAACATTGTGTTTTCCTTTGTTAGGATATTGTGTAAGACATGTCATCTTTATGTACATTTTTTTTTTAAATATGTCTAGTAGAGTGATACTAGGCCATGTAGTAGCAAAATAAGTTAATGTCATCTTTGCTACACTTCGATAGGAAAATATAGGAACTTGACTTTTTCTAACATGAGAATGACTACTGGAGAACCTATCGCACTAGAAATTCAATTTGACCTAAGGGTTGAACTGCTTCCAGGAGGGAAGTTGGGTTCGTGGTATAACCCATAAAAATGGTCGTGTTTAGCCTGAATTGAGCACCACTAGTGATAGTCTCATACTCATTCTCCAACTTGAAAAAGTTTCATTCCTACATTCGACTAAAGAAAGTTTACATCAGTGAACTTTGTCTCCCATTAGGATTGCATTATGAACTAGCAGGATTTAGGACTCTCCTTAGCAAACCTAGATTACTTGCATCCTACATATGTGTTTATAATTGATAACATGTTCTTGTGTGATATGATTAGATGTCTTCATGCTCTCTTAATACTCAGTAATTAATTAATTAATTATTAAATGCATGTTTATTAAAAACATCTTGTCTTTGATTAGCTATTTGGATATTATATCTCTTGATATACATATCTTTGATACATGCTCTTAAATGCAAAATGATTATCATATTTTGAATGACATTTGCATTTATTCCTTATGTGCATTTTGGATGATTTGCCTATGCACCCACACTACATTGTTTTAACACATTAGAAATTAGGTATGCCTATCACTATGAACCCTTAGAAGTCATATAGTCATACACTAGTGTCAAAGCCTATAAGTTAAAGTAGTAGCACGTTGTCCAAATTCCCTAGTCATCACTTCGCCTTCTTCCAAGTAATACATCCTTTTGTCATGGGAAGGTTAGATACAAACCTAGTAGAACTCGGAGTAGGCTTGACAACTTAAATATTTCATCCGAAATATTCAAGTAATTTTAACTTGCGATCGCAATTGTTAAAAGTCATATCCGAAACATCTTATTCAAATCCTCTTAACAACATATGTTAAAACGCTCATCCAAATGCCCAAAGCGAACATCAACCTTTAGATGACAAAGGACTCACTAGTTACTACATAATTGATTAGTAGTTCTTTTCATCCTCGTATGAATATACACTCCTTAAGACCAAGTATATTCATTTCCGTTAGTTCCTCCTATCCCCATAGGTTTGTCAACGTGTTATGTCTTCAAGCTCACCTCATAGATAATGAGGATTGAATTTATCCATTAGATTTAGGATAGAAAACAAACCACCACCCTATCTTGACAAGAGTATGTTGATAATCTCCTTCCTCCGAATCTCGTCTTATGACTATCTAAATATTTCATTAGAAATATTAAAGTCATCTCGAACTGTCAATAATCTCGTGTCAAATCCCGTTGGATTTATCCCTCTATCTCGTCAAGAGTATGTTGATACTCTCTTTCTTCCGAATTGTGTCTTATGACTACTTGAATTTGTAGTCATCTCGTGTGTCTCATGACTCTTTAAATACTTCACTAGAAATATTGTAGTCATCTCATGTGTCACATCTCATAACTCTTTCAATATTTTCACTGGAAATATTGAGTCATTCTTCACATCCCTCGTATGACTTCTTAAATATTTCACTGGAAATATTAAAGTCATCCCTTACATCTCGTCTCGTGACTTTTTAAATATTTCACTGGAAATATTGAGTCATCCTTCACATCGATCTAATGACGGCCTATGTATTTCCTCGGAAATATAAAAGTCATCTCCTCTCGTCTAGTACTACCGTTCATCTCGTAAAAAGAATGTATTAGGTATAAATTCTCTCCTCGTGTCTAAAATTCTCACTGTTTCAAAAGCACTGTCAAAACCCACTCGATGTAGTCATGAACCAGAACCTTCTCTTATCAGAATAGATTCTATCTATCTTCTGATTCCTCAGCCTTTCCCTTTCACTTCCGCATGGTACTAAACACATCATATGTTTGGTTACTTCCGTATCCATTATCTTCTCAACTCATTTACACTTTTCAATCTTTGTTCTACACTACCAATGCTTCCGCATCCCACACATCTTCCTCACACCTCAAGCGAAGAACCGCTAAGATAAGTTAAAATAACCCTTCTTTATTAAAATAGATAACCCCACTAGAACCATATCATTAACCTCGTAACCTTGAAGATTTTATCTTCTTAACCCTTAGGATATCTCCATGTGATCACATGCCTCATCATATGAATGTTCTTTGAATATTCACAATGATTGAGAAGAGCTATATGACTTCAAAGGTGAAGTTTATTGTATGCTATCCACCACTTGTCATGACGTTACTAAGCTCATCGCTTCCGTTAACGTTTGTTCTCCTCTTTATTTTATTTTTATACATCTTGTCCGGATGGTCATAGATTAAAGGGGAGCGAAACACACTCATATAGCCTTTCAACAAACACTCTTAAGAACACACAATTGTAGTTCTTATTCCATAGAAAACTCCCCTTTAGCTGCCCATAACTAGGCTGCACAGGAAAAATTCACGACTTCTGATGCGTGGTTTTTCCAACCTTGCAAAAGGTTTTACTTCTCAAGGGATCTTGAGAAGCTTGCAATCCCCACCAGGCAGTGTACCTGACCGATATAGTATAGTGAGTGGCAAGTACCGAGGGATTGATCATTCTCTCGGGGAATAGTGTTCGTTAGGATTAAAAACTAAGTCAATTAGGTCTAAAGGTGAATGATGATTCTTTTTGTATTTTATTATTTTATGGAAAGCAAGTAAAATTCTCGAGTTTTTGGGAGGAATTAGTTGCTAGTCAACTAACCCAAATATTACAAATGGAAATAAAAATAAAATAACTGAAAATAAATATGAGAGACTTCTAATAAGGAGACAAACATGTTTACTTAGGTTTCACTACTCCGTAGTTATCTTTTACTAATTGATAGGTTTGTTACAATTACGTAGATACCGGGTTGTATTCCTTAATACCATTCGTGGGGGTGTGTACGATCTTCCCCAACTCTATAAGCTCTTATCTCCTCCTAAGACGACACGTTAAGCGCCCAATCCTAGGGATTATAAACAGTGGTTCATGCATTAAATACAACCAAATAACCGTAGTACACATCCAATTCATGTTTCTTAAGACATTCAAGCATATTACCAAATAGGAGATTAGCCAGTTTTCTTAAGCCTAACATCGATAAAAATCCACCCACAACAATTAATAACAAACCAATCAATAAATAATCAATAACTAGGTTTCATTAGACCTAAGCAAACACAAACAAACCTAGCCTAGCATGTTAAAAGAAAGACAAGCGTAAGATAAAATCAAACAACACATAGACATATTGAATGATTGAT
Source organism: Artemisia argyi (assembly GCA_030686995.1). NCBI lineage: Eukaryota > Viridiplantae > Streptophyta > Magnoliopsida > Asterales > Asteraceae > Artemisia > Artemisia argyi. Next base: position 40,298,861 of record CM060676.1, on the reverse strand, counting down.
AGATTACTTATCTTCAATTAATCATGGAAGAAAAGAGGCTTTGGAACCTCAAAAAAGCTACAAAAGTTGACTAGGGTTCGTACCCTAAGTTCCTACCAAAAGTCCTCTCTTTATGAATGAAAAATACAAGAGTATATATAGATTTTACAACTTGACAACGTCACCTTTTAGGATGTGACGCCGTCATCTCGCCGTATTAGGGTTTCCTTGACTGCCTAGATCTACTCCTGACGTCGTCTGGTTGGAAAGGTTCTGGCCGTCTCTCTTTAACTTAAAACGTGACCACCTTGGTGAAATAACACGTGACGCCGTCACGTGTAAATGCCTCAAAATCTTTCTGGCACGTCAAGTGTAAAGTAAATATCCACCTCTTTATCAACAAGTGATGGCGTCACCTTGTTGCCTTTGACGCCGTCAGGTACTGTTCCAGCTTGAATTCTTGACTTTGTCGTTTTCTTCACTTTTATGCTCCAAAAACGTCCAAAATGCTTTGTTTTCCAGAATTCCTCCCAAAAGTAACTAAAATGACAAAAGGAACGATTTAAGGCAATATTTGATCATATTATCATGACTTAAGGCTTAAATGACCAAAAGCGTAACACTTTTCGTCTCATCAACTTCCAGGCCACGGCACCATTAAATAAGCCACGGTACCATTAAATGTAATGGTGACGTACGGCATTTAGTGGTACCGTGCCCCTGTTTGAAGAATTTTCATTGTTTCCTTTAGATTCCTGCATCCCTAACCTGAAACCTGCAAAATTTTGGAAACTCACATACACCCTAAGATTCCCTCACTACAACATAGGACACTACCACCAACTTTTATTCGAATCCCATAACTCTTACCTATTTAAGGCCTCACCATTGAAAGCTTATCTTGTATTTCATCATCATACTCAACCCTTATAACTAAACTTCGCTCTTGACAGTGTTATTTAGTTTTAAAACATTCAACCCTTATATCAATCCCACTCAAAGCTTTTAGCTACACTTCACTCTTGACAGTGATAGTTAGTCTAAAAACCTTCAACTTCGATCATTACACTCAAACCTTACAACTATTCCTTACTTTGGATAAGTGATAGTTAGTTCAACAACTTTCAATCCTCACAATTACACGAAACCCTTCATGCACCAAATTATCTCTAACACACAACTAGGATCATCCAAACTAGAAATCTAGAACTTAGTTACCTCAACCCTATTAGAGATATCCACCAACAATTCTGTTAGGATCACATTCACATTTTCTTTTTCTCTTTCGAAATATATCATGCATCTCATTATCAGTGTAAACGATATATTAATCTAAACCATCTTTCTCCACCTTTCCTCAAAAGTCAAAACCAACACTCTCCCATCTTATGGAATCATTTCCATTCGTATCTAGGTGCATATTGTTCTCATTTTCATTTTTCTTGGCATATCTTCTATCGAATCTACTTTATGGCATGACTTGTCATAATAGTAATCATTTTGAGTATATCTTATCAACAAATCATCCTTAACATCAATCATCTTAGGTAGATGATTATGTTGTTTCAAAAGTTTGTTAGAACTTGCCTTCCGAATGACAACTTGGAAGAAGTCATTTTGTGTGTTAGTCAACGAACGAATCTCGTTCTTGTTAGTGTGTTCGATTGAACAATTACACCTTAAGTTGTTGGTCGGGTTGTGATACTCAAGTGTCTTTGAATTGCAATATGCATTTATCTTTTTATGTCGCTCAACTTTCTTGGGCTTTCGTTTTGGTTCTTATCCTTTTGGCACACTTTTAGGCTGTGTCACTCACATAGTTTTACCATTGCATGTCTTGCTATGTGTATTATATCCCTATAATGTTGTTCCTATACTTTTATATATTATATTGCACGAAGCAAACCCTTAATGTAGGAAAAGCCTTTGTAAGAATTTGATCCATGGATCCGCTAGATACTAAGGTTAATATACAAAGGGATTCAATCACCATAGGTGAGCTTTGAGCTAGGAGGAGCTCGGGCATTTTTGAATACATAGCACAGAGTCTTTCTAATAGTGGTGATAGAAGACTTCACTAGGATGATGCAAGCTTTCCTCTGCGGGAAAAAAGGGCAGAAGTGTAATAAGGGGGACTAGGGAGTGAACTCAAGAGAGAACTCGAGGCAACAACCTTTTTGCTTTGACAAAAGGGGAGAGAAGGGAGTATAAACAGGTAACTTTTACATTTTACTATATGTTACGATTTACATATTTGTCATCATCAACAAGGGGGAGATTGCTAGTTCAAATATTACAATATTTAAACTTAATGATTTCTTCGGTTTTAATAATGACAAACATGTAACTTGTAATGCATAACGTAAAATGCCCAAGTTACTTGTAAACATAAATCATCAATGCATACTTACATCAACACCTCTCGACATCTCAAGTATGCTTCAACAAAGTCGTAGATTTCCATCCCGATGTAAATCACTCAAGGTATGGACAAATAAATCTACTACTTGACATATGATCAAAGGACTTTATTTTTCTAAACTTCACATTTTCAATATGACAAAACATTTTTTCAAAAATGTATTTTACAAATTATTTTTGAATTAAAAAGAAATGTTTTATTTTGAAAAATCATTTAAAAATCCTAACAGCTATTCCCCCCCCCCCCCCCCCCAAATCAGCTCCAAACTTCCCCAAATAAACTTTCACCACTAAAAACAAAATTTGGAGCATGTTTGTTTGGGACGGTACCATGGTACCACTAAATTTAGTGGTACCGTCATGTATTTAGTGGTATCGTCCCCCCTGTAACGGCAACTTTTCTCTTTGCCTATAAATAGTGGACCATTTTCGACTTCCAACTTGATTTTTCTAGCCACTTTTCTATGGTTTAATCCCTGCTTAGTTAGATCACTTTCTTTGATCATTTAGAGAGTCTTAGTTTTTTTAGAGTGATCCAATCATCCATTCAAGTGATCACCTTCATTGCTCTTCTAGTCCAAGAGAAGAACACAAAGTATCAAGAAGATACAAAGTGTTAGAGTCATTGAGTAGTGCACTTGCATTACTAGTTGTAAGCTTGTTGTATTTTGATATACATCAAGTAGTCATTACCTTTTGCTTAGTCTTGTGAGAGTGGATCATTGTGATCTTGGAGATCTCTTGTAGCTAGTAAGCTTGTGTATTGATCAAGCAGATCAAGGGTAGATTGGGTAGATCGTGTAGATTGAATTGATTGTGTGATTTGTGAAGATGGAGTAGATCATGAGTAGATTGGGTAGATCGAGTGTAGATCATATGGATCTTGAAGCTTGTGTGATTTGTGAGAATCAGGTAGATCGTGGTAGATTGGTACTAGCTAAGATTAGTACTCGACATTTAGCTTAGTGTCAGAAAATAATGTAAGCGACATTGTATGGTTTTCTCCGCCGAGAATGGAGCTTGTTGATTAGTGAAGTAACTCTCGAGTTGGGTACTCGGGGAGTGGAGTAGGGCGAAAAGGAGATTCGTGACCGAACCACTATAAATTGCCATGTCCGGGTTTGCGTTTTCTTTAATCATCCCTTTACTTTTCATCTTTGCATTTACTGCTTTATATTTATATTTTCATTGCATTTAAATTTGTGTGGTTAGTTGCTTATATCATGTTGACTATGTTTATGACATGACATGATTCTTGTGTTATGTTTGTGTTGTGATCTAGTTGATAATATCTCTAGTTGTTTTAGATATATAATTGAGACTTTCCATATTGCGTCACACTTGATCGGGTGTTTGATACAAAAGATTTAAGTTTTTAAATGGAAACATATTCACCTCCCTCTACGGTTTCCACAGCCATGAAAAAGGCAAAAGAAGCAATATCATCATCTTTTAATGGTGATGAAAATAAGTACAAAGATGTGTTTGCCATTATCGCCAAAAGGTGGTAGTGTCAACTTCGTCATCCATTACATGCTGCTGGATATTATTTAAATCCACAATTTTACTACTCAGATTCTACGATTGAGGAGGATCTAGAGGTGTCGGCGGGGCTGTTAGATTGCATTATGAGGCTTGTACCAAATGAGGATGATCAAAGCAGACTTATGGCAGAAAAGCGATTGTATAAGGATGCGGAAGGTATTTTGGGGTATAAACTAGCCGTACGTGACAGAAATCCCAAGTCACCAGGTAAAATTTAACAATTAAAGATAACACATACTTATTATTATATTTCATTTTCCTGAAACATGTAATTCTTTATAGCTGAATGGTGGAGCTCTTATGGAAATGATGTTCCTCATTTAAAGAAGTTTGCTATCAAAGTTCTAAGTCTTACGTGTAGTGCAACAGGGTGTGAGCGTAACTGGAGCATATTTAGTCTTGTAAGTATTTACGTTATCGAATAATTACTGCGTGAGTTGAGTTGAGTTAGCATTTGAAACTTGAGCATATTTAATCTTGTAAAGTTATAAGTATTTATTTTGTCACTTACTTTTGATTTTTAAATTTGACAGCTTCATAACAAAAAAAGAAAAAGACTTGATCTAGCTAGGCTCAATAATTTGGTGTATGTAAAATACAATCGACAATTAAAGAAATGTTATGATCGTCGTGATGTTATTGATCCTTTATTGTTAAATGACATTGATGAAAGTAACGAATGGTTGATTGGTAGAATGTATGAGGATGAACCACCAAGGAATGATCAAGGGTACGCAGAAGATTCCAACTATAATCTTAGATCCAATGATGTATATGCTAGTTTAAGCTTAAAGGGATCAGGAAGGGGTGGGTCTAGTTTTAGATCAAACCTTATGGATGAAGATGATGAGGTTGTCATTTTAGAGAATAGTGACACCAAAGAAGAAGATGTCGAGGAGAATGAATCTGATCACAATAAGGAAGGATACACGTTTGATGATGATGATGATGATGATGATGATGACGACGATGGGGAATTTCACAACATAGCTTGAAATCTCTTACTTTGTTTCATTAAGTAGTATCTTTATGAAATATTATCATGAAAATGTGGTATTGTGCCTTGAATATTGATATGTTGCTTGCTTGATATTTTGGGTTTAAATGCAAGCTTTATTAGATGTATTAATTATTAAGTGTCTCAATGTTATTTTGTGATGTTATTTTGTGTTAATTAAGTTGCATAAAGTGTCGCATATGTCATAAAAAATACTAAATGTATAGCGCACCTTATATTTATGAATCCCGCGCCTTGGTTTGCGCCTCGCCTCGAGGCTCTTTGACCCTCTTTGCGCCTTAGTCCGCCTTGAGCCTTTCAAAACATTGGTTTCTAGAGCAAACAAGAAATATAGTGGATCTTGATCGAAGGTTTGTAAAGCATCTCACTGTGTGATGATTAAATTAGGATGATTAGTTTTGTGAAGAAGGAAGGGTATAATTGACAATTTATAAAGATTTTTGGAGGGATATATATGAAATTCTTCGTAAAATCATTGATGTAATTCGGAGAGCATAATGGAATTATAACCGGAATATATGAGTATTACCGGAATCTGGAAATAAGTGAAGTCGCATATTCGCATATTTAAGTGGTTGTACAGTCGCACATTTAATTGACTCATATAGAGATAAGGGTAAATAAGTAATTTTGTAATAATAGAAAAAGAATATATGGGAAAACACCCACCTACCACTGCACTTTATTATTAAAAATAGACACTTGTCGCACATTCAATGGAGTCGCACATTCGCATATGACTATTTTGGGAAAAGGTATTATTTTTGTAATCTTTTTTGAAAAAGTTTAGGTTTTTGTACTCTTTTGAGAATTTTCTCTTCCATCACTTTCATTAAGGTGATATATGTTTTTGTGCTAAAGATTTTTTCATGATTAGGTTAAGAAAAATGATTATGATGCTGGTGAATGTGAAAATGATGACCATTTTCAACGAAAGAGAGAACAAGCATATATTATATTTTGCAAAGAAACTAAATAATATGTCGTAACTAGAGCAATATTTGGTTCATCAATTTTTGTAGCTCAGGTTAAACTTATCGTTTTGTGAGTTTAGTCACTTACTAAGCGGATATCTTCACCCAAATTATTTTTGGGGTCGAGAAAACCATTTTACCTTTAGTTTTTGATGTGGTGGTCATATCTGATGACGATGAGGTGGAGGCATTTCCTAAATAAGATTATGTTGCTGATGTGGTTGTTATAACGGATGATGACTATTTTAAGGTGTTGTCTGATCGTGAAGAAGATTCGTTTGATTTTGACACTCTCAACGATGTTGTCCCGACTGAACCCATTGCGGATGCTAATGCATCTGAAATGCCACCCATACCGCGTTCCATAACGGATGACACTCCTAATTTAACACGTATGAAGTAGTACTTGTGGATGAGATCTCCGAGGAGGATAGTGATGACTCTTACACACTTGTGGATGATATCTTCCACAAAGATAACATATACCCTTACGCAAGGTTGGATGAGCCCTCGGACGAGGATAGTGAAGACCCTTGGTATGTATTTGTGAGTTGTTCATGTGTTTTTCTATGTGAATTTGGTGGTAAAATTTGCATTTCTTTTATTCAGCCATCTCATATTTTTCCTTTGTAAAGACTTTGTTTCCATTAGTGTTCTCTAAACACTCGCTATATTCAGTTTTTTATTTAGATATTTCGTTGACTATATTGGTTATGATTATTGTTATTTGGATTGTTTTTGACTCTCTTTATTAAAATTATATATTTATATTAGTGCAACTTATTCCTTATTATTAGAAAAAAAATGAGATACACCACCAATATTGTTAAATTTCCCCGGTTAACAAAAATTGGCTATCCGGGCCGGATATAATACTAGTCATTATTGTAGAAAAGAATAAAACTAGATCTGGTTAACTGGTTCTACCTTTTAACTAATCATTGTTATTGTCTCCTAAGTACTTAAGTTAACAAAAGAAAACTGAAAGCAACATGAGTACACTCCAGAAAAGAAAAACATTCTGAGAGGAGAAATTAGTAATAAAACTGAAAAAGACAATATGCCCTCCATGTGAGTTGATTTTGAGACAAAGGAAAGATGGTGTGGGGTGCTTCATTCACATGGGTATAGGGGTAGTTTTGCCATTTTCTCCTTACCCATAGCTCTTATTTTATCATCATCTTGCCATGTTATTATCTTAAGGGAGGTGATTTGCACACTCTATAAATTGATTGACACATTTCAAATTAGAATGTGTTGACATTTATACTCTCACAGATTAAAAATGTGTAAATTAATGTGAAGGTATAATTGTCAACACACTCTAATTTAGAGTGTGCCAATCAATTAAATAAATATGCAAATCATCTCTGTTATCTTAATTTTCCTTTACATCATGATCAATTTACCAATTGTGTGACAAACATGTACAGATTATAGAGTTAAAAAACTTTGATAGCATTTCTTTAATTTTTTATACCGGGAACAACACAATAATGAAAAATGTTAATGTTTTTGTTTTTTTTTTTTTTTTTAAACAAACAAGTACAATATAATCCTTGTATATGCAAGAAAAAAATATCAAAAGAATTACGTAAACAAGAAAATTCTCTTGGAAAATATGTTCTGAAAACTTAATCCAATGCATAACTGTCGACTATTATTTGTTGACCATTTGTTCATTCAATTTCTTATCTTGTATCCCAAAGTCTCCATCAAACCTTTTATCTTCACTTAAAAATACGCATCCAATACGTTTATTCTATCTGACTTTTCCTTTCACAATCCTTTGAAACGAACGGATGACAAGGTACAATACTTTTATGATGTTAGAATAGGTTATTGTTTCGTGCATGAAAGTTAGCAAGGTACGATTCTTTTTGAGAAAACAAATTGTAAAGATTACAAGACAGAGATATATGGTTAGGCTGTAAGCTACATAATTGCGTTTTGAATATGATGCGAAGGCGATAGTATTTTTTTCGAACGGCAATTTCAAATTAGAACGAAATTAGTTGAAGTAACATATTCTACAAAAGTTTCTTACAAGAATTTGATGGATCAAAAATCCAATCATTCCAATTAGATTTTAATTCCTTGTTACGATGTAAAATCAAGAGTTGAAGTAACAATACAAGAATTTCACACAAGACTTCATTTTTTCAGAAAAGGGATACAAGGCGCGCACCATTATTTGTTGCAAGTGTTGAACCGGTGTCAAACAGCTAAATGACCTAGAAACCAATTAGTCATAAAAGAAGTAACTCATGATAAATTATAGGGCAAATTACCTGAAAATGTAATTAACTTGCCACTTTTTACCATTGTATGTAGCCATCTTTTTTTTTCCTATTGTGTAACTAAACTTTCGAATTTGGTACATTGTGTGTATTTTGTGACTTTTTAGCCTTGTAAAATGACCATTTTACCCTTCGAAAATTTGAAAATGTAAGGGTAAAATGGTCACAAAATACACACAATGTACCAAATTCGAAAGTTTAGTCGCACAATAGGAAAAAAAAAAGATGGCTACATACAATGGTAAAAAGTGGCAAGTTAAATACATTTTCAGGTAATTTGCCCTAAATTATATGTGCATACTTGTATTTTATTTGTTTTCCAGTTTATAGCTAGGTTTGATCAGTTTCTATATATCAACTGCATATCTACAAGAAAATGCAACCCGCACTTTTTTCTTTTGTCAATCAGGCATATAAAATTGTACGGCGAGTCGTGTAACTCATTAGAGGAGAGGGAGTGGGTGAGTGAAGCCTGCGGGGAGGGTGGAACCCCGCACGGGAACACCGCCGCCTCGCGGGGAACCCCGCACGGGGAGGTAAAAATCGGGGAAATATCACGCATGCGGGGAGAAAAAGGAGATAGACGTTGGAGGAAGAAAAGAGCCGTTTGGGGGAGGAGCTGCCTTTCAATGGCTATTTTTTTTTTTTTTTTTTTTTTTTTTTTTTTTTTTTTGTGCTATTTTCCTTTGGTTGTGCTGGTACAAAAAAAAAAAAAAAAAAAAAAAAAAAAAAAAAAAAAATATGGAACGTGGTAAAAATAGAGATCCAAGAAGAGGTACTCGTGGATCGAGAGGCGCAATTCGTCCTCGGATTCAATCACAACCCGATCCCGAACCATTGTCTCTAGCACAACCTTATCACCCCCAAATGTATCCTCAATCTCCACAAATTTTTTTCTCCCAACAACAACCCCTCCCGCAAATTCCCACAAACTTCGACCCGTTTGAGTCGAACTATACTCAACAATCTCCACCGCCAAATCCTAACTTCAACCCGTATGCGCCGCGTTATACCCAAGAAAAAAGGCGTGAACGGGTTAGTGAACCGTTACCCATTCCATTTGATACCGATGAAGATGAAGATTTCGACAATGTTGACGTGGTACCCGAGACATAACCAAATGAGTATTTCGAAGAGGAGGAAGATGTCGAAGAGGTCGAAGAGGTTGTTGTAAAGAAAAAAAAACCAAAGACTTGGACGCCCGATGAGGAGGAGGCGTTAGCTAAGTCTTGGGTTAAAATTTCGGTTGACAAAGAAGTTGGCGACCGTCAACCCAAGAAAGGATTTTGGCAGCGAATTCTAATACATTTTAGAACGCTTGTCCCAAGAACCGAACGTACTCATCATCAATTGAATTCGAAATGGAGAGATATACATCCTTTGATCGCAGAGTTCAATGGTTACTACACACAAGTGGTATATTTATATATTTTTGATTTTTTTAGTTCTAAAAACGTTATATATATATATATATATTTATTTTTTTGGATATTGTTATATATTGTATATTGTATATTGTTTTATAATTTTGTAGAATCGCTTGAGAGATAGTGGGTGCAACGATGTTCAAGTCCTTGAAAGAGTCGAGCGTGATTTTGCGAAACATTATAAGAAAAGTTTCGCGCATTCTAAAGCGTGGCAGATTGTCAAAGATCAACCAAAGTGGAAAGAACAACCAACTTATACTCAAGAATCCACGGGATCGAGCAAGAAAAGAAAGTCGTCGGAATCGAGTAGCGCTCAAACGCCGGTGAACGTGGAAGATTTCGAGTGTGAGTTACCGAACCTCAACGAGAACCCAACTCCATCACGTCAACCGAAAGGCAAAAAAAAATACGACTTCAGGAGATTCAAGCCGAAGCTCGATGCGTGATGCCTTTGAAAGTTACACCGCCGAGAAGAAAAGTTTATTGCAAGCGCAGTTGGAGTCTCAAAAGAAAAAAGACGACGAATATTTCAACTTTATTAACGGGGAGGTTCACAATCGTGACATGAAGTTTGTTATGGACCCGCACGACCAAATCCCGGACCCGACTTTTAAAGATTTCGTCATCAACAGGAAACGCGAGCTATGCGCCAAATATGGTTGGCCATGTGGTTTGTAGGATTTAATGTTTAAGTTTTAAGTTTTTAAATTTTAATGTAACTTTAGTTATTTTATGGTTTTTAATAATATTATGTAATGTTAATTAAATTTTAATGGAATTTTTGTTTTCAAATACATTTTTTAATAGAATTTAAAAAAAAAAAAAAAAAAAAAAAAAAAAAAAAAAAAGAAAAAAAAAAGTGAGTGAAGGTGCCGCCTCCAAAAATGAAGTGAGTGAAGGGTGAGTGAAGGAAAAAGTGGGAGATGATGTGGCGCAAGGGGATTGGTTGTGAGTGAGTGAAGGGGAGAGAAGTGAGTGATGCACTCCCCCACCCTTAATGAGTAACTTCTTTCAAAAGAATTTGAAGTATAACACACAATGTGACACTCAAAAAACGAGATCTTGCACTTACTGATATCTTGAAAGTATTATATTCTCTTCTCATATTACGCGTTTAGAGAAAATTGTCAATTAAGCATATAAAATTGTACCGCCAGTCGTGTAACTCAGTCATGCGAAACTTCTCTCATAAGAATTTCAAGTGAAACACAACAAATGTGAAACTCACAAAATGAGATCTTTCACTTATTGGCATCTTAAAATTATTGACTCAAAAGAAAACAAGAATATCCGCGCAAAGCGACAATATATAACAGTAAATAAATATACTTACAAAATCGTGATTCTGTTTTAACCATTGATGCAAAACTTACATATTTAATTTGTAGCAATTGCGTTAAAAAGTTCATGGTATAGAAACAAAAAATAATTAAAGTGTAATGAATATTTAAAATATTAATTTTGTTGTAGATAATGTTACAATCTATACTACTATATAATGTATTTGGGACTATTTTATAATTAGAAATGCTTAAAAATTTAGACTTTTACTTACTAATTATGAAAACAACCACCCCTAACAATCACCCCAACAATTTATAACCACCTCAACAACAACCCCCAACAATTTATAACCACCTCAACAACCACTTTCCACCACCCCACCTCCCTCCTCTTCACCCCAACAATCCGCCCCCGCATCGCGCGGGCACCTTTCTAGTTTTTAATAAAAGGTATAATAGTCAACTAACATTACTTATATATAAGCTTTTAAGTTTTAATAAATATTATTCAATTTTTATAAAAGAAACCGTGCAAATTGATATTTGATACAGAAACCGTGTTTATTTATTTATTTATTTATTTATTTATTTATTTATTATTTTGTTTTATTTATTATTTTTTTTTTTTTTTTTTTTTGTAAATTGATAGACACGTATAGATTGACTATTATTAAAAACTTGACATTTTAAAAGTGGTAGAGATTGATATTGTTAGAGCAACCGTGTGACTTAAACTTGTTTCAAAACGGAAAGTAAAATAATAAACCTTGTCATTTAAGCATTTAAGTTTAAAGAATATTATATTCAATCAATATGACTCAAATTTTAATCATTTTAGGTTTAAAAAATTTATATAAATGTAATGTAAGTAGCAGAGATAAACAATTATTTATTTATTTATTATGACAGATGTAACAGTAGCATCTTTAATATCAACACTGTCCCTATTCCAGTGCTGGAAAATGGCAAAAGAGATGGTACTGTTTGGATTAATAAAGAGGGACAGTGTGTTAAGTACTCAGTCAATAGAGTATGGAGTGATTGGAGACAGATCAATGATCAAGCCTAGTACAAAGTCATTTGGTTTTCCCATTGCATTCCCAAACACTCCTTTATATTTTGGCATGCTATAATGGGAAGACTTGCAACTCAAGACAAGGTTGCTAAATGGTACCCTGGGAAGATTATGAAATGCTCTCTTTGTGAGACATGTCATGACTCAATAGAGCATCTATTTTCTGAATGCCAATTCTCTTGCTACATATGGGAAGATATGAAAGTCAGAATTAAAAATGGTGCTATGTCTAACAAGTGGAAAGACATTATCAAAGAAATGGTGGATTTACCCTGCAATAGATCCATTATTAGCATTTTGAGAAGGGTTGTTATTGGTGCTTGCATATATTACATTTGGAATGAGAGAAATAAAAGGTTGTTTGCTGATGTCAAGAGAAACATACAAGAATTGCTGAAAGATATTATTAATTGTGTTAGACTGAAGCTGGCTAGCATGAAGGTGAAGAATTCTAAACATGTGAAGGAAGTTTGCAAGCACTGGAATGTACCAATGGATATAAAGAACAATGAAATTATCATGGGGGATGATTATGCTGAGATTGGTGCTGGATAATGGTTGAATGCAGATGGCTAGTACCATGGATCTGAAAGTCTCTTTTCAGGGATATGTTTTTTTTTTACCACATGTGAGGATGATGCTGCATTGTGGTAATAAAACAGTGAACTGAATATGGGATTAGTAAGGTCCATAATGTAGTTTCCTGCATTGTGTGTTTGTGTGGCTAGTATGGGGTGTTTGGCACAAGTATGATATTTCTATCTAAGTTGCCTCTTGAGAAGGAACTATGGAGGAGTCCAGCTATGATGATGCCCATTATCAGTCTTGAAGGGGATGAGGACTGGTAGTGGGAAATGTATTCATAGTGGGAAGTATCCTTGAGCCTCTCCTATCATCTAAGTGATGCCAAAAGTAGTAGTTGTTGGTTAGCAGTCATGAGAGGATGTAAACTACATGGTCTGCTACTAAAAAAATACTATTGATGGAAATGTAGCTTAATGTGTGGATGCTCAATGGAATTGAAGTTTTACCCAATTCATGATGATGCCCCATACAAGAGCCTCTATGGCTCTCGGTATGATCACAGGTAGGGTGTTTGTGTGGTGAAAATGTAGTCTTGATTAGGGTTTTTTCATGGTTGCCTAAAGTTAGATTTTGTCACACTGTGCAAAATCTAATCTAGATGAATGGTGAATTGTATGTACTTGCTTGTGACTACTATGTATGTTGATTTCTTGGCTTCTTAAGTATGTTCAAGGCATGTCCTATTCAGACTTTGGCATGCTTGTATGTTCTGATTATTGAGATAATATAAATTCACCATTTCACCTAAAAAAATTTATTTATTTATTTATTTCCTTTTTCTGAAAAAAAATCAAAAACAATTTCTAGTGGTACCAGCATATGACATTAACCAGTGCACATGCAATTTAATTCTTTTTTCAGGGGGCACATATGGAAACACAGGCCCATTTCTGGACCCATTAAAACTTTGAATTTGTACCGTACAATCTTCATGCACTTAACAAGTATACCATTTTTTATTATTTATTTTTTCCTTTTTCTATGCAATCCTTTTTAGTATCAAAACTGAACAACCGCTTAATGCAAACCTTTGATAATCAAAGCAATATTCTGTTAGGCATTTATTATGATTAAAAACTTTGCTTGCTACTAAATACTTCATGGTACGCTATAACAAGGTACCCTACAGAAAGCTTATACACTAAAATGACTAATTAATATGGCAAGTGAAATCATAAGAAATCATGTTTGGTTAAAAGTATTGCGTGCATGCTAGCTAGCTAGACCACTCAGTGGATCGCGCAGCTACAACTCTTACGAGACATAAGATTAATTCTTTCAACCAAATGCAACTTATGTATAAGTTCGTAGAATCATGGACAATATAGGGAGTCGATGATTATTATTTTATTATTTTATTATTATTATTATTAAATAGCGAAATTTTATTAAAGGAGCTATATGCATGTCATAACCATCAAATCTAACCAAACAACTAATTCAACATAGAATCGATATTAACTGTTGCAGTTAGTAATAGTGTCAACTTACATCCGAACATGTCCTCATGAAACATTGAACATGTTACTTACATAGTATGATGAGATTTAGCTAAAGAAGCTAGGTTGCTAGGCAGTCACATCTAGAGCACGTGGTGGGCTGATTCCGCCTGTTATTAAACTACCCTGTGTTTTTTTCACAGTAAAACCGTTGGGGGGGCTCACAGCCTGTTGCAAGCTGTCATAATCCTTTCGACCCATGTGACCCACCACCATCTTCCCACCAAAATCACTAAAAATATTCATTTCTTACATTGTTATATAGTTGTGTACAGTTCTTATTCATCCATTTGCTTATATCAATAATCTCTTTGTTTTGTTTCTTGCAAAACTTTGATAATTAACCAGCAATATACTGATATCGATCAATGGCACAATTGCCGCCGAAAGTGCCAACAATGGCTCAAAATTGGCTCTCATATCCTTATAATCAAATGATGTCAATGCCATCTTCAGCTGCTCAGCCGCCGAATTGGGTTGATGAGTTTCTTGATTTTTCTTCAGTGAGGAGGAATTCACATAGAAGATCTGTGAGCGATCCTATCGCGTTTGTGGAGTCTCCTTTTATTGAAGAATGCGGTAATACTAATGGGAATTGTGGTAATAATAGTGTTGGATTTGAACGGTTGGATGATGAGCAGTTTAGTTCGATGTTTGCTGATGACGTCGGGACGAATGTGCCTACCTCGACTAGATCTTCGTCGAATCCTTCTACGCCTTCAGATCAAAATAGTGATAATGATGAGGGGAAGGTTACATTGCCACTAGACCAACACAAGCACCAACAAGAGCAACAGCAACAACAACAGCCGAAGAACGAGCCTGGTGAGGTAGAAGATGGGAGTGGTTCTCAACCTGAGATGGATTCGGCTAAACCGTGCTTTAATTTCTCGAGCGATGGTAGCACCATTGTTGATCCAAAGAGAGTGAAAAGGTACTATTTCTTGAAACACAGGGAATTCAATTATGTGACTTATGTTGAGTTGCCGAGAGTGGTAACCAGTCTCCGAAACTCAACAATTACATTCTCCTATATGTTGCTTAAGAGACAAGTTAATTAACCAAATTAAGTTAAACATCATCTAAAACTAATCAAGTTTATATACAGCTTAACTTTTTGTTGATATTCATAATTCATATGTTTAACAGGATTTTGGCAAATCGTCAATCTGCTCAGAGATCACGAGTGAGAAAGTTGCAATACATTTCTGAACTCGAACGCAGTGTTACTACATTACAGGTTTGTGCAAAATTTGATCATCATTGGGTTAATTAGGACATCCTTGTGTTTAAAATTCACAATTCTATTGAAATGAGCACATATATAACCTTTCACTTGAACAAAAAATTTTCTAAATTGGATGAAGTACAATATTAGTAACTAGTAACTAAATTCTTAAGCTAACTTTGGCTCTGAGTAATTAAATTGTAAATGGCATGGGTTTCATTTTGAGCTAAAAATGAAGCAAAATTCTAACTCTAATTCATGATTTTGTTGCTAATGTAGACTGAAGTGTCCGCATTGTCACCACGGGTAGCGTTTTTGGACCACCAAAGATTGGTTCTAAATGTTGATAACAGCGCGCTCAAGCAACGAATAGCAGCTTTGGCTCAAGACAAGATTTTCAAAGATGGTAAGCAAATGTTAAACAAATTTAGATTCAATTGATGGGTCACAACTGCAAATCATATTTAACTATATTACGTCATCTAACCAATGAAGTAGATCTAATCAATTATATAAAATATATATCATAAGAAAAAGAGGTATAACAAACTAAAGTTCATAAGCTAACATGATTAACTGAATTTAATTAAGTTACTAACCAATCAACAACTATATATAATTTTCTTTTGCAGCGCATCAAGAAGCATTAAAGAAAGAGATTGAGAGGTTACGAAAAGTGTATCAAGAACAAAATATGCAAAAGGCCGAGAACAACAACGACGACAACGACGCCACTGCCACGGGTGAAAACAATGGTAGCTCCATGAATGGTTCGGAGGGAGGTGAAAGGTTGTGCTAAATTACGCCCATGCATGCACGTGATATGTTTCCCGCTTTTGCTGGTGGTGTGAGTGGTCCCCCATGATTGGCATGTGACTTTTTTAATTTAACATGGCTTCTTCAGTACTTCTTTTTCCTGTTTTGTTTTCGCAATTATTATTATTATTACTAGTATTATTTATTTGTTCCTTTTTATTTTTTAGATTCTTTTGTCCAAAAATAGGGCGTGGGGTAATTTGGATTTTAGATGTAGAGGTGATATTTATTGGCTTTTTCTTCTTAATTTTTTGTAATTTATTTTGGTTATGTTTTTATCAGTTGGGCCAAAATGGGTCATTGTAATGATATTTGTAACGTGCATGGGATCTAATGTTATTTCTTTGTTAAAATCTTAAAACTGTCCCCTTTCTTGTTATTTTAATGATATATAAAAGCATCATTAATGAAAAATGATTGGAATCATATATAGAATTTCAATCTTTTTTTTTTTTTTTTTTTTTTTTTTTTTAAAGGTAAATTTCATTCAAAAAGAGCCACGGCCGGTCCTCAAAATAAGGACCCCCGGGCAAACAAACGAAATTACATCAAGACGAGCGGGTATTTACACCATACATTCCAATCTATACCATTCAATCTAGTTCTATTCCGAAACCAAAAATACGAAGTCATTTTAATGCTTTCCACCACTTCAATAGCTCGACGCCGTTTACCTTTGAAAATTCTATCATTACGTTCATTCCATATCGCCCACAAAGTAGTAAAGACAATACCTCTCAAGATGTATCTCGAATGCTTTGATGTCGCTTGTAAGTTAGTTATCTTCAAAAAATCAGACACATCGAAAGCAAAAATGTAAGGAAGACGGCACCAAGACTCAACCCGGGACCAAATCTCTGCAGCGAAAACACAGCCGGTAAACAAATTGTTTGTCGTCTCTTATTCCGAGTCGCATAGATTACACAAATCGCTCGGCAATGTAACACCACGTTTGCACAGTTCC
Source organism: Artemisia argyi (assembly GCA_030686995.1). Taxonomy (NCBI): domain Eukaryota; kingdom Viridiplantae; phylum Streptophyta; class Magnoliopsida; order Asterales; family Asteraceae; genus Artemisia; species Artemisia argyi. The sequence goes on along the minus strand of CM060676.1, from coordinate 40,281,747 downwards.
ACATTAGTTGGCATACGATTAAGCATCGCTCTCCATACCATAATCTTACATTTTAGAGGAACCCACCCTTTCCATTTCATATGAATATTAGTGATCGGTCAATGACAGTTAAACATCAACCTCTTAGCTTTGTTCACAGAAAACTCTCCATTCGCGTCTGCCTTCCATCTCCAATCATCATTGCCTCCCTTCCACACATAATCGTAAATATCAGACAAAAGGCTAAAGAGTTCATTAATTTCTTCTGGACTTGATGGTTCAGAGCGCCATTCCCACTGCAGTGATTTAACACCATCAGTAACTCGTAACCTGGCCGATAAATTAAACGAAGAGGAGCATATCGAAGCCAAGAGTCCAGCAAAAAGTTAATTGTCGACCCATCACCCATAACACCCACGAAATAACTATCGATAGTGTTACCGTTCCAAATCTTTTTCTCCCCTGTTTTAACTATTTGCTTCCAACAACCGCTAGCCGAAGAAGTACATGGTAACAACGACCATGTTCTACTCGACCCATGACAACCGAGCACCACTTTCTTCCATAAGCAACTACCACTTTTTTTAAAACGCCACCCCCATTTAAGGAGGAGCGAATCACTAACATCTTCTAATTTAGCTACTCCTAAACTACCCGCCTTCTTAGGAGTAGTAATGATATCCCAAGCAACCCAATTAATTTTTTTCTCCTCACTACAACTCGCCCATAAGAACCGCCTCATAATCGCCTCCATACTCTCTATGACCGCCTTAGGGGCCTTATAGAGTGAAAGATAAAAAAATGGGCAAGTTCTCAAGGACCGATTTTACAAGAATCAAACGACCACCAATAGATAATGTCTTGGCTTTCCATAAGGCTAGCCGATTCTTAATAACTTCACCAACCACGTTCTAATTGCTAATTCTAGACATTTTGGCTCCCACTTTAATACCCAAGTAAACGAAAGGAAAAGCCCCTCGTTTGCAACCCAAAACTTCCATCATACTATCCACTTCCCCATCTTCAGTACCTACCCCGAATAAATTAGACTTATAAAATTTTAATCTAGGTAGAAGCAAAAGAGAATATTGATTTAATAAGCATATTGTTGCATTTTGTAATATTAGTTTTCGTTTATTGTTTGACATTAAATTTAATAGTTGTGTTTATATTCAGACAAGCTAAATAGTACTCTACATTACTACAAGTGGTCTTAAATTTAATGATTGTTGCGTGTCAAATACTTTTAAGGTATATAAAAACCAAATAATATATAAGGCTATGTTATACAAACTCTTCTTATATTGTCACATCAGAGGTATGGTCAAACCATACAAACCACGATACATACCATACAAGCTGATAATGCATCTAATGATTGAATATCCTCCCTATAGGAGGGTGTGGATAACCCACCCCTATAGATAGCTTCAATATAATTTAATGATAATACTCTGTGCCAATTCACTACATCAGGTCACGGGATTATTGGTTCAACCACCGGGTCAACCCGTTTTTCCGTCAACAAAAATAATAGTTGGACGTACCAAATACATATAAAACATATAATACTTAATGACAAACATACATAAAATATGAAAAGTTCAATATCAATGACACAATAAGTTTATAAAACATATAATATAATACAAAATGCATACAATTCAGTGAGAATACAAGTTTTAAACTAAAATAACATTGCATTTAGTAATGAAAAAACTGGTTGAACCGGCCGGTTCAAATTGGCCCATTTTTTTAAACAAAAATGGCTCAACCAGCCACGTCAACCCGGGTTTCAAACATTGATATGTGCACACAAAGGTTTTTACATAAAATTTTCATTATGATTATATAAATTAATATTTATTATCTTCCGAAACTTCTATTAATAAATAGTTTCTAAAGTGTATTTATTTTCAAATCATAGTAAATTGTACTTTCATTTTAACAAAAATTTCCTGTTAATAATAATTTTAGTTGTATTATTTTTAAACCCCCACTACAATATTCGAGCTTTTTGGTGAGGACATTTTTTTGTCATTTGGCAAGGACATGTCCTCACTGAAGGTACTTCACAAGAACATTGTAATAAAAAAGGCCTCGTCAAAGTTCGTCGTTTAAAGTATTGGTAACGACAATGACAGACTTTTAGCGAAGAGTAAGTGGGGCCCACACAAATTTTTAGTCAAACAAATCAACATGGGCCTACAAAATTTTCGTGAAGACATGTCCTTGCCAATCCCTTTATATAAAAATCGAATTAGTTGATTAATTAATTGTTTTTCCTTATACTTAGTTAGTATTAACTAGAAAGTTAAACTAACCAAGCTATATGACTTAGTAATGTAAAAATTAATTTGACAATAAGTAAAAAAACGTAAAAGATAAAAGACAAGATATTTTTCAACATTTAATTCTTATTAGAAATCAATCAAAGAATTATACCCAAGTGTTTGTGGAATAACACTTGGGATTGAAATGACAAGTATGGTGTATTACTCCTCACTAAACTTAAGCTAAGCTTAAGTAATAACTAATGAACCAACTTAGCTATCTCAGGGACGGTTGCTCTTTGGAGAGAGTAAAAGTTGGTTGCTTTGTGAATGTCTAAGCATTTAGTGCACAAACTTGGCAACCTTTTCTTCTCCTTATGATCCTTATATATACACAAGTATATTGCAACCGTTACCTAAAAGACAAGAGTGACCTAAGCCTACTGTGGACAAAATGCATAGGCATTTTGTCACTGTTACACATGGCTATATGTAGTAAAGGACAAGACTGCTTTCTATACATCAGTGTTGACACACTCTTGGTCTTATATCCATTCAGGGTAAGTTGACCTTTGCATGATAAGGATCTTTCCTTATCTATTCAAACTTATCCCGCCTTTACTTCAGTCTTCATGTCTTTAGTCTTTAGATTCTCGGTCTTCAAGGTTGGTGAGGAGACTTGGGGATTCAGTGAGCTATTTTCATTACTCACTGAATCTATCACCTTCTTTTTTAGCTCATGTATTATTCACTGAGTTCCGCCTCACTGAATGGAGAACCTTTCTTCATAGGCTCGTCCTGAGCTTCTTAAAGATGACTCACTGAATGACTGTTCATTCAGTGACTTGAGTACGCTTAAGGTTATCAAACACTTAGGTTATTTTATGTTCAAATCCTAGTTTAAGGGAGTTTGGGTATTTACTGACCCAACAGTCTCCCCATATTTGGATATACAAATAGCCTGAGTGTTTCTAGGTTCAGTGTGATTGACCAAAGGTCGTCTTCTCACACTGAGTAATACAACAAAGTAATTAATAAGACACTAGTTAACATAAAACATCATTGTACATTTATAGCTATGACAATCCCAAAAAAATTACAAAAAGAAATAAAAAATAGTGGATGTGTTGTAGATGTTTCATTAGTCCAACTGGTATCCAAAGGCTTCGAGCTTAGGTTTATTGGATAACAGCTCTTGTTGATCAGGGTGTTCTTTGATCTTGATCTTTAGGTCATGACAGAACCTTACATTTTCTTGACTTTGTATTTGGGAGGCCAACATCAAGTAGCCAACCATGGATTTAATTCCAACCACGTCAATATCATTCAATCTTTGAAAGGCAGGGTCTCTAGCTTCATCAGTGAAGAAAGACCTCTCTCATGTTGTTTAATGGCCAATTTATTCACAAATTTAACTCATTCAGGGAGGGCTCTATTGCAATCAAGACCAGGAACTTTTATCTCAGGTTCTGACTCTACTGTCTTCCTCTTTCTTTTAGGACGAGATGGAGCAGGCTGATCAACTGGAGTTAGGAGAAGAGATTGGATGCCAAGTTCTTCATGCATTTTGGCCAGTCTTTCATATCTCAGGCTCAGCTATTTCCTAAGGTGTTTGACAATGACATTATTCTTCTTGTTAATGATTGGACCTAATTCATCCAACTCAGTGATCCCAAAGTCACCAAATTTGAAGGGATCCTGAGTCTCAAAGTGTCTCTTGTCTGAACCTCTGAAGACACTTATGGCAGCAGGCTTGGTGTTATCATGAATTTTAATGTCAGTGATTGGTTCCGGTTGCAGCCTGGTGGTCATAACCCACTTGTACTTCTCAATTTTTTGCTTCTTATGCTCAGCAGCCTTCTTGAATTTTTCATCCCTTTTCTTCTTGAGGGCAAGCATCTCAGCATCCTGACCTTCTTAAAGGTTTCACCACCTTTTCTTCGAGCAAGAACTTGTGGATCTATCTAAAGCTTTTCAGCCTCTTCATTAACAACCTGGATCAGAACAGACTTGTTTAGCTTTTCCTCAACTGGTTTCTTTATCAACTCTTCCTTCTCAAGATGAGCCTGAATTTCAGCCTCAGTGAGATCATACAGTACTCCATTTATTTCATAAGGTACCCTGACTGGTTCATTAGGGTCTGGTCTAACAACCAAAGAAGTAGGTACCAGCTTTGAACCTAGTTTAGGCTCAGGTGTTGTGAGAATGCCTTTGCCTTTGTTCAACTGAGTTGATGATGAAGTTGCTTTTGGAGCCTGGTATGATGAATAGGGACAGCCTGAGTTGGTGGTATCTCTCTCTCATTGTTAGAAGGAGGTTGTTGGTTGGTAGAAGCTTCAGTGTCTTTCTCCCCCTCAACTATTGCTTGGACCAGGGTGAGAGCAAGAGTTGGTGCACTCACTGAAGAGGAGGGAGCAGTATGACCCTTGAAGGCCTGATAAATCTCATTCATCATAGATTTGATATCTGAGGTGTCTTGTAAAGGTGTTGTAACCTTGGCCTAAAGAGATGCCTGAGAAGTCTCAAGAGCAGTCATTCTAGGCCCAAGATTCCAGGCCATAGAATTTGAAGATTTATCCCAGTCTGCCATATGCTTCTCTAGTAGAATGAGTGAAGATTTGATGGAGTCCACTGAAGAGCTGAGACCTTGAATGTTAGAAGATTTCAGCATGGTAACAAGCTCAGTGAATTGAGCTAAGTTTTGCTGACAGGTCTCAGAAGCCTGAAGAATTTTCTTGGTGAGCTCAAGATCATCTTTAATAGACTTTTTAATAGTTGCAACACTTTTTGTAATGTTGGTGAGAGAAGCATTAAACTTGTTGAGATGTGTATCTAGAGTCGTCAGGGAGATATTAAGGGCTGCTTATTGCTCAAAGGTGTCATCATGATAAGCTTCAACAGATTCCTTTAAGTTAACATAGTGATACTGCAGCTTCACAGTGTTGATCAAAGAGTTCATCAGTGAATCCATGAAAGAGGGCGTTATTGGCTTTCTACAAGAACTTGACCAGCTGTCTTTCAGTGAAAGGAAGAGTGTTGTCATACTTCCTTAGATTGGCTGGGCAGGATGATTGAGAATCAGATGAGTTGTCAGCCTGAGGTTATGATTCTTCAACCTTTTGTGAAGGAGTGATGTGTGCTTATTCACACATAATTTTTAGGCCTTAAAACAGACCAAAAATACCAAATACTAACCAAATATGCCAAGAGAATGTGTGTTTTTGTATTTGTGTATGTACAGGTGCGGGTATGTGAAAAATGGACAAAAACAAAGCCAAAACCGATAAAAATGAGCACGAGAATGGAAAAAGGTCAAAAGCCAGAGCCAGGGAAGCTTAATGATTAAAGAAAGCTCATAATGTCAAAAGACGTCCTCAGGAATTCATAAAGTGCCAAGATTAGTCCCTAGGCAAAGTTTAGAAGAATTGGCAACTTTAGTCCCTATACTTTCAAGAAATTACAAAAATGATCCTTTGAAGAAATTATTGAAGAAAATTCAAATATGGTCCTTGATAAATCAAAGAAAGTCAACATTGACCCTTGGATAAAAGTTAGGAAAATGGCAGCAGAGGTCCCTCAAAATTCAGCAATTACAAGTTTGGTCCTTATCTAAAATACTACACCTAAATCCTTAAATATCACAACCGGATCCAGTCCAAATCTAGCCTAATCCAAAACTCAGCCAAGCCCAACAATCACAAGCCCATTCCCCAAATAATAATACCCGATCTACAACTTTTACCCAGGTCAACCCCATCCATACCCGTTCAAACAACCCAAAACAATAAATTCCCTATTTCATATTACCCGCCCCCCTTTTTACCAATTAACCCAAAAATTACACTGTAGCTATGAACCCTAACTTTCACCACGCTCCAATTACCCACCTCGTACTAATAATTACCACATGATTGAGTGATTCTAGAAGCTGATGCAGGACAGAGAATGTCAGGGACACGTGGACCAATGAATTTACACACGCAGGATTCTTTCTTCAACTCTCACATGATCCAAGGGCCTTAATTGATGCGTATGATCAAAGCAGGAATCAAAGGACGAGATTGAAGGATAGAAAACACACCTCAAAGGATCGAGATGCTTCTATCAAACCCTAGCATCCTCAGCCCTTTCCTATAAATACCCTCTCATCAGTCATTTAGGTATGTAGTTTTTGAGTGTAGGTTTTATTATAATTTGTGTTTAGTTTCTATTTTATTGTAATTTCCATTTAAGATTTGTACTAAATTTCTTATTATTAATATAAATCAGTTGTTCAGCTTATTGTCTCAATTTCTATTTTAATTTGTTTATTATTGCTTTCTACTAGTTTAATTCAGTAACTCTTAGTTTATTTCAATATTTCATTTAAGTTTCTGTTTCATTCGTAATAGAGAAAAAACTAAAAAAATAAGAAAAATCAGAAAAAAAAATAAAAAAATTGTTTCAATTTTATACTTAAGTTTCATTAAGCTTAATTTCTGTTTGTAAGCTCATAAAAGCTCTTCAATAGCTTATTGTGAGTATTACTTAGGTCTGTATTGTTCAAATTTTCTAAATTACACAAAAGTCAAACAAAGTCAAACATCAGCTTATCATATAAGCTCAACTTATTTGTGGAGTTCAAGGCAGCCAATAAGGAGCTTTTGGCCTGTCATAAAGACAAGCAAGCATAGTGAACCCCCTCTATTAAGCTGAGGGGGATTTGGTTTGTAAGTTTTCATTTATTTTAATTTAATTCTGCATCAGTAGTTAATAGTAGTTATAGCCTTTTATTGTTGCTTATTTCTGATAATTTAAGCTTTTTCTCTATTCATTTCTCATTTAGATTTTAATTTGTTTGAGTTTTGTGATTCACTGTTTCATTGTCTGTCATACATATTAGATCTGTGTTTCTGCTTGTGTTTGGGGTTGATTTTGTGTTTCTGTGTGGATTTTTGGTTTATTGGATCAAAATTAGATTAGGATTGGAGGTTTGGATTGGTAATACATTGATTTGCTGCTTTGTAATTGTGATTCTGTCACATATAGGGGTGTTTGGATAAGAGAGATTTGTTGGTTTTAGTTGTGTTTCAGTAGGCATTGGCTACTTAGGCATCATACTTAAGGTATAAGTAGGTTTAGTTAAGCATAATTTAGTAGGCTATAACGTAAAAAAGTCCAATTAGATTTAAATCAGTCATAACAGTTAGTGAATTAGTTTAATTAGTTGCATAATCTATATAGTAGTTGCATTAGTTGTAGATTTAGCTTAATTCACTCATTCACTAGCTTAATATAAGAATTTCAGTAAGATTTGAGCAATAAAATTTCAAAATAGTCAAAGTTTCTGTCAAATTCAAAAGTCAAAATATTTTGTACTCAGTTTTTTGGTCAAAACTTTGAGGACATTTCTAGGGTTCATTTGTGATTGGAAATACTTTTGAAAAGTGGATTTGAGAAGCTTAGCAGCTTGTGAAACAACATCAAAAACAAAATCTCTGTTTGGATTTGAATTGCTTATTGGAAAATTGGATTTAAGTTGTCTGTTTGAACAAAAACTCCCCTGCACCACAAGTTTTGTCCAAGTTTTAGGTAACAAGTTAGGATAGCAAATAAGTTTTTAAGTGATTTCTTTTGGTGTTTTCGGCATCCCAGTAGGTCAAGTGAACTTTTTCCCCCATAAGTTTTCAATTCTCAGCTTATTAGCACTGCTTATTTGGCCTGTCTTATTGAGTGGTTCAACAAAGAATATGTTTTCTAGTTTTAGGCCTGCTATTGTGTTTTTTAGCTCATAATCAGAATTTTTGGTTCATATAAGTTCATTGGTGCATATAGAAGCTTATTACACTGTATTGGAACCATTTGCTTATTCTGTTTGGCATTTTGCTTATTCATAAGAGCTTATTTCAACTGTTTGAGCCATTATCTGTGTCTCTGAGTTCCACTTGGTGTTATGTCAGCTTATTTAACCTTTGAAATCCAAATTCAGGCTAATGAGCCTGCTCTCGAGGAAGAAGATCTTATCATGATTTTCATCATGGTTTTCTTCCTTTTCTTCACCTACAGGGTGACCTCTCATGTTCTTCACTCCTTTAGGAATGAAGACATTATCTTTGACCCCGACATTTTCATTTACCATTATCTTGAGCCAGGGTCTGTATATCTCATCGGTGTGGAACTTTCACGTGCTTCAAATGTTTGTCCAAACATCTTGAATGAAAGTCCGATGGAGATTGCTTCTTCCACATCATGCTTCCCCAAGGACAAATGAATTCGGGGTCGAGTCAAGCTAGCGACTCGGTAAACAAAAACAGTAGCATGCTTATAGGGTTTTCACCCTAAGTGTGGGGGAGTTACCCCTACTGTGGTTACAAATAAAGTGAAAAAAAAATGGTGTTTCCACATTTAGCTTGTAATGTTGCCCTTTTACGTTCAAAGAGTCGGTATAATCTCCGGGGCTTCGAATATTGAGGACAATATTCATTTTAAGTGTGTGTGTGTGTGGGGGGGGGGGGGGTATTCTAGCGAATTTTATCACATTTTACTATCTAGTACCCCCGTTTTGGCAAAAAATTTTAATTTTTTTTCACTTGTGCTTCAAACTTTTTGTGTGGTTATCAGTCCGCCATGTCTAAACGACAAAAGGATTGGCTAATCCAGGAGCAAACGGCTCTTGGTAAAGATATATCAAATCCATTGACGGCTTGCAATTTGCCCAAAATTGTATGGTATCTCAACTCGCCATATCGAAAAAATTGAATGAGTTGGCTAGCCCGCAAGATTATGGCTTGTGGTAAAGGCAGTGGAAAAACCATAATTGGTAATCAGCTCACCAAGATGTTGACTATTCCATCAAGAGTTGGCTAGTACAGAAGCAAACGGCTTTTGGTAAAGACAAATCAAATCCGTTGACAGCTAGTGGTTTGCTCAAAATCATATAGTTATCAAGTGGACCATAGTTCTTACTTGAACTGATACATTTGGCTACTCCAGAAGTAATGGCTTTTGGTAAAGAGATTAAAATCCATTAAGTTTTCAAAACAGTTTATTGCTAGGGACTAGGAATATTTTAGTGTGGGGAATTGATGAGTGCTTAAACACTCATCATTTTTGGTCAAATCTGAATTACAAAACATACAAAAACACTCAGAAATACATCAAAATACTGAAAATTTTTCAAAATTGTGTTTTACATGTTTTAGATGCAAAATGAGTAAAAACAGATGAAAAACGTATAAAGTTTGCATAATTAGCAGTTTCAGTCACCCAACTTTCAAAAATTGGCCCCTGAGCACGTATTTTAAAAGAAAATTCACCAAAGGTCCTTTTAAAATCATAAGTTGTCATATTTAGTCCTTTGGTGAAAAATTTCAAAAGTTTTAGAAATTTACAAGTTTAGTCCCTGGAGTTTCAAATATTGGCAGATTTGGTCCTTGGTGGGATATTTTTGGAAGAAAAACCATTTTTAATCCTTGGAAATTTAAAAATGTTCAATATTGATCCTTGGATAAAAGTTTTCATGAAATGGCAAAACAGGCCCCTCAACTTTACAAACTTGGCAATTTTGGTCCCCAGATGTCAAATTTTGTAAAAATTAACTTTGGTGGTCCTTTGGTTATTTGAAAATTGGCATAATTCACCCTTGTACTACTTTGGAAATGTGGCAGGAATGGTCCCTCAAAAATTAGAAAAATACAATTTGGTCCTTGTAATATTTATTGAAACCAAATGGACCTTTGTATAAACCTAACCTAAAATCCAAACCAAACACAAAACCATCACCAGCCCACCTAAGCCCATCCACTCCCTAGCCCAATCCGTTTTTGATATTAAAACAGGGTCAACCTGGTCAAACCCTCACCCCACTCCACTATTCATCCCTAACCTCTCTTAATCCCTGTAATCCTGCTCCCCCCTCCTCCCCCTTTATCACTAACTCCACCAACCTTCATCAATACCTTCCACCTGCCAAAACCAACCCACCCCCTCCTCATTTATTACCCAACCTAACCCACTAAAACCTGGCCAAACCAATTTCCCGCCAAAAGAGGATTTGAAGGCCAGGATTAAATCAAGCCATCCAATGGCTAAGAAAGGTGGTGGGAAAGTCAGAGAGACCACCCAGGGTCTATAAAAATCAAGAAAAAAAAAGAAGTAAGAAGGGTATTAGAGTAGTGTTAGTTTTAGTTTAATATAGAATAGGTCGTTTTTAATGTAATTTCATTTAGAGTTATAATTTGTAGTGCAAATTAGTTGTAATCAGTATTTCTATTATAATTTTAATCCTTTTGAACCTTAATTTCATGTCCTGTTGTTTAAATTTCAAATTTGCAATTTTTAATAAAAATCTCAAATTACTCTTGTATTGATAAAAGTTGTTGGTTATTGTTCCTGTGAGCTTATTTTAGTCCTTATTAAGCTTTTTCAAGCTTACAAAGCCTTTTTAATTGGTTTAGTTCATAATCTCATAAATACTCAAAAATTCAAGTAAAATAGTAGAAAATGAGAAACCAGTGAAGAAGGTGGGACAAGCAAAAAGGCAAGGTTGATTCTTGATATTCATGGTATAGTAGCCTCAGGGGAGGCATTAGGTTCGGAGTTGGTCCTTTGGTTACTTGATTCTCAGTTGGACACCTTTGTAAGCTATTATCTCAAATTTTGCATTTCTACTGTCTAAGTGCTTATTACTACTTATTCTGTTTCCTTTTGCTTATTTGGTATTTACTAGTCAGACTATTGCTTAATATTAGTTGTTTGCTCATTAAAATCCTAAGTTACTTATTATTAAGATTTCACTGCCACGTTTAGCTTTTCTAGTTATAACATGGTTTAGTGTTTACTTCTGCACAAAATTAGCTTTAACAAGTGTAAATAGCTTATTGGTTCATCATGAATAAGTAGCATAGCTTGAATCAGTGTTATTCTCTTAAATTCATAAATTCAGTTTTATAAAGGGGTGTTTGGCTCAGGTTGTCTCCCTGGGATTTAGGGTGGTTTTGTTTATGATTGTTGCTGAGACAAGTCTAAATAGGTAATATTAGCTTAGTTAAGTCATCAAAGTTTAGGTCTAATTTGCAAAAAGTCAAAATCATCATTTTTACCATTGCATTTGCTCACTGTTAGGATTTAGATAATTTAATCTCATCATTTCAGTTAACAAGTAGCTAATGTAGCTTAATTTAGTTTCATTTCAACTTAAAACATCACAATCAATCAGCAATGTAGGATCAAAACTCATTTTAGTCAACATTGCAAGTTTTTCACTAAAGTCAAATTTGTAATATCTCAGATTTTCCAAATCTAGCTAGAATTTTGTAGATTTTTATATTTGGTCTGAAGCTTTAAAATTCCTTGAGTATATACTATCCCAGCTCATCTTTGTAATCCCACCTTGCTTGTATTTTTGGGATTTTTCTTGTGGGCCCCATTGAGCTTCAAACACACCTGCAGGAGGAGTCACCTCCCCTGCACCACAGACCATGATCAGACACTCTTTTTCAACTGCTTGCCCTAGCTTCCATAGTGGACCCCACCTTCTGATTATTGGCTTATTCTAAAGCCAATAAGCCCTTCTTCAAATCTCAAGGCTTATTTTGAGGTCCCAGGCTTATTTCATAGGGCTGCAAGCCCATTCTCTTTTGTCCATTCCCTGCTTGCATGCTGAGCATTCAGCTTTTGAACTCATGTTCCATGCCCTCCCCTGAGCTTAATTGTGGGACCCAAGGGATGAGCCCTGGCTTTTTGAAAATCCAGTAAGCTCTTCTTTCAGAATCCACTATCACTTTGGGCTTCCAAGTACCCTTATGGGCCCCACAGGCCTGCTAAGTGGTCCATATTGGCCTGTTTGGATCTGTGTGGTCTTTTGTTTTGCTTATTGCTTATTCCAACTTATATAGTGTGCTTATTTGTTGGTTACTGCTTGTTTCAAGTTCCCTCATAATAGTTGTAGCTTATTTACCCCTTGGTTCAACCTGTGTAGCTTCTTTTTAGCTTTTTCTTCACCAAACAGGTCCTAATAAGCCATAGAGCCCAACCTGTTAAGCTTTTTGGGTTCCATAGTGCTTATTTCTTGAATTCCAGCCAAGTCTTTTTTTTAAAGTTTCATATTTTTAGTATTTAATTAGTTTACAAAAAGAAAATCCAGAAAAAGACAAAATTACAAATAGTAATAGCTTCTATTTAAGCCATTTGGCTTATTTTCAGCTTTTTCAAAAAGCAAATCTCATTTTTATAATTTTCCTAGGTTCCTGTAGTTATAAAATAATTTCAGTAATTTTTTAATAATTTTCTCTTTTCATTTAATATTTTTAATAATTAATATTAGTTTTTATTAATTAATAATTAATAATAATTATTTAAAAAGGCTTAAAATATATATATATATATATATATATATATATATATATATATATATATATATATATATATATATTGTTGATATAAATAATACTTAAAAAGGTTATTAATATCTCTCAATAAACCTATGTTTTGATAATCACAAAACTTAAATCAAATTAAGACAAGATTAAGATGTAAACAAGTAGTTGTGTTACTTCTATATCTAATATCACTTAAGGTATGCATAAACTAAGCATCTTATGCATTACATGATCAAAGAAAATTTTGTCTTAAGACATAACATATTTTAAAATGATATAAACATTTTAAATATATTTGTAAATCATTTTTCGTAATGTTATATTAAACCACAAAGATATGATTTCAAATTTCCAATCAAAAAGGGCAAATTTTATCTAGAAAAACTTTTCCAACGTTCAGGATGGCGGCCCCCTTAATTTTACTAGGCGGCCCCCTTAATGATTAAAGGGACCGGCCTATAATTAAGGGGACCGGCACGCTCCCGAACAGTAAAATCTGGCCCTATAAATATTGGATCATTTTACACATTTTCCTCACCTTTTTGCACTATAAACTTTCTGATCCAACCTCCCTCCCTAGATCTAAAATTCTTTGATCATATAATTCATAAGTCTTTGTTTCCAAGTGATCCAAAGCTTCATCCATTCAAGTACAAGAAGAAGAACACTCCTCTACATCCATCTAATTGTAGTAGTGTTGTGAATAGCTAGATTCATATTGTAGTTGTGGTAGATATTTGTAAAAGTGTTGTGTAAAGTTGGTGTGTGTAGAAAATAGGTGTGTTGTAAAGTAGTTTAGTAGTTGTGAATTAGTTGTGCATAGAAGAAGGTGTGAAGCCTTGAACAAGTCGTGAAGTTGTGAAGAAGGAGTGAAGCCTTCAAGAAGTCGTGAGATTGGTTCTAGCTACGATTAGAACTCGACATTTAGCTTAGTGTCTTTAACTCGTGTAAGCCAAGGTGTGTAAGGTTTCTCCACCATAAGGAGTTTGTTGACATAGTGAAGAAAACTCTCGAGCGTGGTACTCGGGGAGTGGAGTAGGGCAAGGAAGGTGTCCTTGTAGCCGAACCACTATAAATTCTCGTGTTGTGGTTTGATCTTTCTAACTCTATCTTTTGCTCATTACATTTCAATACTTTCATTATTACATTAGAATTGCTTATATTTTTTGTCATTTGAATTCACTTAAGATCGAATCGAAAGTTCTTAATAAGCTACAAAATATTTTGGTAATAAACTTTAAAAAGGACGTAAAACTATTCAAACCCCCCCCCCCCCTTCTAGTTTTCCACAATTGGTATCAGAGCCAGGTTTAGCAAGATCTTTAAAATATATTGTATTTTAAAACTTTTAACGATCTATGGAATCTGAAAAATATTTAGAAGGGCAATCTATGCAAAGGCCACCACTATTTGAAAGTGATGGATTTTTATATTAGAAAAATCGATTCGAAACTTATGTGAAGTCAAAAGATCTAGATCTTTGGCATGTTATTACTAATGGTGATTTTTTACCTATTCAAAATAACCCGGAAACTAAGAAAGATGAAATCGTACCTTTTGAAAAACAAAATGATGATTTAAAAAGAAAACTTGCTAAAAATAATGAAGCAAAAATGGTTATTTATAATGTGCTACCA